>CM043718.1:1439182-1477097 GCA_023969325.1 Oryzias curvinotus | reverse complement strand
CTGCTCAGGTAACAAACCTTCTGATGCCGACTGTATGTACGTCTCACTGTCAGTTTGTGATGCGTCATTGAGTCGATCTTAAGTCTTTTTTTTTAGTAACCTGAGATGTTTGAGTCCAGAGAATTGAAATATTCCTCATTGTGAACCGTTCTAAACTTGGTCTTCTCTTCTGGATCCACAGACTCTGTCAGGCTGGAGAACGGATCCAGTCTGTGTTCAGGCAGGCTGGAGGTGAAGTCCAACAACTCGTGGTCCTCCGTGTGTGAAGATGACTTTGACCTGCTGGATGCAGAGGTGGTCTGTAGGGATCTGGACTGTGGGGCTCCTTCAGTCCTCCAGGGGGCGCTCTATGGAGAAGCAGAAGCTCCCATATTGAGCAGAGAGTTTCTCTGTGAAGGTCATGAGTCTGTTCTTCTGGACTGTGGAAGCTCATGGAGGAAAACAAAAGCCTGTCCACCTGACAAAGCTGTTGGACTCACCTGCTCAGGTACAGCTGCCAGTTAGTGAATGTAGGCGTGTTTCTGTAACATGTTCAATCTCACTGGGAGCTGATGGATCAATAAGCACAGACGGAACTTTTAGTGACATTTACGCCACTATAGAAATGTCTAGAACACCTGTGCAGGTACATCAATCAGTAACAGTTTGATTGAAAGTCATCTCAAGCTCTGTTTGCACCGGGCATGTGACCCATATTCACTCACTGGTCATTACCAAATCCAAGTCTCTGATTGGTCAAAGTTTCAGCTGGTTTCAACATGTGTTCAAAGGTCACATATTTTGTTCATGGAGCCTAAAAACGGTCATAGAAACTTGCATAGCTAAGCATGAATGTGAGAGTTTGGAACCAGAAGCCCTAAATGCACGTTTCCATTGACTTTTCATTGGAAGTGGCTGCTTAAACGCGTTACTGAGGCCGATGTGAACGGAGCTTTAGGGAAGTGGACGGGTGGAGGGAAGCTCCTCCCACTTTGACAAAGCAGCAGTTTTTGCACTTCCTTGTGTGCTAGCAAGACAGCATTTGCTACAGATTGAAGGTCAGATCTTGACCTGGTTTTGTTTCCATGTTTCTCAAACAATCTTTGATTTCTTGGTTCTTTCAGATCCTGATACTGTGAGACTGATGGGATCGAGTCATTGTTCTGGTGAAATCCAGGTGAAAAATGGAAGAGAATGGACAGCTGTTGCTGTCTCGGGAAATAATATAACAGAGAGATTAGCTTCTTTGTGCAAGAACCTGAATTGTGGATCCCACGTTTCAACGACAATTAAACAACTTCCAAGAAAAAAGCCAGTTTTCCAGATTAGTTCTTCTTGCTTTGATAAATTTCCACTATATATGGAGGAATGTTTGTATGAAGATAGAATAAGCAACATCACGTGGGAAATCATCTGCTCAGGTAACAAACCTTCTGATGCCGACTGTATGTACGTCTCACTGTCAGTTTGTGATGCTTCATTGAGTCGATCTTAAGTCGTTTTTTTAGTAACCTGAGATGTTTGAGTCCAGAGAATTGAAATCTTCCTCATTGTAACCGTTATAAACTTGGTCTTCTCTTCTGGATCCACAGACTCTGTCAGGCTGGAGAACGGATCCAGTCGGTGTTCAGGCAGGCTGGAGGTGAAGTCCAACAACTCGTGGTCCTCCGTGTGTGAAGATGACTTTGACCTGCTGGATGCAGAGGTGGTCTGTAGGGAGCTGGGCTGTGGGGCTCCTTCAGTCCTCCAGGGGGCGCTCTATGGAGAAGCAGAAGCTCCCATATTGAGCAGAGAGTTTCTCTGTGAAGGTCATGAGTCTGTTCTTCTGGACTGTGGAAGCTCATGGAGGAAAACAAAAGCCTGTCCACCTGACAAAGCTGTTGGACTCACCTGCTCAGGTACAGCTGCCAGTTAGTGAATGTAGGCGTGTTTCTGTAACATGTTCAATCTCACTGGGAGCTGATGGATCAATAAGCACAGACGGAACTTTTAGTGACATTTACGCCACTATAGAAATGTCTAGAACACCTGTGCAGGTACATCAATCAGTAAAAGTTTGATTGACAGTCATCTCAAGCTCTGTTTGCACCAGGCACGTGACCCATATTCACTGACTGTCGGGTACCGGGGGCCAGGGCGGTTTGGTTCACCTTCACTTCCGGGTTGGGGCTTTTATTTTGTTAGGTTCCGGTTCGGTGTTCTGTTGTGCTTCTGTAGACTTGACGTCTTCATCGCCTGCACCTGTTTACTCACCTGTTGTCAATCACTGTTGTTTGTGTGTGTATATATACCTTGTGTTCCTCCTCACTTATCACCGGATCGTTCTCTTATGACTGTTACTAGTGTACGAGTCTCAGAGCCTTCCTCAGGATTAAAATCCTTGTGTTCTCAACTTCTCTCGTCCTGCATCTTGTGTCCACATCTTCATTCCTTGACATTACGATCCGGTCATTATGGACGCAGCAGACGCAGAAGCTTCTCGAGCAAACGCCAGCAGCTAGGAGTGGGTCATCCGCCATCAGGAGGAACAGCTGACCTGCCTCCGCCGAGGTATGCTGGAGATGGCTGATCGCCAGGAGAAACAGCTGACTGCGATCTGCGATCGCATCGACACCCTGGCAAGACAGGTTCAGCAGCCGCTGACACCTCATCCGCTCCATCTCTCCTCTGCCGCATCCGCACCGATGGTTCCGGTCCAGACGTCCCCCGCCCCAGCGGTTCAGCTGCAGCTGGCCCGACCGGAGAGGTTTTCTGGTGACTCCGGGGACTGTCGGGCGTTTGTCACACAGTGTGAACTCCATTTCGAGCTGCAGGCTGCCAGTTTTCCCACGGATCGTGCCAAGGTGGCGTTTATTATTTCTCACCTCACCGGCAGAGCCGGAGCGTGGGCCACCGCGGAGTGGCAACGTGGGGGAGCAACCTGCGCTTCTCTTTCTGTTTTTCTCGACGCCTTCTCCCAAGTTTTTCAGTACACGAAACCCGGTCGAGAGGCAGCCCGGGCGCTAATGCGGTTGACGCAGGGAAATCGTCGGGTGACAGACTACGCTATCGAATTCCGGACTCTCGCTGCAGAGAGCGGATGGAATCCCGCCGTGCTCGTAGACGCTTTCCTGGAGGGGCTGTCCGAGGTGCTGAAAGACCACTTAGCTCCATTGGAGTTGCCGTCGTCTCTGGAGCCTCTCATCGCACTAGTCATCAGGATTGACAATCGACTTCAGGATCGCCAGCGGGGGCGCCGGTCAGACGCTTCCTTTTCCCGGGGACGCACTGACGACTACGACCCGCCTTCTTCTCGTCCTTCTTCGGTTGTTTCCACAGACTCTCCTGTAGTTCCGTTGGAGGAACCCATGCAGCTGGGCCGTGGCCGTTTATCCCCCGCTGAGTGCAGACGACGGATAGCGGCGGGTGAGTGTCTTTACTGTGGTCAGCGGGGACATTTCTGTAAGCACTGCCCAAATGTCTCAGTTCGTCATTAAGAGTGGGCACACTGACGAACGGAGGGCATGCGCCCACCTGTTCAAAGTCCGCCTCCTGTTTTCTGGAGGGTCATGTCATGTCTAGGGGTGGGGGGTTTCCTGTTCAGGCCTTATTGGACTCAGGGGCTGAACAGAACCTCATGGATGCCGAGCTAGCCAAACGGGTCGGACTAAAGACCTAGTTACTCCACCGTCCTTGGCAGGTTATCTCCCTTAATGGAGAGGCTGTCGCCACTATTGACCAGATTACTGAGCCCGTCCACCTCATACTGTCTGGGAACTATCACGAGCATACTCGTTTTTTTCTGTTTGACTCACCACATAATCCGGTGGTCCTGGGGTTTCCTTGGCTCCTGGCCCATAATCCGGTCATTGACTGGCCTAACAACCGTATAAACAGTTGGAGTAATCACTGTCACGAGGTCTGTTTACGCTCAGCTTGGCATCCAGGGGCTGATTCCGCTGACCCGGTAGGACAGCCGTCCTCACCCGACCTATCCAGGGTGCCCTCTGAATACCACGATCTGGGAGAGGTGTTTTCAAAGTCCCAGGCTCTCTCATTACCCCCTCACAGGCCTTATGACTGCTCCATAGAGTTGCAGCCCGGTGCTGCACTTCCCAGGACTCATCTTTACAGTCTGTCTAAGCCTGAGAGGGAGGCCATGGAGCAGTATGTGACTGACTCTCTTCAGGCGGGCCTTATCAGACCCTCTTTGTCCCCTGTGGGGGCGGGGTTTTTCTTTGTAGGGAAGAAGGACGGTTCTTTACGGCCATGTATTGATTTTCGTGGGTTGAACGCCATCACTATTAAGAACCGTTATCCTCTTCCTCTCATGAACACAGCATTTGAGTCTTTGCAGGAGGCCCGGATCTTCACTAAATTGGACTTAAGGAATGCGTACCACTTGGTGCGTATGAGGGAGGGTGACGAATGGAAGACCGCCTTCAACACACATCTTGGACACTATGAGTATCTGGTGATGCCGTTTGGTTTGTCCAACGCCCCAGCGGTTTTTCAGGGCATGATTAATGATGTGCTACGAGACTACATCCATCATTTCGTGTTTGTGTACCTGGATGATATTCTCATCTTCTCCAGGACCCCCAGCGAACATAGGCGGCATGTTCGTCTGGTTCTCCAACGGCTCCTGGAGAATAAACTGTTTGTGAAGGCCGAGAAATGTGATTTCCACTCCTCTAGTGTTTCGTTTTTGGGTTTTGTAATCACAGGGGGGGAGGTGCGACCAGATCCGGCTAAGGTCAGTGCGGTGGTGGATTGGCCCACCCCGGCCACTCGTAAACAGCTCCAGCGGTTTTTGGGGTTTGCCAACTATCTACGCCGTTTCATCCGGAATTACAGCTCAGTCGCAGCCCCCCTTACGGGTCTGACCTCCACCTCCTCGCCTTTTATTTGGACGAAGGCCGCTGAGGGCGCTTTTCGGGACCTCAAACGCCTTTTCACCACGGTTGGTCCTTATCCAACCTGATCCCTCCGCCCAGTTTGTTGTGGAGGTTGACGCTTCGGACACTGGGGTTGGAGCTGTGTTGTCCCAGTGGAAGGGTGCGGACAGCAGGCTTCATCCTTGCGCCTTCTTCTCCCGCCGGCTTAATCCGGTGGAGACTAACTATAATGTGGGTGACAAGGAGCTTCTGGCCATCAAGTTGGCGTTGGAGGAGTGGAGGCACTGGTTGGAGGGGGCGGGTCAGCCTTTTGTGGTCTGGACTGATCATAAGAACTTGTCCTATATCCGGACCGCTAAACGGCTTAACTCGAGACAGGCACGATGGTCACTGTTTTTTGCTCGTTTTGATTTTGTGGTGTCTTACCGCCCTGGCTCCAAAAATGTCAAACCGGACGCTCTTTCTCGGCAACAAGAACCAGTGGTGGAGAGTCAGCAACCTAAGACGCTGATACCTGCCTCCTGTGTTCTGGGTGCCCTCTCCTGGCAGCTGGAGAGGGATATCAAAGCTGCCCAGATCCGGGAACCTGACCCTGGTAGTGGGCCACCTAACAAACTCTATGTACCCAGGGCCGTAAGGAGTCAGACCCTTCAGTGGGCTCATGCTACTCGCCTCACTTGTCACCCCGGTGTACACAGAACTGTCTCCTTCCTGCGTCGCTGTTTCTGGTGGCCCAGCTTGGCGAAGGACGCCCGAGAGTTTGTTTCGGCCTGCACGATCTGCGCCCAGAACAAGGTCAGCAATCGACCACCCGCAGGTCTGTTACACCCCTTACCTGTCCCGAGCCGCCCGTGGTCCCACATCACCCTGGACTTTGTGACCGGTCTGCCATCCTCCTCTGGGAAGACTGCAATCATGACGATCGTGGACCGGTTTTCCAAGGCAGCCCACTTCGTGCCCCTGAGGAAGCTGCCTTCAGCCGTTGAGACCGCCAAACTCGTCATTGAACACGTGTTCCGGCTGCACAGCATTCCGGTGGATATCGTCTCTGACCGCGGCCCTCAGTTCATCTCACAATTATGGAAGACTTTCTGTGCAGCCTTTGGTCCCACGGTCAGTCTCTCTTTGGGGTTCCATCCACAGTCCAACGGGCAGGCCGAGAGGACCAATCAGGACCTTGAGGTGGCTCTCCGATGCGTCTGTTCCCGTAACCAGACCTCTTGGAGCACCCTGCTGCCGTGGGTTGAGTATGCCCACAACTCTATGACATCATCTGCTTCAGGTATGTCCCCCTTTGAGAGTTCCCTGGGCTACCAACCTCCATTGTTTCCGGAGCAAGAAAAGGAGGCGACAGCCCCATCGGTTCAACACCTCTACCGCCGCTGGAGGCGCATCTGGAGGGAGGCACGCGCTGCTCTCCTTCGCTCGTCCGCAGCTAACAAGAGGCTGGCAGACCGGCATAGGTTACCTGCACCTACCTACACACCAGGTCAGTTGGTTCTCCTATCTACAGCTAACATCAAGCTGCGGACAGAGTCGAGGAAGCTGTCCCCCAAGTACATCGGGCCTTTCGAGGTGGAGAGGATCATCAACCCTGTGGCGGTCCGACTGCGCCTTCCTCGTACTATGCGTGTTCATCCAGTCTTTCACGTCTCTCAGCTCAAACCACACGTTACGAGTCCTCTCCAGCCGTCTCCCTCCCGACCGCCACCGCCTCGTATCATCAACGGTCAGCCTGCTTGGACCATCAGACGCATCATGGACGTCAGACGGCGGGGTCGGGGTCTGCAGTACCTGGTGGACTAGAGAGGGTACGGGCCTGAGTAGAGGTCCTGGGAGCCGACGTCAAGGATGCTGGACAAGGACATGCTCCGGGAGTTCCACCGCCGCCATCCTGACAAGCCCGGTGGTGCGCCCAGTGGCGCCCCTTGAGGGAGGGGTACTGTCGGGTACCGGGGGCCAGGGCGGTTAGGTTCACCTTCACTTCCGGGTTGGGGCTTTTATTTTGTTAGGTTCCGGTTCGGTGTTCTGTTGTGCTTCTGTAGACTTGACGTCTTCATCGCCTGCACCTGTTTACTCACCTGTTGTCAATCACTGTTGTGTGTGTGTGTATATATACCTTGTGTTCCTCCTCACTTATCACCGGATCGTTCTCTTATGACTGTTACTAGTGTACGAGTCTCAGAGCCTTCCTCAGGATTAAAATCCTTGTGTTCTCAACTTCTGTCGTCCTGCATCTTGTGTCCACATCTTCGTTCCTTGACACTGACTGCTCATTACCAAATCCAAGTCTCTGATTGGTCAAAGTTTGGTTTGAACGTGAGTTCAAAGGTCACGTGTTTTGTTCATGGAGCCTAAATACGGTCATAGAAACTTGCATAGCTAAGCGTGAATGTGAGAGTTTGGATCCAGAAGCCCTAAATGCACGTTTCCATTGACTTTTCATTGGAAGTGGCTGCTTAAACGCGTTACTGAGGCCGATGTGAACGGAGCTTTAGGGAAGTGGACGGGTGGAGGGAAGCTCCTCCCACTTTGACAAAGCAGCAGTTTTTGCACTTCCTTGTGTGCTAGCAAGACAGCATTTGCTACAGATTGAAGGTCAGATCTTGACCTGGTTTTGTTTCCATGTTTCTCAAACAATCTTTGATTTCTTGGTTCTTTCAGATCCTGATACTGTGAGACTGATGGGATCGAGTCGTTGTTCTGGTGAAGTCCAGATGAATAATGGAAGAGAATGGAGAGCTGTTGTTGCTGATATATATTCACGGAAATATCTAAGACCAGAGAGAACATTATCATTTGTGTGCAAGAACCTGAAGTGTGGATCCTACGTTTCATCGACAACTAAACAACTTCCAAGAGAAAAGCCAGTTTTCCTGATTAGTTCTTCCTGCTTTTATACATTTCCACAAAATATGGAGGAATGTTTTTATTACGATAGAATGAGCAGCCAGACGATGGAAATCACCTGCTTAGGTAACAAACTTTCTGATGCCGACTGTATGTACGTCTCACTGTCAGTTTGTGATGCGTCATTGAGTCGATCTTAAGTCGTTTTTTTTTAGTAACCTGAGATGTTTGAGTCCAGAGAATTGAAATATTCCTCATTGTGAACCGTTCTAAACTTGGTCTTCTCTTCTGGATCCACAGGCTCTGTCAGGCTGGAGAACGGATCCAGTCGGTGTTCAGGCAGGCTGGAGGTGAAGTCCAACAACTCGTGGTCCTCCGTGTGTGAAGATGACTTTGACCTGCTGGATGCAGAGGTGGTCTGTAGGGAGCTGGGCTGTGGGGCTTCTTCAGTCCTCCAGGGGGCACTCTATGGAGAAGCAGAGGCTCCAAAGTGGAACAAAGAGTTTCTCTGTAAAGGTCATGAGTCTTCTCTCGTGGACTGCAACCACGCCAGACTAGAGAGAAGCTCCTCATCAGACAAAGTTGTTGACCTCACCTGTTCAGGTGGAGGAGGAGCCACAGCTTTAAACTGGTGACACGTGTAATCATTTATCAATAACGTATCTGTTTGTGCCTACATGAAGGAATCATCCGCCTGGAGGGAGACGTCAGTCACTGTGCTGGAACACTGGAGATGTTTTACGGTGGAGAATGGGGACCAGTAGCTGCTTCTGACTCGAGCCGGTACTCCGCCTCTGCAGTGTGCGCTCAGCTGGGTTGTGGTTCTGCTGTGTTTACTAGAAGCAAAGACAACTTCCTAAACAGATCAGTGTGGTGGATCCAGCCTCCGTGTGGCCCATCACTGGAAGACTGTAATATTATGGGTTGGGATGATCAAAGCCAATCTACTCTTGAAATATTCTGTTCAGGTAAAACCAAACACCAACGTCATTATTTTACTGATCATGTCCCATTTTGCTGCAACACTCTGTAATTCTAGAATTTACTGATCCAGATCAGCACCAAGTGTGTCAGGAAAGACGAAAACCAGCCAGGTAGACCTTCAGAAAATAGATGGACTGGGCCTGAGAACTTTATTTTGATAGTGAACAGGAAGTTGTGGGTTCAGATACCAACAAATTCTCCTTTTTTCATTTCGTTTAACACTATGATCACTCCTGACACCCAGGTTTTGTTTGATATGCCTTTTTTTTCTAGAAAATGAGAAACGTTTAGTCCCCGTAGGTGCACACAGGCCATTGGGAGATAAAGAAAAACATTAGGATTATTTTTCCAAGAAAAAGTTCCAATTCCTGAAGAATCAAATGTCCAATATGACTCAGCAGAAATCCTCTGTTTCAGTCCATGTCGGTTTGATGATCCGTTGGGTTGTCGTCTCGGTGGGTTTGATGGCGATGATCCTCGTCACCTGCTTCTACGCCACGGTACTGAACACACAACCTGCACGGCAAATACAGGACCTGAAGTATTTTATAGTGATGGTGAATTGTTGTCTTTTAGAAAACCAGACGGAGAACACGAGAGGAACCGAGACGTTCCTGATGGTTCTGATTCTGGAGGCTGTACAGAGGAGAGGACTGCAGTGTGAAGGAAAGAATGAACAGTCCAGGCTGCAGCTGTAAAACTCTGCATTACATTAGCAATACATTCAATAAGCATCAATATTAACATTTGACCCCAAACAATATTAAAGATGAAACTAATGAGTAAAGTAGATCATTTATAGAAAATGTCATTGTCATTCTTGTTCATGTAATCCCAATTTTCTACATAGAAAATGAGGTGAGCGTTGGATGCAGATGTTGTACAAAAGCTGTGAAGTAAAAAGCGCTTTCATCCACCAGATTCATGCTTTCAAAGTTGGAGCAAATGATTTTGGAATGATACCTGCTTGATTGTTGATGAACTCACTCCAGGTTTAATGGGTCATGTTCATAAATCCTAGAAAGAAAAAGGAGAAAAAGAAAGTCAAACAAAAAGGTGAATAATGAATACATTTAATGTTTTAAACACACTTGAAGGTTTTGAAGTTATAATTAAGCTAAAATGCAAATTACAGGTCAACTGGTTGGAAACTAGCATCACATCTGAATTCCTTCACTGCTTGGTGCACCATATCGGGCGTTTGCATTGACTGTATATGAGAACTGGACTGAGTGGCCCCTCCCCCTCTGGTGTTGATGCCTCAATAAATCATGTGGTGCCCGCTTCAAAACAGTTCAAAACAGTAACTGTTTACTGACGGTGGCGTCTGAATTGGGGAAAATGGCGGCTTCATTTCGCTGGAGGTAGTAAGCTGTTTTCCATGGGTGACATCACACTGGCTCATTCCAGTTCTCTATTACAGTCAATGGGCATTCATCATTGTTCTGGGGTGTCTGAATCCTTGATTCCGAATACAGTGTCCTAAAAGAACCAGTGTGAACAGATGCTCACTGGACTCTATCCTAGGGACTTTAACATTGGGAGTGGGGTCATCTAGACCCACTAGACAGAGCTCTGAACCTTTTTTCTTCAATGATTTGTGATCTTCACTGGTGTCGATGGATGACATGAAATCCTCTCCACCTTTATCCACCTTTGTCATGGTAGGAGAACACCTCAATGGGAGGGGGGGTGGTCATAGGATAACACAATGGTTATGACAATCCTACCGGGAAGAAAAGTGTTTGTATTTTCACCTCATGTTGACACATTTCTGTTACTTGGGTTTTTCTGTTTTCATAAATCCAACAGCTAGAAAATAAATGTGTGTATCCCTTCTGAACAGATTCATTTAATCTGGTTCATCAGGTTATAAATTATTTTGTAGAGGAGGAAGCTGTAGATTAAATGATACATCTAATATTTTTTATGTAAAAATAAAGTTTATTTTCAGTTCCTGGGTGATCCTTTATGTTTTTCTTTTCATTTTCTTGCATTTCAGTTCAAGTGATAACACATTTCTGTATTTCTGTATATTTCTAAAGTCAATAAAGTTTTGGATGGACTCTCAGAATTGTGTGGAATCTGTGCCTTTATGAAAGACATTTACTTGCTCATGAGTTCCTCGTCAGCAGAGATCTTCATGGATCCAGGATTCCTGTAAAGGAGACGCCGTCTGAGCCCCTCTGGGGGGGGCTTCAGCCTCCCCCTGAACCTGCAGATGTTCCTCTGGTTCCAACACAAAGGAACCTCCAAACAGCTTCTTCCAGCTGCTTGGATGTGAACAGAAAGCAACATGAAAACACGCTAGTTTACCTGCTAAAGGGTTAGCTCTGGCTGCTGACCATGCAAAAACCACACCAAACCAAATGATTGAAACTTGAAATACTGCACATTTCCACGGATGGGAAGAAAAAAAACCAAAATGCTTCAGTCTTTGTTGCTTAGTCAACATATAAACCCTTTTGCAGCAAACAGTTTCTAGACCAAAGTGTTTCAGAAATGGGTTTCACTTACAAATGTCTTTTTATGTGTAAAAATAAAATGTTTTAAGCCTCAGTCCCACCTGGATGCCTCCATCATTTATCCCCGTTCAGATGCTCATGACAAAGGCTTTAAGTAGATGAATTACAACAAATCCACATTTCCAAGAAAAATACCCTTTTATTTCATTATAAATCCACATATTTGTATCTATGAAAGCATAAAATCCCAGATTTGCACGTTGTTGTGTTTTTTTCCGTGTTGTGATAGTTTGTTTTGTTCTATTTAAGTAAATCATGGGTATCAAACAATCAAAGACTGTAAGGTGTATGTCACATACA
Source organism: Oryzias curvinotus (assembly GCA_023969325.1). NCBI lineage: Eukaryota > Metazoa > Chordata > Actinopteri > Beloniformes > Adrianichthyidae > Oryzias > Oryzias curvinotus. The sequence continues at coordinate 1,465,582 of CM043718.1, read as the reverse complement.
AACACAGACACTGTCAAACAGCAAAGAAGGAGGGAGGGGGGAGGCAGGAGAGGGACAGCGCAAGTTCTGCTGGCCACGCCTCCATCCGTTCCACACATGAGAAACCACCTCAATAGCAGCTGGAAGAGGTTTTTACCATTTATGGTCAAGTTCTTCAGTCTTTGTGCTTGTGCAGTTTCCAGAGTCAAACAGACCATCAGATTCAGCATCAAATGCAGAGCTTCACATGTGCCACCGGAGCTCCTCAAGGCTCCGTTCTTGGCACACGAGAGAAGAAATCCACCATGGACGTAGAAACACGCATTGCTTCAAGATTTTCTAGTGTCACCCAGAGCCAGAAGGGTTCCATCAAGATACTGGAGAATATATTATTTGTTGGAGAAAATGAAGAGAGATGAAATGAGAACAAACTCATGACTAAAGTGCCGCAGGAGTTCACTGTTTGACAGTTTCTCTTTGATTACTGATGCTCTGAGACAAGACTCTGACAGTGAGCTGTTTATGTTGTTTTTCTTCTCAGTAGAAGGCCCAACTTCTCTTTAAGTGCTAAGAGTAAAAAAAGGGTTTGATTAGGGATGTCTGTGCGCCCTGTCATTGAAATAATGCTGTCATAATACTGTGACCCTTTGGCATATGACTATAGTGGGGAAAGAGGAGAGCGGCGCCACCAAATGTCCAGCAGAACATCCTGAAAGCTTCCAGAAAACCCATCAGTACATTCCAGGAGCAGATTCCAACTGTCAGGTTTCAGGAACTGGATCTCTGGTAAATCCTCCAGAACTGAGAGCTCCTCTAGAACCGGGCCATTCTCCTGTAAAAGCCCCGCTGAAGCAGCGCCCAACACCAGCAGGCTTGGAGGCCCGACCTGCGTCCCACATGTCCGTCCCAGCGGCATGGAGGCTTCTGGGTAACGACCGCTATTGTAGATGTCCCCCTGCAGGTGTCACTCTGGAGGTTCCAGCAGGCGCACCACGGCGAGTAGACGGGTCCAGAACCTGATCATCAGAACGGGGTGGACGGCCGCATGTCCACCTGCAGATGCAAAAGACGCAGAGATGCATCGGTTTGGATGCAATACTATCAGATTTACACAATTCATGTTAAAAAACACTTTAAACAACTAAACATCTTTAATCCACTGATGACACAGATCAGGGGCACAACTACCTGATTTCATAGAGGGATGCAGCCACATCAACCCCCCCACACATACAAACACACAGACATGAATGCACACAATAAAACATCCCATCCACCCCTAAGCTATCTAAACACCCCCACAACACCTTTATTGTTTCAATGTAAATGTACTTTTTTGTACTTCTTGAAGGATTCTGGTTCTTCATTTTTGTTCTGTGCTGTTAGGTTTTTTGTTTTGTTCTCTGTCTTCTGTTTTACAGGTTAGGATTCAGATGAATAAACATTCTGGAAAATTCTTGACTTTATAACGAGTTCTGCTGATTTTAGCAAACATCAGAAACAGATGAAGCTCAAATGTTGCATTTATGTTTCAGTGACATTCAAATCAAATCCACCTCCTTCTGGAAAACCTGCTCTCCTTTTAAAGAGAACATGACATCAATGATTTCAAAACATGGTGTAAAGTGGAATTTAGAAGCAAAGACAGCAGAGTTTTTGTGGCAAAGAGGCAACATGAGATGAAGGAGCATTCAAACGGTGGAAGTGGAGGTCGTGTCAAACTGGAAGCTTCAGTTTAGATCTGATCAAAGATGCAACCAAAAGATCAGATTGTAAAGAACTAAAGTTCAACAAACCAAACCAGCTGCTAAAATGAAAGGAACTAAGAGAAAGTGGATGTTCACATCAGTCATTTCTTTAGTCGACACCCGTAAGCTGCTCACTACGGAGCCCGTGTCCTGACATTAAAACACTAAAATATATCTCGTTCCCACAGATTAATATCTTGAAATGTTGACTTTGGCTTTGATGTCTTCAGGGTTTCCCTCCAGAACACCATGTAGTCTGAGGTTCCATCTTCCACCATATCTTTCAGCTTCATTGAGTTTAAGCTGATATTTTTTGGTTGTATTTTTTATTTCCAGTTTTGACTTCTTTCATCTCCACTTTCAAAGATTTAACTTCTGCAAAGGTAAAGTCCAGGGATTTCTTCAGGCCCTCAATACTTGAAGTATTTTTATTGATGAAGCCTTCTAGATGATCAGTCTTTGCATTCATTGCGTCCAGAATGTTGTTCTGTGACTCTGTCAAAGATATTTCAGCGTTTTGCTTTTTTCCCTTGGGCACTGGTGTATCTGGAGTAGAGTCAGGCAGCAGACTGGAGCTGGTGTAGTTGTGATCAGAGCTAACAGCAGCTGGAGCAGAGACAGCAGTTGGAGAGATGGCTGCTTTCTCAGTGTCTAGAGGAACTCCAAACTCCATACCTTCTTCACGGACGGCGAGTTCTCTTCCTTTTCGTTTTGGTTTTTGTTCGCTTGGCTTCATGATGAGCTGGGACGGGTTTCACAAGCTGCGGTGTAGCCAACTTAGCTAGGATAGTTACTTCACTCAACCACAAAGCGTTGCTTCTGCATCGGCAGCCATCTTGACCGTCTCTCCAGAAATGAAAACGTGATTACCGAAAATGCTTTGGTTTTCATCCATTTTGCTGACTTTTCCTCACTTTTGCATGTATGTCACATGTTTCCTAACATAAAGCGGCACTGATACCACGTTTGCCCCTGGTGCTGTGTGTCTACGTTACAGTCTGTCTGTAGCGTTCATCTTGGTGTTTTTTGGACTAAACCATTCTACATTTCACACTCTTCCTCAGTGTGATGTAACTCTAAGAATGCTGATATGAGATATCAAACACATCCATCCATTTTCTTACCCCTATCGGGGTGACTGTGTTGCCCCAGCCTGTCCCAATGCCACAAAATCACACAGAGGGAAAATTTAAAAATGATCAACCAACCTACAAACATGTTTCTGGACTGTGGAAGAAAGCTGGAGTTCTCGGAAAAAAACCCACCGTGGCAGTCAGCCAATCACTGGCTGTGAGGTGAAAGTGCTGCCCACTGCACCACAGAGCCGTAAATATGTTAACTTTGTTTATTTGTGAATGTGACTCTGAAAGAACACGTTTGTCGTGTGCAGATCTGCATCTTGTAGAACCTGTATTCATCCAGGAAGGTGGATTGAGAACCATTCCTCATTTACAAAGGTGTGCGCTTGTTTGTGTGTTTGAGTGTTTAGATGTGTGTGGTTGTGCACATATCCTGTTAAATGTTGATGGCATTGACAGCATGAAGCTCCAAGAGACTTTTTTAATGTTTTCTCTCTTTGTGTCGATCCCCTCATGTCCTCCATGTTTACCCCCACCTCCCTTTTTCCTCCTCTTCCTAAAACGTCCTCATTCTGACTCTTTTCCATGAGGTTCAGTATTTGAACCAAAAGAAAAGTCAAACTGCAGAGAAGCTCAGCTGCTGTACAGCAGAACCCAGCTGGGATTTGAACCAATTGTGTTGCAAGAGTGCTAACCACTGCACCACCATGCAGCCTATTTTTTTTAATACTCCAATTCATTTATACAACCATCATAGATGTGAAGTGATGTTCATATTTATTTGTGTGACACAAAAAGTGTTGCCACATCTGGGGACATGACAACACTTTTGCCAGAAAGGCAATTAAAAACATTAAATTGCCCCCATGAGGGTAAAATTCAGCCAAGCTCTCTTATTAAACCCAAAGATTATCTCAAAACTTGATCTCTGAATCTTCATCAGGAAACAGGATGATTGATAACAGATCAGCAAAACGGTTCAACAGGAAACTCTTATAGATACAGATATGATCATTTGTGGTCCTTATCACGCTAAGCAACACGTGTTGCTTCATACAACTGCTGTGGCCTACGCTTTAGTCAGAGCGCAGTGGAAAAAGCTCACCGCTGAGTTGGGGACAAACTAATGGAAACTTGTGACATTTTGTGTCTTCAAGAGACATTTATTTCTGAACAAAAATTGAACACCTTGATCTCTGACTTCAATGGCGTTGGGGGGTCTACCACCGACCTCAGCACATCCAGTCTGCAGCTCTCTGAATTCTCTCCAGTCTCCTCTGAGGAAATCCTTGAAGCAGCTGATAGCTTTCAAAGCCTCCACCTGCACTCTGGACCCCATTCCCTCCACCCTTGTTAAAGGTTGCTGTCCTATCATCTCTCCACTCATCACAACAATAATTAACTCTTCACTGTCCTCTGGTACTGTGCCCCAGTCTCTCAAACTGGCTGCTATAACCCCCATCCTGAAAAAACCTGGTCTTGACCCTGACAATATTGCAAATTTCCGTCCCATCTCCAACCTGCCATTTCTGTCCAAAATACTTGAACGAGTGGTTGCCTCCCAGCTCAAATCGCACCTAAACTCAAATAATCTGTTTGAACCCTTTCAATCTGGTTTTCGGCAACAACACAGCACTGAAACAGCTCTGCTCAAAGTCTCCAATGACATCCTTCTCTCCTCTGACTCTGGACAGCTCTCCATCCTCATTCTCCTGGACCTCACTGCAGCATTTGACACCATCAGTCACTCTATCCTGCTCTCCCACATCAAGAACAGTCTCAACATCACCGGCTCTGCTTCGTCCTGGCTTCAGTCCTACCTCACCAACCATCAATAGTTTATCAAGGGAAACAATTGCTCATCCTCCACAGCTCCTCTGTTGCAAGGTGTTCCCCAAGGTTCAGTGCTTGGCCCACTCCTGTTCATCCTTTACCTCATTCCCCTTGCTGACATCATCCGACAACATGGCCTACATTGTCACTGTTATGCTGATGACATACAACTATACATCTCCACCAAATCCATCAGTTCCACCACTTATTTCACACTCACCCGCTGTCTAACAGACATCAAAACATGGCTTGAGCACAATTTCCTCAAACTCAACTGTGATAAGACAGACATAGTCATAATTGGCCCCAAAACCATGACAACATCCATACAAAATTTTCAGTTAAATTTCAATAACACCACACTTTCTTCTTCTTCAGTTATCCGTAATCTTGGGTTTCTCTTGGACATTAATCTATCACTTGAACAACATGTTAACCAAATCACTCGGTCTGCCTGTTTCCCCTTGAAAAACATTGCCTGCCTCCGTTCATTCCTCTCCTTTGCTGCTGCTGAAACCTTCATTCATGCTTTTATTACCTCCTGGTTAGATTATTGCAATAGCATACTCTATAGTACACCCTCCAGAATAATAAATAAGCTGCAATACATTCAGAACTCTGCTGCCCGTCTGCTCACACACACCCGCTCTCGTGAACACACCACCCCCATCCTTCAAGACCTTCACTGGCTCCCCATCTCTCAGCGCATCAAATTCAAAGTTCTCCTCATCACTTTCAAAGCTCTTCATAACCTGGCCCTCCCCTCCCTCACCGATCTCCTCCAGCGTCACACCCCTTCCCGCTCTCTGCGCTCGTCAGATGCTAACCTGCTGTCCCTCCCCTGTCGGACCAAGCATCAAACTTGGGGAGACAGAGCCTTCTCCATTGCTGCTCCAACCCTATGGAACACTCTGCCTCAACATCTCAGAGACTGTACTGACCTCCCAGTTTTTAAAAAATCACTCAAAACTCATCTTTTTAAAATAGCTTTTAATCTTTAATCTGTCTTCTATGTTTTTATTAATATGTTTATTGTATTAGCTCTGTTTTTATTAACTGTTTCTGCTCACGTGTTGTATGTAAAGCATCTTTGTGTGCAATTTAAAGCGCTATACAAATAAAAGGTATTATTATTATAAATGATCAACCAACCTACAAACATGTTTCTGGACTGTGGAAGAAGCTGGAGTCCCCGTAGAAAACCCACCGTGGCAGTCAGCCAATCACTGGCTGTGGGGTGAAAGCGCTGCCCACTGCACCACAGAGCCGTAAATATGTTAACTTTGTATATTTGTGAATGTGACTCTGAAAGAACACGTTTGTCGTGTGCAGATCTGCATCTTGTAGAACCTGTATTCATCCAGGAAGGTGGATTGAGAACCATTCCTCATTTACAAAGGTGTGCGCTTGTTTGTGTGTTTGAGTGTTTAGATGTGTGTGGTTGTGTACGTATCCTGTTAAATGTTGATGGCATTGACAGCATGAAGCTCCAAGAGACTTTTTTAATGTTTTCTCTCTTTGTGTCGATCCCCTCATGTCCTCCATGTTTACCCCCACCTCCCTTTGTCCTCCTCTTCCTAAAACTTCCTCATTCTGACTCTTTTCCATGAGTTTCAGAATTTAAACTAAAAGAAAAGTCAAGCTGCAGAGAAGCTCAGCTGCTGCAGCACAAATGTCAGATTAGATTAATAAGCTTTATTACAGACTCAAGGTCCATTTCCCACAAAATACACAAAACATATAAAAGACTTAAGGATCAAAATAGAACACTCAAACAATTATAAGAACAATGACATAAAAAGTATTTAAACAAACAATGACATAAAAAGTATAAGAACAGTAAAATAATATCATGAACTTAATAAAAAGACTAAAAAGATTAAAACTGCTGACATAAAAATACAATAAAAATAAAAATTTCTTAAAGTTTAGAAAAGATAACTGTACCAAAACCTTCAAATAGGGGATTGGTATCTAAAAGTGCTCCTATTTAAAACCATAAATAAAATGTCTTAATAAAGCTCGGAGAATATTATAATATAATATAATATATCTTCTTCTTCTTTCAGCTTTTTCCCATCAGGGGTCGCCACAGCGAATCATCCTTACTTCCAAGAACGAGTCGCATGGTTAACTTGGCAATGTTTTACGCCGGATGCCCGTCCTGACGCAACCCTCTCAAACAATCCGGGCTTGGAACCGGCACACAGAAGTAGAGAAGGAAACAGGGAGCAGCCCGGATAATATAATATTATATACATTTATTTATTTATTTGTTTATTTATTCTATTTATTTTTAAGTCACTCTTACCATTTCATATGTCTATTAAGTTTTATGTAATTATTTGTTTCTTGTTCATGTTTTAAATGTATTTTAATTTTATTCCTTTTCCATTTTATTTGTAATTCCAGTGAGATTCTCCACGTCGGTGACTGACCCTCCTCAGTGAACGGGGTCACTGCAATGGGATCTCCTGGGTCTGACTCTTTCGATTGGATCTGAGGGGCTCTGTGGTAGTGTTCTCTGTGAACTTGGGTGGGGGGGGGGTCACTGACGTGGACATGTCCCCAAAATATCGTTTCCCCACTTCAGGACAAAGCCAGGTATCTACATTCTATCATTTTATCACTTTTTTTTATCATGGTGTGCGTGATAATTTACAGTTTCCCATAGACTATAAGGCTATATATAAAATGATAGAATATTAGGGCTACAGAGGGAAAAAAAAGACAAGTCATAATATTGTAACCAGTTGTTTTAAAGGAGGACAGTTGTTAAAATGACAGATGTGGGGCATTTGGTGAAATTGTACTTCAGTATGGTTTCATAAACGAAGACATGCTGATGTGCCAGAATATGAAGTATCACATTGTCATAACTATCAAATCTGTCAAAAGAATATGTTGCTTTTCTGCAGAAAGAACCAGCCTCATAAATGTATGACTTTATCCTTTTTCCTCAGTGGGCCCTAGTACTCTGTCATATAAACATTCCACATGAATATAAAACACAATGTGTAACATTATGTTCCTTTATTGAATAAGGACAAAACAAAGCAGATAAACTACACTCAAGAAACGTTCACTTTGAATGAACATAAAAAATTATGGAAATGATTTCCACATGATTAGATAGCATTACTTGAACAAAAATGAATCATATTGGTCCTACTTAATGTACTTAGGTTCAAACTAATACATTTAAGTTGATTCAATCTAAATACTGCAGTTGGACCCAACTTTAAATTAATATTGTTGCTCACTCTCAAAAGAAAAAAGTTGATCCAACTTAATTGAGTCACTTCAATTGGTCACACCTGATTAAATTAAGTTTATTCAACTAATATTTGTATGACTACCCAACACAATTTATACTGATCTAACTTAAATTTTTATTTTTTGCTGGTGTTGGTGCCGCGCCTCGGCGAACTTTGGACACCGCTGTTCCCGCTCCGTCGCTGGGTTCCAGGTTTGTTCCTCCGGCTGCTGCTATCCCAGACAATCTGAGAGCGAACATTCTTAAAGGTAACGACGTTAACCTGGTTAAGATTCTTCTGTGTGGCTCCTCCTCTTCTGATCGTCGTTTTGTGGATTGCGGGGATTTCTCCGTGGTCCTGAAGGACAGCGATCCGCGTTTGGACAAGAATCTGACTTTGGTTTAATTTGTTGTCGCTTTCGGGGTCTTTCGTGACGTGATTTGCGAGATTTACCCTGATCGTAGGGAGGAATTGGATGTTTATCTCGCTATTATTTCTGATTTAGCCCTGTCCTATGGCGGGTCTTTACTCTATGCATATCATAAATCCTTTTCGGCTAAGGCGGCCATGTACCTTCAAAAGTTCAATCAACGCCTGGATTGGTCGGTCCTGGATTTGACGCTCATAAGCAGACATTTTACCGGGCATCGGACTCTCACTTGCAGTGTTTGTGGCTCGTTTTCACACTCCACCTCGCTTTGTCCAAGGACTGCAATGCGTGCCCTCTCGACTCCTCCTGTTCAGCTGTCTGGTTCTGCCCCTCCTTTCCTTCCGCGGGGCCAGGTTCCTTTTGGTTCCGGTTCTCGCGCTCCTCTTTGTCATTATTTCAATGAAGGTGTCTGCGATTTTCCTAACTGTAAATATATGCATGTTTGTAGCGTGTGTGCGGACGGCCACCCTCGCTCTGTGTGCCCCCGGAGAGTCCGCTCCAAGCCTTCCGGGAATTAAACTTTGGGCATCCTTCTAATTCGGATGCGTTCAAAGGAAAAAAAAAAAAAAAAAAAAAAAAGCCTTCTACGTGTGCATTGATAAACTGTCTATGAAGCGATTGACCTGGTTTAGTGTCTTGAATACTTTATGCTAAAGCTACCTTTCTTCCTGGTCGTGTGGCCATGGTTGCTGACGCCCCTTTTGCCTATTGAGATACCATTAGTCTGTGCATTTGTTGTGCATTTATTTGAGAATCACCAGTACCAAGTTCGGAGCATCAACTCCTGCCTGGCCACCATCCAGTTCCACACGGGATGTTGTTCCTCTTCGGCGATGAATCTTCTCAGGCACCCTACCCTACATCCTCTCCTCGACGGCCTTGAAGATTCGCCCTTCCGGAAATGAAAAGGTTATCATTTCCTTTACCTATGGTTCGTGTGCTTGTGTTACGATTACGTGCTGGATTAATTTCTCTCTATGTAGTCTATTTATTGGAAGCTGTTATTATGTTGGCGTTCTATGGTTCTTTAGATGTGGTGACTACACTACTTGCATTTGTCTTTCGACCCACAGTTGGATCTCACTTTTTCTGATTTGACATTCAGTGAGCACTTTATTCCATCAATCTTAAACATTCTGGGACTGAAAATTTGTAAAGGTATTCAAATGGTCATGGACCACAACAAATAATGCTGCTTTCTGTCCTTTCTCTTCAATGCAACGCTTCCTGAGTCTCCGATCTGGTACTCCCCGGTCAGCGCCTCTTTCCTCGTGGATGGCGTAAACCCTTGGCTGGAAGTTGGATGGCTTCCAAGTTTCATGGTCGCTGCTCCTCCTGCGGTCTTCCGTCAGAAATTTACGTCTTGCACTCCCTGGGAATTGGCGTCGCAACGACTGCTGCTCTCACGTGCCATCATCTACGCTAAAAGGCTGTGTCTGGTTTGAATGAAGTATATGTTCAGTCCGGTGGAAGTCGCGAATGATGTGTATGAATGCTTTGGGGGTTTAAATTGAAGTCACTCGGCTAGAGGCATCTCCTTTAGAGGCTTGTTATTCTCCGCCTCTAAATGCTAAGGTTCAGTCTAGCTAAAATACTTAAACCTACGATCCCTCTTGGATCTGAAATTCTTCTTTTGCAGTATCCAGGCGCCCTTGGCTAATAAAACTTCAATAGTCTGTGTCCACCTATTTGAGGACCACTGATATCATAGCCTGCCGAGCTGCGATCCATTGCTACATGGGATGTTGACCTGCCTCATCTACAAATATTCTTGGTCTTTGGTTACCCTTTCATCGCCTGCTCCTTGATGAACTTCTGAAGGTGCGTCCCTCTGGAATTGTCAAATGTTACTGTTCTCAGAGGCATTGGTGTACGTAAAATTGATGTTAAGATTTCTTGCAGGTTCTATATTTCTCTATCAATTCTTTGCTGGAAATTGTGATTCTGGCGGTTTTATGGTGCGATGAATCCATAAAAGGATTTTACCTAATTACCTACTAAATTTCACTTCTCAGAATTATTCTTTAAAAGCACTGTTATTCCATTTATTTCAAGAATTTAAAACTGAGCGGTTTCTGGGTTATTTCTATATTCTTTGCCGAGACTAATTATGCTTTTCTTTATCTGTGCATTGCATCCTGAGCCAGCGAACCCCTACTTCCCTGTCTGCTCTCCATTTCCGGCGAATGATGTCACCCCTGCATTCCTTTATCTGGTGCTGCAAAGACGTCTACTAGTCCTGCGGTCTTCCGTCAGACCTTTACACCCTGCACTCCCTGAGAATAGGCGCTGCTACGACTGCTGCTCTTCATGTGCCATCATCTCCGCTAAAAGCAATGGGAAGGTGGTCCTCCTCCGCTTTTCATAGATATGTTAGATTAAATTCTGATAAAATATTAGAAGCTCAAAGAAAAATAAGTCTGGTTTAAATGATGACTATGTTAAGCCAGGTGGAAGCCGCGAATGATGAGTATTGTCTGCATTGGTGTTAAAAAATTTGAATCAGGTTGTGTAATCTGTTGGCTCCCCTTCATTCTTCCCTCTCTCTTAAGATAGTATGCTCCCCTGGTGAACGGCAGCGGCCCAACGGTCAATGGTACCGGGTAAACACATAGCAGATACACTAGATAGTATGTTCCCTTCGTAGAGTGGTTCTCGAAGGGAGCGGCCAAACGGTCAATGGTACCGGGTAAACACATAGCAGATACACTAGATAGTATGTTCTCTTCGTAGAGTGGTTCTCGAAGGGAGCGGCCAAACGGTCAATGGTGCCGGGTAAACACATAGCAGATACACTAGATAGTATGTTCCCTTCGTAGAGTGGTTCTCGAAGGGAGCGGCCCAATGGTCAATGGTACCGGGTAAACACATAGCAGTCATACTGGAAAATGAAATGAAATGAAGTGAAAATGGAATGCCGCCGAAAACACACCTCATCTTATTTACACACTGATTATACATTCACATTCACATTTTCTTCTTCTTCTGGATGATCTTGGTGTTGGGGGTTTTGTTACCCAAAAGTGTATGGAAAAAATAATTGTCTCAAGGAATTGAACAGAGCCTTATGCCAAAACGAAGTTGTGAATCAAATTGTGATTGCCAACCTAAAGATGTTGTGAAAACCTAAAGATGTTGTGAAATAAATATTCTTCTGCAAGAGTTGTCTGACTGAAATAGCGACTTGTCGCATTTCGGGCGACACTCTGCAGAAGTACAGGTACTCCCCTAGGGCGGGTCAGTCAATTAACTCACCTGCTTAGCGTCCTATTTAAGTCAGGTGTACAATTGTTCATTCTCTCTTACCTTCAGCGCTAATTCTTTGCCCCTCCCTCCTCCCCGGCTTCCACCTGTGGGCTCCGTTACGGGGGTTTTGTTACCCAAATTTAAATTTATCGTTGATGATATGACCAAGATATTTGACTTTGTGACAGACAGCAAGCTCAGAATCAGAGAGTTTAAAAGCAAGAAAATTCATTCCATCAATCATGACAGAACTTTTACAGGAATTATATAAAATATCATTCTTAAAACCAAATTCAGAACAGACATTTAAAAGTTGTTGTAATCCGGAGCTGCTGAGGCTAAAAACAACTAAATCATCTGTGCACATTATATGATTTACCTTAAAACCACCGACCATGCAACCAGTATTACATGCATTCAGGTCCTTCGATAGGTCATCAATGTACAAGTTAAAAACCACCATTTTCTGATGGGCATACCAGAAGACTAGTAGTCTTAAAATCTACCATGGAACACCACGATTTTTCATTTTGATCAAAAGCTTGGTGTGATTTACCCAGTCGAAGGCTTTAGATGCGTCAATAAAACACAAGTACAGATGGATTTTCTTGTCTGTACTTATTAAATATTTATTTTAACGCAAAAATGCAAATGTCTGTCCCATGTTGAGGTTTAAAACCAAACTGATTATCATGAGATAAGATAAAATCATTAATTGTATGAGATCAAATTCTTTCTAAAACCTTTGAGAGGACACTGGCTAATTCTATTGGTCTATTGTTGTCTATGGAGTCAAGCTTTCCTGTCTTGTTTTTCATTACAGGCACCAACAATACAGACATCATTGAGTCAGGTAATGCCACATGAGTCAGAAAGCCAGTAAAACATAATGGCAAGAAGTGGAGAAATCCTCGGGCTGGCATATTTAAGATGCTCACTGGTGATGTGATCTAAACCACATGATTTGTTGTCCTTGAGAACCTTTATCACTTCAGACACTTGGTGGGAGGTTACTCCAATGTTAACATCACTCCCTCCTTCTCCCATTTCAAATGCTTCCCCTTTAACACAATTGAATAAGGTGTAGTAATGCTCTCCAGAGTTCTGCTATATTATCTGCACCTGAGACGCCTTCTACCGTGCCTGGTAGAGAAGTCTTACAAGTGTTGAAAGTTTTTACCTCTTTCCAGAATTCAGTTAAGTTGTTATTTCAGAGTTTTTTAGTCATAGAGTCTACCCTTATGTTCTGCTCATTCTTGCATTTAAAGCGTAGAGCATATTTATAACGTGCATTTGTCATTTTTTTGTGTTAAAACTGGCCCTTGTCTAGGTTTTTCTGCTTCTACTCATGAATAAAAAGCATCTCTGGCTACAGCATGATATTCAGCAACATGATCATTCCATCCTGGTTTTATTTTTCTTCCCCTCTGTTTAGGAATGTAGAGAGGCTTACTGGCCTCAAACAAGGAGTTAATTATGTCAGTGTACATGACACAGAACTCCTTGCTGTGTGTAACATGTAGGAAAGGAATCTTGCGCTTTTAGATCTTTCCATCCGTGCGTGTTCTGGAGTCGAGAGTGGTGAAGCAAACCAAGGATTCAACCGGATTAAATATACATAAAGTTTATTGCCCTAACAATAGTTCTAAAACAGATTAAAACATATTGTCACAGATATCTGGATTCTCAAGATAAAAGACCTACAGACGCACAGGTTACATGCGAATTACTCATAGGTTTTCCTGAGAACAACAAAGTCTGTTCAAAACAGTCTTTTAAACTCATGTTGACACTCCTCCTCCTGTGAACATCATGACGTCGAATCTCCTCCCCGGATCCCACTGATTCGTCATCTGGTATCCCTCGTGCTTCCACCGGCCTATAGATGAAGGTTGCCAACTTCAGATCCGCTCCGCATCTCCGGGGGTGGGGGCCCTTCACCGGCGCACACAGTCCATGATCAAAAGAGTCCTCCTCTGGTCCAAAGTAAATCACACCGGCCAAAGGGATACTCCACCACCGGCACGAGATTAGATGTCAGCTCCATCCTCCACATGAGAACACGAATCTGAACACTTTCCCAGGGGAAAAACCTTCAACTCAGATGGTAGAGATGTAGTCCATGACATATTTATTGCTTCTCTGGAAACTCCTAGATTTGCACAAAGAAGTCCTAGTTGCTGCTGCAACTATAAAGCATAAGTGAAGGTCACTGGAGAATAAGTCCTGATGAGTTCAAAATGAGTTCACTTTACACTAAAGACAAAACTGCAACCTAATAAAGAATAAGATATAAAAACATACATTTTCTACAAACATCACTACAGTTAGCCTTATTACACCAAATAGCATCTTTAGGAAGATGTATGCTGCTCAAGGATTTATCTGTTTGGGCATAATAGCTCAATATTTCCTTTTCTGTAGCAGATGCCCAATCTAATGTGTTCATTTTTACAATGCTGTTTCTTGTTAGAGCAGGTAAGTGCTCACAATTATTTGGCCATGTAAAGGGAATATGATCGGACATACTTTCCCCGTATAAGATGCTCATCATACTCAATGAGTTGTGTGCATCAGCAGTGCTAACACAGTGATCCAACCATGACGTGGTATGCCAGGCCTCACTTATATAAGTACAACTATAAAGGGGGTAAAAGCATCTTACTTGAAAAAGTATGATTATTATTAAAACAAATAATAATAGTTATTCATTATTATTATAGACCCACAGTCTGTAACATCAGCATTAATTTCCCCAACAACATATGTACTAGTAGTGGGACTGTCTTGTATAAATGAATCAATAAAACCAAGCTTCCTAACCCTTGTGCTATCTTGGATGACCCCACCCTTACTTTGACATGTTCTCCCTATCATGACAAAGGTGGATAAAGGTGGAAACATTTCATGTAATCCTTTGAACCAGTGAAGATCACAAAAAATTGAAAAAAAAAAAGGTTCAGAGCTCTGTCTAGTGAATCTAGATGACCCAACTGCCAACGGTAAAGTGCCTAGGATAGAACAAGGGTTAAAAGCTCATCCTCATTCTGAGCACATTGATATGGTGTTGATACATTCATGAGGATGAATTCTTTGTTGTTGTGAGTGAAGTGTATTGCAATACACCAGTCTTCACAAAGTCTGATCACTTTAATCAGTGAATCAAGCTGTTTCCTCCACAGAATAGCCACACCCCCTGGTATCCTCCCCCTAACTATGGATGTACTGAGGTTCGTGGTAGACCCCCCAGCACCATAGAAGTCAGAGATCAAGGTGTTCAATTTTTGTTTAGAAATAAATGTCTCTTGAAGACACAAAATGTCTCAAGTTTCCATTAGTTTGTCTACAAATCTGCGGTGAGCTTTTTCCACTGCGCTCTGACTAAAGCGTGGGCCACGGCAGTTGTATGAATCAACACGTGTTGCTTAGCGTGTTAAGGACCACAAATGATCATATCTATATCTATAAGAGTTTCCTGTTGAACTGTTTTGCAGATGTGTTATCAAGGATCCTGTTTCCTGATGAAGATTCAGAGATCAAGTTTTGAAATAATCTTTGGGTTTAAAACAAGAGCTTGGCTGAATTTTACCCTCATGGGGGCAATTTGTTGTTTTTAGCCAAGGCAATCCTTGGTGGCAAAAGTGTTGCTATGTCCCCAGATGTGGCAACACTTTTTATGTCAAGCAAATAAATATGAACATCAACTCACATAGGGGCGGCCGTGGTGTAGCTGTAGGGCGGTCGACCCATAATCGTAATATTGCAGGTTCAATTCCCGCCTTGCACGCCCATGTGTCGAAGTGTCCTTGGGCAAGACACTGAACCCCACCTTGCCTCTGGTGGGAGGTTGGCGCCAGTGTTTGGCAGCGGAGCCGCCGCCAGTGTGTGAATGTGTGTGTGAATGGGTGAATGGGACTGTGACTGTAAAGCACTTTGGGCCTTCGTAAGAAGGTAGAAAGCGTTATATAAGTATACGCCATTTACCATTTCACATCTATGATGGTTGTATAAATAAATTGGGGTAAAAAACATAGGCTGCATGGTGGAGCAGTGGTTAGCACTCTTGCAGCATAAATGGTTCAAATCCCAGCTGGGTTCTTTCTGTGTGGAGTTTGAATGTTCTCCTCGTGCATGTGTGGGTCTTCATGTGTGTCTCTGCAACAGACAGGTGATGTAGTCAGAATGAACCCCACCTGCACTCAACAGTGGCTGGGATAGGTTCCAGCAACCCTGCAACCCTCAAAGGGATTTAGCTAAATCTGAAGATGGATGGATGGATGGATGGATGGATGGATGGATGGATGTAAACATTTTGTATTTCTGTTTTCCTGTAAGCCGGTTAGAGGCAGACGAAGTTTCACTGCAGCAGAGGAGGAGGAGACGTGTCAGAGTTTCCCTGGAAAAGGATGGAGACTCCACACAGAAATAACCCAACCGGGATTTGAACCATTTATGCTGCAAGAGTGCTAACCACTGCACCACCATGGTTGGTTGATCATTTTTAAATTGTGCCTCTGTGTGATTTTGTGAAATTGGGACAGATTGGGGCAACACTGTGACCCCGATAGGGGTAAGAAAATGGATGGATGGATGTGTTTGATATCTTATATCAGCATTCTTAGGGTTACATCACACTGAGGAAGAGTGTGAAATGGAGAATGGTTTAGTCCAAAATGTTCAATGTGCAGTGAGGCTGAGCTCGATGCTGCAACAGGAAACACGCTAAACACAGAGATTTGGAAGATAAAATGATAGAAATGATTCAAATGTTTGTGGATGTCATGAAGGAAACATGAAAAACATTTAGTTTATCCACCTTTTTAAAAAAATTCTTTATAACTTCAATGATTCTTATTATTTTCTTAGCTTGCCATCCCATAATGAACAAATCCAGAGCAGATGAAGGCAGTTTTTCTCTGCTCCTTTTCTTTGGAAGCTGAATTCATTTGCTATAAACCACCTTTCTCTGATGTGGAGCGACGGCTCAACTCCAAGCTCCTTCCAGACTCCTGAGCTTCCTCCACCTTTCTAAGGTGACCAGAGTCTTCCTCAGAGGAAACTCTGGTTTTTAGGTTTGATCACATCTTGGTTCTACTCCTGAAGTTTCTATATCTTGATGGTAAAGTTCTGAGCCACAAGTGTCAGGAACTTCCAACCCTTATAGATGCTCAGCAGCAACAAACACCCCGAAAATCATCAAACTAGAGTCTTTGAGGGATGTTGTGAATAACAGGCTGTCAGAGTTTGAAAAAAAGTGAGAGCAGAAAGGCTGGGAGGGCGGGGCCAGAGCACTGGCGTGATAAGTAGAGGAGCACGGGAGGGGAGGACAGACGGAGAGGACATGGAGCGTCCAGCTCTGCTGCTGTTTGTGGGTCTCTGCAGCTCAGGTAAAACTCTGCTTCCATCCTGACTGGCTTTGACTTGTAGATCTGGGAGAAAGCAGTGGCGGCTGTTTGCAATCCTGCTGACTGCAGAAGAATCCGTGCATTGGAGTTGGAGAATGTCACACATGACGCGCTGTTCTCCTCATGAGAGGCCTCATGTTGAGGATGGGGTTGTTTCCATGGAGATCATTCTGGTCTCAGTAGGTAGGGACCCTGAGAAAATTAAGAGGAGCATCAATTGAAAACGGCTGCAGGTAAATTCTGCTTGATGGCACCAAAGTTTGAATAGAGATGAAGATTTAAAAAAAGTTTTCTTCCATAAATCATATGGGACGGCTGTGGTGAATCAGAATCAGAATCAGAAAGCCTTTATTGTCATTGTTACACAAGAAACTTGTGACAACGAGATTACCGGTGCTCTCCAGCTGCTTAAACAATAAAAATAGATAATCTTCTAAAGAACAATAAACAATAATAAACAATAAATTTGTGCTTGACTGAAAATATACATATGTACAAAGCTACATAACTATTTTAAATTGCATTATATTGCACTGGGAATTGTTAATATTGCACATTAGTTACAGATATTGCACGAAGTTACAGCTTTTTGTGGGATTCACATTTATTTATGTGGTTGACTGCTCTGGGAAAAAAACTGTTCTTTAGTCTATTTGTGTGGGCCTTGTGGGATCTGTACCGTCGGCCTGACGGTAGCAGTTGAAACAGGTGGTGGTTGGGATGGTGGGAGTCCTTGATGATTTGCCTGGCTCTGCTTGTATAGCGAGAGCCAGCAATGTCCTCTAGGCTGGGCAGGGGGGAGCCGGTGATTTTCTGAGCCGTGTTGATCACCCTCTGCAGCGCCTTCCTGTCTGCGGCTGAGCATCCTGCATACCAGGCTGTTATGCAGTACGTGAGGATGCTCTCGATGGTGGCTCTGTAGAAGGTCACCAGCAGCTTCTTCTCCAGGTTGTTCCTCCTGAGTATTCTCAGAAGGTGGAGACTCTGCTGGGCCTTCCCTACTGCCGCAGTGGTGTTTGCAGTCCAGGAGAGGTCCTCTGTGATCAGCACACCTAGGTAGCGGATAGAGTGAACCCTGTCCACGCTGACACCATTTATATAAAGCGGGGGCGGGTCCACTCTCCTCTTTCTGAAGTCCAGGATTATTTCTTTGGGTTTGGTGGTGTTCAGGTGGAGGTTGTTTCCTGAACACCACTTTTCCAGTCTGCTGACTTCATTCCTGTAGAGAGTCTCATCTTCCCCTGAGATGAGCCCAACCACAGCGGTGTCATCAGCAAATTTGATGATTGTGTTGCAGGGGTGGGTCTGCGTGCAATCCGATGTGTAGAGCGTGAAGAGGAGTGGGCTCAGTACACATCCTTGTGGTGATCCTGTGCTGATGGTGATGGTGGATGAAAGGTGGGGTCCAAGTTTAACAGATTGTGGACGTTCTGTCAGAAAGTCTTTAATCCATAAGCAGATGGGGGAAGAAAGGCCCAGGTGAAGCAGTTTCTCTGTCAGGATGTCTGGGATGATGTTGTTAAAGGCTGAGCTGAAGTCCAGAAAGAGCAGCCTGCAGAGGTAAAGCGGTAGACCTCCGACTGGAGAACTGCAGGTTCGGTTCTCGCCTTGTCCAGACATGTGTGGAAGTGTCTTTGGAGTTTGGACACTGCTTGTGGTTACGACGCTGAAGTTGGCTTCTGATTCACAGCTTCTGATTCGTGAGACACTAAAGGAACATTCTGCTGCATTTTTCACATTAAGATCACCTAAAACCAGGTCCTGATCAAAAACCACTGGACCTGGACTGCTCTAACCTGGATTAAATTATGAGTTAGATACTAAAGAACACATTAAACACAGTTTGTGATTTGTGAAAATGTGAAATAGAAGGATTTTTATCACATTTTATGCACTGAGTCCACCTCAGACCAGGGGCCTCATTTCTAAACGTTGCGTACGCACAGAAGAAGGCGTACGCCACTCTCTACGCAATAGTTGAGATTTATAAAAAGCAAACTTGACGGGAAAATGTGCGGTCCTTCATCAAGCTCTGACCCAGGCGTACGCACAAAAACGGGTGAAATGAGAAACGGCGACACCGTCGGCAGATGGAAGAAACACGTGAAAGTGAAAATGACAATACTGCCTCTCATGAATAACATGAAGACTTCACAAAGCAAGTCTCACAATAACAGCTACATGAACACCTGATTGATCGATCAGCAGTGAAACAAACAA
This sequence comes from Oryzias curvinotus, assembly GCA_023969325.1. NCBI lineage: Eukaryota > Metazoa > Chordata > Actinopteri > Beloniformes > Adrianichthyidae > Oryzias > Oryzias curvinotus. The sequence continues at coordinate 1,446,385 of CM043718.1, read as the reverse complement.
AAAAATCAAATGAAAATTACAACAGAAATTCAAATGAACACATATTTGCAAAAAGAAAAGTGAAATATGTTCTGCAATATTGGCATGTTGTGCAATTCATCCTCATAAATAATATAGTTAACAGAACGAAATAATGTTCAAAACTAATATTCTCCTCAATGTGTCCGTCTGGAGGAGCAGATATAGTCAAAGTCAAAGTCAGCTTTATTGTCAAATATGCTGCATCCGTAAGACATTCAGCACAGATGAAATAGCTTTCCTCTCACCCCACAGTGCAAGCAGCATATAAAATAATAAATAAACGACTTAAAAAATACATTCTTTTAAAAACAATAAATCCTTGAAACCCAAAAAGATAAAGCCAAAAGAAAAGCCAAAAAACACTGAAGGGGAGAGAGGAGCCGCTGCGTGTGAATCAGACAGACAGACAGACAGATTAATTGTCCACTGGGGAAAGTTGTTTTCATAGTAAAACATTTCTTCATAAGCTACAGAATTATGGTATTCATGCATATGCCTTTAGTTTGTTTATTTTTGATAAAACAATGTATGGCGTATGTCTCAACCATTCAGAAAGCAACAAGAAATGACATTTGCGCTGAACAATTTCCCATTTCCACGTGGATTATTACCCACATCTGTAGCTTGTCAGATGCAATTAAATGGATGGAAATAAAATGCCCCATCACAATGCGTAATGACCACAATGGCTGATCTTGGATCTTAGAAGATGTGGCAAATGGAAGAATTGGGAGTGAACGCATCTTTAGACAGCAAGAAGACTTGCTGGCAAACGAGGACCAGTGTCTTATGAGCCGGTTCCCACTTCCTCCAGCCGTCCTGTTGGAGCTTTTGGGGGGGTGTCACTCGGTGCATCAGGTGCGTCGTGCCCCCCCCCCCCCTCCCCCCGCGCGCCTCAGTCACCACTCCACGTAAAAGGGATTCCCCAATAATTGCCGCCAGTCTCTCATCAAGAGGGGTCAGCTCCGGTGTCCCCTGTCCCCAAGGCCGGCCCTGGTCTTCTGGGGGCCCTAAGCGAAATGTAATGTGTGGGCCCTCTAACTGATCAGCAGTTTAAAAAAAACGCAACTGTTGTTGTAATATAAATGAGATAACTATATAAATACATTTGTGAATTATTGTTGCTGCCGAAGAATTGAATACAGTATATTTATTGCCTGTATGTTGGATTCACATTTAGTGGTGCCAAACAAATTTTAAATGCAAAGAAAAAAATATGAATGACAAATGTGTATATATATAGATATATATTTTTAATGAAACATTAGGCACTCAACAAATGACATTCACAAAACTCCAACTAATTAAAAACAGCAACTTAATAGACAATCAAATAACGATAAAACAATCCAAAATAAAGAACACAACAGCTCAATGAGGGGGATTTCGGAAAGTAAAAGTTTTTGAAAAGGACCTCTTTGCACCAAATCCATTCTTACTGGATCAGAAAGTGTGGTTGGTCATTCAGCTGGACCAATTGGATTTGAGGTAGGTGGAATTTTGGATCCAGTCGGCTCCTCTTCCATTAACACCTCTCTTGGAGCCTCTGGAACATAAGACACATAACTTTAATAAAAGCAAACAGTGAAAAGTAAAACAGTCAAATGTTTTCCCTTCCAGCAGTAGATGTGGTGACAACAGTTTATTCTGCAGCTAAAAAACAAGAATTATCAGTAAACAATAATTAATGATAAAGCTAATAATATATATATAGCAGAATACTAGTAATATATTGAATCATTTAAAATCTGTGTGCAGGTTTTTCACAATTTCACGATCTTTTTATTTATTTATTTATTTATAAGAGATTTATTGTTTGATTCTATATTTGCATGAGGTCATATTTATTAATTTAATTATTTACAGTTTGGGGCTCCATTCTCTTCAGCTGCTGTTTATGAAAAAAGGGTTTATGCAGACACTGTTTTTTAAATGACTTTACATGCTATTAAAATGACCTTAGATGACATCTTCAGTGATGTCAGGAACATTATGGGATGTAGATGCTGCACCACCTCCAGTACATTTTGATACTTTTTGAGAGCAGAAGAAATTGTGCAAAACATCCTCATTATGTAAAACCAAAACTGCAAAATACAAATAAGAAATCAATGTACCCATTTATAAATAATAAATGTGAACAATAATTTGAGTATAAATGGAAATATAAGCATTTATGCACTTCTTTATCTATTATTTTGAATGTTTATAATTTTAAAATTAGTACATTTATTTTGTTTGTCATTTATAAATGAGAACATTTTTTTCCTATTTGTATTTGGCAGTTTTGATTCTCCATATTTCATGCCAATGCAAGATTTTAAGACACATTTATTGTTGAAAAAGTTAGAATACTTGACTGTCTAGAACAGGTAAACTGCAGTTTTTATACTGACATAAACAGGAAAATACAGAATGCACTAAATATGTGTTAGCAAAACAATGAAACAATACGATAACATGAGTTAAAGCATTTATCACCCATCATACCGTTGTCATTATTTACTTTTCTTTGCTCTCCGCCGTTTTAGAAGGTCATGTGCATCCTCATCTTCTTGGAAAAGTGGGTATCAGAATTATTTTCGAGTTTTCCATTGGAAATTACGACAAACGGGGTCGTTTATGTGCAATCTTCACCTCGGATCGATTTGTATTTTACGTAAATCGCGCAGCTGCACATAAATACTGGATAATGTAAAACAAAAAAAATACGGCCCCAACATCCTCCAAACTTACCTTGTGATTGATGTTTAAGTTCTTCATCTTTTCTCAGCTCCTGATGGATAAAGGCTCTTTGGCATGAAGTTCTCTTGTTGTAGCTTTGATCAGCGTGACTAAATGTGCTCGTTTTTTTCTTTTTCCCAACTTTATTGAAACAAATTACACTCGTAAATGCACACTGTGACAGGCTCAGATGCAATGATGTTGACCAATCGTTGCTAAGAGTGGCGAAACGTCATTATTTGGGTTGCCAGATTGGTTCAGGTGTGTTGGGGGGGGGGGGGGTTCATTAAAGTGCAGGAAACTTTTTTTAGAGCGCACGTTGGTACGGAAGTTCTATGAAATGGGTTGCCAGATTTTGGTCTTTTTTATTTATTTTTTCGCCACTTCGGGGCCCTGGTGGTGACGGGGGCCCTACGCGGCTGCGTAATTCGCGTATAGGGAGGGCCGGCCATGCCTGTCCCCCACCCGTGGCAGACACACTCTGGTGATGCAGCGCCAGACATTTTTTTTGCCTCAATGTCTTCGATGTCCGACCATTTCTTTTACTTCGGGTTGTGAGGCTCCAGCATTTACGGCGTCTGCCACCGTTTGCCATTCACGTGCCTTTTTGGCATTAGTAATGCCCACACTGTGCCCTCCAAACATCATTTTTCTCCTCTTTTCCACCTCGCCAACGATAACTTCTACTTCACATTGAGTGAAGTTCAGTTTTTTTTATTTCCTCTCTGTGTTTGTCATGGTTTCACTATCAATGAATATTCATTAGTGGGCGTTTCACGGACTATTTATGGGCAACTATGGGCGTGTCATGAAGCCGCAAAAGCTGCGCAGCATTTAGAATTGATTGTGATTTATTAAGGGAAGGATGCGTAGGATGTGCGTGCGCACGGTTTTATAAATCAGGGCTCGACATAGCCATTTGTCTGCTGGCCCGGTCCTGTTTTTCGAGCAGTGCGGACCACAAGACTTTATTTTTCACTTGTCCGCTCGGGCCACTAAAATATCTAGCGGTTAAAATATTTTTCACCTTTTTCAATAAAGTATATTTTAAAGTATATTTTGTAGATTTACCTCGTTTTTATAATTTACTTTTTCTGCTAGTCCTGTGTTCAGACTCCAAAGGTTTCTATGGGAAACCTTGCAGCTGAGCCGAGCACCACGCGGCACGCGCTCACTTTTTTTCCCCAAACTTTATTGAATGTAACAATTCAATACAAAACAAAAATCCGACACCGTCACTGAAGAGAGATTGAAGCATGTCAGAGATGTGGAAGACATGGCAGGAATAGATAGGAATATGTTAGATGGAGTAATGGGTGGAATTAGTAGTATGGACAGCAAGATATTTAATGAATGCATTGAAGATGAAACTGTATGCACTAAGCTTTAAGCTGAATGTCAAAGAATCAAAGGCAACTCCAAATACATGAATCTCAGACTCAAATGCAGTATAATGTCAAACTACTGCATTTTGTTTTTCTTTACAACACTGTAAGCAGTAAGTATTTCTTGTCTAAAGCTGAATGATCTCAGTAATTTAATTTTATTTAATTTTTCAATTATTTAATTAAATTACAGTAACTAAAGTAACAAAAAAGTAAAAGTAACTTTGCAACTTTAAACAAGTAACTCTGCAAATGTGAACAAAATAACAGTAATTAAGGATCTAAAAAGTAAATGTAACTTTGCAACAGTAACCTCAAGGCATTCAGAGCAAAAAAGTAAATAAAACTTCTTAACTATTGATTAGGAATAAATGTGAAATAGCAGTGATTAGAAGCAGCATGAAAACTTCTTAACTAGTGTTTCCTACTACACTGCAGTGCTCTCTTCAAAACATCTGAAACAGACTAGAGCAGATTTAAGTTTGATATGCTCTATTTTCAGTCATTGAAAGGTGTATAAATAAGTGCTAGATGTTACCAGAATGCACCAAATTGCACCATATTAAAATTTGTGTGTGTGTGTGTGTGTGGGGGGGGGGGGTATGCCCCCGGACCCCCCTAAAGTTGCAAGCACCTGAGGAGCGGCGGGTCGCGCTGTGCGCCGTGTCGGGCCAGTAACTTTCAGGCAGGGCCAGTAACTTTCAAAAACTACTGGCCCTGTGGGCCAGTGCAAATTTCTGGGCTATGTCAACCCCTGTAAATTATAAATTATAAGCAATTGACATCACTCAGTGAGGGTCCTTAGGCAACGCTACCGCCTCCCGAGCTGCAGCTCACCGCTCCTCAAGGGGATGGGTCAAATGCGGAGACGAATTTCCCCATTGTGGGATAAATAAAGTATTGGAAAAAAAAAAAAAAAAAAGAAAAAATAATAGGGACAAAGGAGGGAACACAAGCAAAACACCAAAACAGGAACTTTAAAGTAAATCAGGAAACAAACCAAGAAGAAATGAACAAAAACCTCAAACTGAAGTCAGGGGCTCATGCTAACCCTGACCATAACTATGTGTCCAATCTGACATCTGTTTCCCAGTTTCTTTTGGATGTTGATGTCTGAGATTGTGATGTGGCCTCGTCCAGCCTTCTTGGATTCCTGTAGTCCATCGTCAAAGTGCCAGCTTTAGTCTGTGCCCAGTCTGTGGAACGCAAGAAAGTGATTTTGTGAACCCAGGTGAAATGTTATGGCCACCGGCTCATACCTGTGTAAACAAATACAATAGTACAATCCAGTATAAAAATAAAATAGAAAAATGTTAAGGAATTAAAAAATAAATTTACCCCAAATTTCAGGAACAGGACCTGGTCTGAGGTGGACTCAGTGCATAAAATGTGATAAAAATCCTTCTATTTCCCATTTTCACAAATCAGAAACTGGGTTTAATGTGTTCTTTAGTATCTAAATCATAATTTAATCCAGGTTTGATCAGTCCAGGTCCAGTGGTTTTTGATCAGGACCTGGTTTTAGGTGATCTTAGTGTGAAAAATGCAGCAGAATGTTCCTTTAGTGCCTCACGAATCAGAAGCTGTGAATCAGAAGCCAACTTCCGCCTCGTCTTGTGGTCACAGATTGGCGCCAGTGTTTGGCCGCTGAGCCGCCATCAGTGAGTGAATGTGACTGGAAAGAGCACTGGGCCTTAGAGCGAGGTAGAAAAGTGGGATGAAAATATTTACAAGAGAAACCATCCGTCCTCTAAAGCTGCTGAATACCGGGGTTGCTGGAGCCTATCCCAGTTACTGAATGGGGGGTCAGGTCACCAGTCTGTTACAGCGCCACACAACCACACATTCACACCTAATGGACAAGCTATGATCAATGAACCTATGAAGTGTGTTTTTGGACTGGGGGAGGAAACGGGAGAAAACCCACACATGCACAAGTAGAACATGCAAACACTCCCCCCTGGGATTTGAACCATTTGGGAGGTTAGAGTGCTTCCCACTACACCACCATGCAACCCCCATGTAAATCAATGAACACTGTAATTGTGGATTGAATTAAAGTGACTCAAAAGCTGTAAATGATAACTTGAAGTTTCCAGTAAAAGTGACGGCAGGATCTCTAAGAACCACTCAGCAGGAGTCCACACTCAGACTTTTCTGCCCTCTGGTGGTTCACATGCGTTTCTGCAGGAACTCTGACATCCTCATTTCATGACTCTGAGTGTGATTGTGAGTGTGTGTGTGTGTGTGTGTGTGTGTGTGTGTGTGAGAGTGTGTGTAGGTGTGTGTGTGTGTGTGTGTTGGACAGATGCTACTGTTACAATCAGGAGCCTCAGATCCATGAGGAACATATTTATATAAAACTATAACTATAACAATTAAATGTTTTCCTAAAGGGCGGGGCCTGTCACTCATCCACACACATTCAAGTATTACAAAAATGTTAGCACACATACATGTCAACACGTACACAATACACTCTTGTACACATGCATATGTCCATGCATACATACAAATAAACCCATGTCCAACATTTATCATTCCTGCATCGTGTCGTGTTTTGCATTTGCTGAAGTAGACTTTGGTTCATTGAGTGACTGAGAGTCAGGTGTGTAGCATCCAGGAAGTTCACGCTGGGGGTTCTGGGGGATAAAGTGCTTGCAGTTCTCTGGAAACTGCTCCAGCCGGTGACCAGAGGGGGAGACAGAGTTCTGACATCTGACAAGCAGTTTTGAGTTCAGATGCCTGAAACCTGCATTGACATAGACCAGGGGGGTATTCCAGGAAGCATGTTTAAACTAGCCTGACTTTAACCCTGAACTCTGGCTGAAATCCGCCTGAACTTGCTTACTCGGGGTATGTTGGTTCCAGAAGATCAGACATGAGTTGGCGTAATTACGCTCGACTTGGTAACCCTGGGTTAACGCACGTGCACGTCATGTACATAAAGACATTCTCAATGGATCGCCGATTTCTGGAGTCACCATGGAAACGCGTGGAGAAAAGAAAAGAAAGCGCGACACTTGAGACGGAAGTGAGACGGAGTCTGAGATTTTAATGACGGCGTATGAAG
>CM043718.1:949487-1434796 GCA_023969325.1 Oryzias curvinotus | reverse complement strand
GCCGGCGCCAGAAGGTCAGACAGGGGCGACACGGGCCAGAAGGTCAGACAGGGCGGACACGGCGCCAGAAGGTCAGACAGGGGCGACACGGGCCAGAAGGTCAGCAGGGGCGAAACGGCGCCAGAAGGAACGAATCAACAGCTAAGAGCGGCGACCTACCTTTAGAGGACTCCGATGGTGAAATGTGGGTGTGTGCATTAAAACTGACTTACCGTCTGGAAGATCCGTACAGAAATGAAGTTTCCAAAATGGCCGAATATTTGAAATGATTCTGAGCTTAGAAACAAACTACAGATTGTTCTGAGGAACCCCAGAAGTGGGAGATGCACTGCAGGTTCTGGACCAGATTCTAGTGGATTTGGCCACTAATAAATATTTAGGAAGTCAGTGAAAGGAGGACGGAACCTAGAAGTTCAGGCAGAACTTGATGATCTGGGAAGGTTTCTGCACCAAAACACATTTCAGCGGGAAAGATCCTGAAAGCACCACTTCCATCCTCACTGTGACAGAAACACTCAGCAGAGCGTCCAACAACAGAGGAAGTCACCTTCAATGCCAGCTTAGAGACAGAGGAAAAGAGCGGCGCGGCGGCCAAACCAAGAAAAGAAGGACTTACTGGTTGGAGATCTTCCTGAGGAAGAGAGAGAATAAAGTTGGTTTTAGAAATGGGCTCTGGAGGAATCAACTAGAAGCAGATTTAGAGTCAAAGCGCTGATGGCGCCGCCGTCCTAAAGCCGCCGTGATCGGCCGGCTTCCAGGGTTTTAACCAGACAGACGGTTGAAATGGTTACCTCTTTGTTTGGTTCCACTTCTGCTTTTCCAGTCCAGGCGCCGCTCTTCCAGCAAGGAATTCTGGGAAAGATCAGAGTACAGCTGCAGTCAGGATCTGCTTCAGAATCAGGATCAGATTCAGGTGAACAAAAACCAGATTTGAAGAAAACATTAAAGTTTGAATTCAGTTAGTAAAGTAAACTCTAAACTAGAATGATGAATGTTTGAAATTAGAAATTTGAAAATATTTTAAATCTCAATACTAAAAATGGAGGAAAAAGTAAATTTAAAACTTAAGAAAAAAACTTTAAATTGTTACTAAATGAAAAATATTTATCTGGAACAGCTGCTGTTTTTTTATTTTCAGCTTTAATTTCTTTTTACAAGTTTATTTCAATTATTGATGTTTTCCTTAAAGGATTTCGTCCCACAAATGTAAAATGAAGCCAAATATTATTAACATTCTGACATCTTTACTCTCAACGATGCTGTTAGATTCACAGTTTTGTTGATGATGATGTCATATTTAGAGGAACTTATATTTCAGCAGAGAATCAAATTAGAATCTGGATCCAAAATCCAACAACTGTTCCCATAAATCCAACAGAAAAGAAGACATTAAAGAAAATATGAAGCACAGAGTTTATTAAACTAAACCTTTGAAATTTAAGAGATTTATTAATATAAAACCTTGTAGTGATTTGTAATAAGATTTAGAGCAAAACTGTTTTCAGGAACGAGGCCTTTCCGGAACCGAACCTCTGAAGTTCTCCCAGCAGCTCCAGAACAGAAACGTCACATTTGACCCAAAGTTCCGGATTTTCACCAACAACCCGAGCAGAATGAAGAACCACTGACCTGCTGCTCCGCCGCGTCCCGCAGAACCGAACCGAACACTGCTGACACACCTGGACCCCCTCACCTTAACGAGCTCTCAGCGGCAGAGGGAGGAGGGGGGCGGGGTCACGTGACCAGCCGCTCCTCCAGGAGACCAACCAATCGCTTTGAAGATGAGATGGTGACGCAATGAGGCGGCGCTTCAAAGCTGCTTTGATCATTTTCCTTCATGTCCATCGCTGTCATGTTTTTGTGTTTTGGATGCGATTATTCAATTCAGTTTTTAAAAGTTATTTTCTAAAAATAAATTAAAAATTTAATAATAATCACGGTTTTTAGTATTTTTAAATTTAAGGGACAAAACTGAGTTCCAAAAGTTTATTTTAAACCAAAGGACAGCAATTACGATCATAAGTGTATATTTTGTTCTAACAGTCAAAATAATGTTGAGAAATAAAATAAAAAAAAGAAACAATGTAGTTTGAGATTTTCCCTGCTTTATCTGTCATCTTATCTTCTGTAAAAAAGAACATAAAAACAAATTCAGTGAGTTATGAACTCTGATGATTTCATTTTGTCCTGAAATAAACTTTTTAAAGTTTCTGAAGTAAATGGACCTGAGAGTCTGTCTCTGTAACTGCTGCTACATCATTTATTATTCTTTCCATCCAAACCTTAGTTGTTGTCAGAGGAACTTCAAATTATTTAATGTCTCAAAGTCTCTTTATTACTTACTGATAACCTTTTTGTTCCGTATTACTTTGATTTTAAAAACTTCTTTTCTCTTCTGTGGTGGTCGTCATGGTAACAGTCTGGAGGTAAAAACAGGGACCCTCAGTCCAACCTTTTTCTCTCTTCTTCTTGCTCTTTTGGGTGTGATTTTTTTTTCCATTCGTTGTTTTATTTATGGGTCAGAGGTCAAGACGACAGACACACAGAAGTGGCATCTGCCTCATTTTATTGTTGGTGAGGTGAAATAGCAGCTGAACCTTTTGCTGATGTGGTTTTAATCTGGCGCTGAGATGTCTGATCCGGGCTGATGCTGGAATTCTCCTTCTTCAGACTGTAGAACTGTTTGTCCTGTTTTTAAAACAAAGTGGAGCTTTAAGAATGTTCTTTGTCTAATGGTGGACTACGTTATGCTGCTCCTCTATGTGACTGATTGTTTTTATTCCTGATTAAACCGACGTTTGAAATCAAATCCATCTTCTTCTTCGTCTTCTTCTTCTGTCAGTCAGCTGTCTTCCTGCAGAACATCAAACCAAAGCTGGATGTGTTTGTTCAGCAGCTGCTGGATGTTCTCTGTTCTCTGAACGTTCTACGAGTCTTCAAACACGTTCTGCAAACTCCCTCTGATGAAGATGAGCAGCTTGGAGGAAGAGGAGGATGGAGCAGAGTCCTTAAAGAGTGACCGGTCCAAAAGGTCAACCTGAGAACTTCAGACATGATTCCCAAACCCTGCACAGCTGCACTGAATTCTGGGAAACTGAGTTTGCTTTCAGAAAGGACCTTCAGAGTGTCTGTTAATGATCATCCCTTGTGTTCGCCAAATGAAAGAGCGTCTGAAGAAGACTGCAGCTGGGTCCAAAACACGCCAAAGGAAGCAGGAACGTTTGAGACCCGTCTGAGGAAAAGCCTCAAACACCAGCATGTGGAGCTGCAGCAGCTGTGATGCTCACTCCTCAGTAAGAAATGCTGCTATTGGCTGACCTGGAAGGAGCTTTATGACATCATCACATCATTTGCATATTATTTAAATGGATCCTTTCAAGACAAACTGGTTAAACCAACATTCAGTTGAAACACAAACCTCCTTCTAGTGACGGCAAAGCGGTCCAAAGATGCATTTTGGTTGGTTTCTTTTCAGTTTTGAAGGACAGCGTGAAGGTTATTTTTCAAATCTCACTCCGTAAAACTGGGTGGGGTGAATCACCCTGCTGACCTCACACCTTGGGGTGGGCGTGTCCTCACCACTGTACCTGCCCCGTGAGAAAAGAAATGACAGAACTGCTTTCAAATGGACGTGTCTATTTCAGCAGCAGAAAAATTCAAATACCTTGGTTTGTGGCTTGACTCCTCTCTCTCTCTCTTAGTGCTCATATACAGTCCATTGTCCACAACATTTCTTATCCTTTAAAATTACTTTATCTATCAATCAATTGTTTTAGTTTCTCAGTCAGGAAGAAAATTATCTCACAACTGATTATCCCGACTTTAAATTATGGAGACATAATATATCAAAACACCATCTCACTGACCTCTGACCTCTGAATGTTATTTATAGCAGCTTATAGGTTTATTCTCCGTTGTCCGTTTAGAACTCTCCACTGTCTAATGTTTCAGCAACTGTCCTGGCTTCCCCCATCCTCCTGACGTCACCTTCACTGACTATTGTACATCTGTAAATGTATTAACCTCAGTTACCCAGAATATCTCAAACAATATCTAACTCCTTGTCAGTCTTCTTACATTTTACGTCATGCAGATCAAATCTTTTTTGTTTTTCCAAGAGTTAAAAAAGAAATTGGAAAATATTCATTTAATTACAAGTCACCCTCTGACTGGAACAATCTTCCTCCATCCATTCACTCTTTAACCTCAGTCTTTGCATTTAAAAATGCCTGTTTAGTATCTTCAACACTCATGGAACTGTTTTTGATTGAATTTGATTTCTTTTCTGCTTTTTATTTATCATTATTTTTTATTTTTATTCCCTTGAACTAACTGCTAATAGGTGCATTAAATGTCTGTGTGTGTGTGTGTGTGTGTGTTGGTGTGTGTGTGTGTGTGTAGGTGTGTGTGTGTGTGTGTGTGTAGGTGTGTGTGTGTGTGTGTAGGTGGGTGTGTGTGTAGGTTATTATTTAGGTTATTATTTAAATTATTTAATAATACAGGTTATTATTTACAATGTCAGTGTGGTTGATGTCGCCCTCTCTGATCATTTCTGTGTATTCTTTGACCTGTCTGTTGCTCCCAAACCACCGCCTGGCCCTGCAGTTGTCCAAAGGAGACAAATAAATGAGAGCACTAGGGCATAGTTTGTAGAAATGATAAACCCTGAAAACGCCTCTGGTGCCAATGTTGATGAAATGCTGAATTCTGTTACTTCTAGCATCTTGAATGTTCTGGATGCCATTGCCCCTATGAAGGTTAAATTGAGAAAACATAGACAGAAAGCTCCCTGGAGGAATGATGATCTAGTCAGGGCACAGAAACAACAGTGCCGCAGAGCCAAGCGAAAGTGGCGCAAGTCAAAACTCCAGGTTCATTATGGAATATATAAGGCGGAGTTGTACGCTTACAACCAGATCTTATGCAGAACAAGGGAAAGGTACTTCTCTGAAATAATTGGAAGTTGCAGCAGCAACTCTCGTATCCTGTTCACAACAGTTAACAGATTAACTAACCCTCCAACCCAGCTACCAATAGAACTGGTTTGTACACCTAAATGTAATGAGTTTGCTGTATTTTTCAATGACAAGGTTCAGGGCATTAAAAAAGCCATCAACTCCACAACACATATAACTATCCAACGGCCACCTACTCACTCTAAGCTGACTCACTTTGTACCTGTCACTGACCAAACTGTCCAAGAGACCATCACCCGTCTGAGCTCGTCTACATGCTGCCTTGATGTGTTACCCACTAGATTTCTAAAGTCTGTCCTGAACAGTGTGTTGCCACCAATTACTCAAATAGTTATCATGTCTCTTCAATCTGGAATATTTCCAGAGGCCTTAAAAACTGCAGTCATTAAACCCCTCCTGAAGAAGAGCGGTCTTGATCCCACTGTACTGAATAATTACAGACCTATCTCTAATCTGCCATTTTTAGGAAAAGTCCTTGAAAAAGTTGTCTACCAACAGCTCACTGACTTTCTCTTATTAAACAATTCATTTGATGTTTTCCAGTCAGGTTTTAGACCCCATCATAGCACAGAAACTGCCCTTATCAAGGTAACCAATGACATCCGCCGTGAACACTGATGATGGAAAAGTATCTGTCTTAATCCTGCTAGACCTGAGCGCTGCCTTTGATACTGTTGATCATGGGATCCTTTTGCACAGACTCCAAGACTGGGTTGGCATCTCTGGATCTGCCCTAAGTTGGTTCAAGTCTTATCTAGAAGACAGGAAATACTTTGTTGAAATTGGTAGTTGTGTCTCAGACTACATGGGCTTGAATTGTGGTGTGCCCCAGGGATCGATCCTGGGACCCCTTCTGTTCAACCTCTACATGCTGCCACTAGGGCAGTTAATACGCAGTAATAACATTTCTTATCACAACTATGCAGATGATACTCAGATCTATGTGTCACTGACAACAGGTGAATATGGGCCAGTGGATTCACTCAACCACTGCCTCCAACAGATCAGTGCGTGGATGCAGAACAACTTTCTCCAGCTAAACTCAGACAAGACCGAAGTTATTGTTTTTGGCCCACAGAAACAAAGAGAAATTGTCAGCAGCTACCTTCATTCTTTGTCTCTTAAACCCTCAAATCAAGTCAGAAATCTAGGGGTAATCATGGACTCTGACCTGAACTTTAACAGCCATATCAAGTCAGTAACATCAGCGGCATTTTACCATCTGAAAAACATTGCCAAAATCAAAAACATAATGTCAAAGCGAGACCTGGAGATACTTATTCATGCATTTGTCTCCAGTAGGTTAGACTACTGTAACGGCCTGCTCACCGGCCTCTCCAAACGAGCTGTAAAACAGCTTCAGTACATCCAGAATGCTGCTGCTGGAGTCCTGACCAAAACCAGGAAGTATGATCACATTAGTCCTGTGCTCAGGTCTCTGCACTGGCTCCCTGTACCTCAAAGAATAGACTTCAAAGCAGCTCTGCTTGTGTACAAGTCTCTCCATGGCCACGCACCAAAGTACATCTCTGACATGTTAGTGCCATATGAACCATCTCGTACTCTGAGGACCTCAGGGTCCGGCCTCCTGTTGATTCCCAGAGTCAGAACTAAACAAGGGGAATCAGCGTTTCAATATTCTGCAGCTAAAATCTGGAACAGCCTCCCTGAAGCCGTAAGACAGGCCTCTTCTGTGTTCATGTTCAAATCTAGACAAATCTAGTTCTGTTTAGTCATGTATATGATTGAAAAGTCCTATCTGCACTTTTCTTTCCTTCCTTTCTTTTTAAATCCTTTTTTTTTTTTTTTCTAATTTTATTTTATTTTTTTCTTTTAAAGTAAATTTTATGTTGATTATTTCTATGATGTATTGTGATTTTAATGCATTTTTCTGTTTTGTGAAGCACCTTGAATTACTTTGTGTACGAATTGTGCTATACAAATAAACTTGCCTTGCCTTGCCTTGCCTAGGTGTGTAGGGGTGTGTGTGTGTGTGTGTGTGTGTGTGTGTCTGCTTGTTGCCTTGTAAATGTTAAGTTCTTCATTGTTTTGACATGTGTAAAGTTTGCTCAACTGTATCTGTCGGTTTTTGCTTGTTTTGTTGTTTGTTGAGGACCCCCTTGAAAACGAGGTGACACATCTCTGGGGGCTCATCCTTCAAACAAATACATTGAAATTAGTCTCCAAACAGCAGAGAAGTCCACAGATCTGTCTCTATAGCTTCTAAGAAGAAGACACATCACAAGTGAATGGCCAAGGGGGGTTTGGAAAGTCGTTGAAGGTCACGAAGGTCGCCAGGTTGTCAACACTAGGAAGCTGCTCTGTCTCTGTTTGTAAAAGCAGGAGGAGGAGGAGTCTCTGCTCACGTGGTCAAAGTGAAAGTGAAGAGACCTGGAAGCAGAGCAGAGCAGAAGAGCTGAGCAGCAACAGAAAAACATTTGAGTCCTAAACTGCTGCTGGTCTGTGTTGATCTGTGTGTGAGACGGTTGTGTTCATGCAGAACGACAAACTAAACAAGGATCTGAACTTTTGCAGCTTTTTGGGCTTCAGAAGGGCGTGGTTCTGCTCTGTGGTTGCTGTGAGTCATGCTGCTGCAGGCTGTTAGACGGGAATCCTCTGTCCTCCTGATCTGAGCTGTTCAATTCCCACTGCAACTAAAGATGAGATGTTCCGAGGAAGAGGAGGGAAACGAGCCCAAGTCCACGAAGGCTGGTGGATCCACAGATCAGCATCCAAACTTCAAAGCTGACTCTGGATCTTTGGACGCAGAGTAAGTCCATCAGAGTCTGTGGCGTGTCTGTGAATGCATGGACACACATCAGGATTAAGAAGGAACTCCAGTTCCTTCACAACTGCTGGAACAGATCAGGCTGAACCGTATTTTTGGATGAATGAATCACGAGGAAATCGGTTGTAAGAACAAAAGCTGTTCACCTGAGACTACGGCTGTGTCTGAATTCCCGCCATAACCCCTAACTAGTAAAGATCTATATAGTGCTACTATGCAGTGTCCTGGATTTTAAAAGTAATTTGAACACCAAGCTCATAAGTTCTTTTCCCTTTTTTTTAATGGCGGATATGACGTCATCGATTTCCCAAAGTTAAAATCTGTTAGACGGGGGTTGAGGGAAGAGGAGGAGGCAGAAGGGTCCAGGAACACAGATCTTTAATAACTAAAGAGTCAAAACTAAACAAAATACCACCGCAGCAGGCAGGCAAACTCGAAATACAAGACACAGGAACTCTGGAACATCAAACTACATCAAACTATGGAGCAGCACAGGAGGAAGGGAACGACAGAACCTAAATACATACAGAACAGACGAGACACAGGTGGAAACAATGAGGGCAGATGGGGACCAAAAGTAAAACTCGTAAACACGACACAACGCAGGAACCTTTCAAAATAAAACAGGAAATTAACTCAAAACATGGCAGAACAAAAACAGAACCAAAACACAAAGGTAAAAGAGACCAAAACCGTAACATAACCCCCCCATCAAGGAACCGCTTAGCGGGTCAAGCTCCGAGTCCGGAACAGGAGGGTCGGGCCAACAACCAGCTGGCAGTTTGGGCCAGGAAGCTGGAACTGGTGGCTCGGGCCCTCCTGGGGGAGGCAGGCACGAGTTGGGGTGCATCTGGCACCCCTGGAAGCAGGGGCAAGACGGGGTGCTGTGAGGCCCAAAAATCTAACTAATATGAACATTTTGCAAGGATTATTCATGAGTCCACTGTCTTCTGAAGAAAAAAATGTTGATTGTTTATTAAAAACAATACATTTAAATACTTTTTTTGGCAAAAACTGTTCCGACTCGATGCATTGTGGTCTATATACACCGATCTAGTGAGCATCGATGCACACTGGTTTTTCGCTGAGACTTTTGGGAAATTTCTAGGACACTGGATTTAGGAATTGTAGATTCAGACAGCACTACAAAATGGAGAACGCACCATATATGCACTATATAGTGAGTAGGGAAGGAATAAGACACAACCCAAGTCTGTTTAAAGTCAAGCTGTGTGTCATTGTTTCCCGCCTTTTCCAATACGGCCTCAATCTTCATGTTCATTGGACAATGGGATCAGGCAGGCGTCATGTCTCTATCCTATATCCCTCATTGGTGGGAAACACCACATCATCACCCTGAGCATCGGAGCCCCACAAAGACATGTTTGCTCTTGACTTCACAACTGAGTGCACAACAACCAACAACATCCTTAAGAAGACACAACTGTGCTATCGGCACAACTTATGATAAACCTACCGGTGAAGGTAAAAATGTTACGGTGGGGGGATGAGAGGAAGCACCCAGGCGCAGAGAGGAGGGGAGGCAGGAGTTCCAGGGAAGGCGGAGCTTTAATAAACAAACCAAAGCATATCTGCTAGGGACAGTAATAGACTGAACAGACTGATCAGAAGAGCTGGCTCCATAATCGGATGTAAAATAGACACATTTGAAGCTGTGATGGAGAGGAGGACTTTAAATAAGCTCATATCCATCATGGATCATCCAGAGCATCGACTCCATCCTGTTCTTGACGGTCAGCAGAGCTCCTTGTCCAAGAGGCTAAGGCAGCTTCACTGTCACACCAACTGCTACAGCAGATCTTTCCTACCTCACTCCATTGAACTCCAGAACCTGTCATCCATTTGCAATAGACAAATTCATTTAAGGTCTGTCCATTTATCTCCAGAGCTGTCACACAATACAACTGTTTTTCACTGTTTCTGTCTGATTGATTGTTCTGTTCTCTGTTGTCATCCATTGTTTGTATGTTTGTATCTTGAGCCTAACGCTGATGCTGCAACAACCCAATTTACCAAGCTGGGATCAATAAAGTATCTTTGTCTTATCTTATCTTATCTTATCTTATCTTATCTTATCTATGGCTGACATAAAGGTAATTGGAAATAATAAACTTTGAATCTTGATCTGTTTGTGTCTGCAGACGTCTCCAGGTCAATCGCAAAGTCCGTTCTTTAGCATCCAGCTGTGAGTCCATGAAGAGTGACCTGTCCAAGGATCTACCTGTGAACTTTAAACAGGAACCTTCATCTAAAGGCTCAGAGTAAGACTCTGTTTCTCCTGATTTAAAGGGAGGGCCAGACACTGCAAAGTTCCAAACCTTCAAATGCTGAATACCTTAAAAACAGATTCATCTTTTTGTGTTTGCAGACGTCTTCAGGTCAAACGGAAAGTCCGTTCTTTAGAATCCAGCTGTGAGTCCATGAAGAGTGACCTGTCCAAGGATCTACCTGTGAACTTCAAACAGGAACTTTTATCTTCAGACTCACAGTAAGACTCTGTTTCTCCTGAACTGATGGGAGGTCAGTTCAGAGAAAAGATGAAGAAGAAGACCAGGACAAGATGAAGTCTTGGTTTGACCAGCGTGCTAAAATATGCTGGGTGACAAAGTGCTGGTATTGCTCCCCATACCGGGCATGAATCTTCAAGTCTACTTTAGTGGTCCATTTGGTATTTTGAATAAAGGTTAAGCTTTAGTCCCAACTGCCCTAACATCTGGAAATGGGCTGGCTAAGATTGAAACCTTTCAGGGGTAGTCAGATGGTCTGCACGAAACATCAAGGTTGTAGACCGCTCAGTGAACTGAAAGTGAGGAAGTGATCATGCACGTTTTTTCTACGGGCATGCTGCAGGCGACAGGCAATAGCGAACACTTATACAACACCTAGGGGGTGAAGTAGGTGGCATGCAGGCGAGTCGTACATATTTTACATCTCCCCAAAATCCTGTCACCTGCACTAGGAGCCCGTAAGTGATGTTCATGTGATACATGTGCAGTCTTTGCATGCAGGCTGACTATTGTGCTATAATGGACATGTGACGCTGGTTTAAGAACCTGCTAAGCGTGGGTACTTGAACATGCCTCTAGTGTTCAGTGTTAACACTGGACTGTTGCTATCCGATACAAGCACATGTACCCACCGTTGGAAGAGTCTGGTGTGAAATGTCAAAGTGGTGTAAATCTGGTGAATCTGGCTCCAGGCTTTTTCTATCACAGCTCTGCTCCAATATACGACAGACATGGTGTCATAGAATTCCAGCTGGGCATCAACTGCAGTTGTTCATTTCTCCTCATTTACAAATGGTTGGCATTTCTGTGAATTTAAAAGGACACTACCCATGTGTCCCTACCAAATCCAAGTCCCTAATTGGTCAAAGTCACTCAATGGATCCAGTTAGACCAAGAATCTGCCGCACCTGTACAGCCCCCCCCCCCTCCCCCACAAGTGTGCATGTAACTAGGTATTTTGTGATAGGGACTCTTTTGTTGCTAAGCTTGATAGACATCATAGGTTTTGCAAGTTTAAAACCTATTTAGATTATTTCTCTGACATCCAGTCCTGCAGAAGTCGATTACTCTAGTACGCTCTTCCTGTCTAATAACAGTCTACATAAAGTATTTGTTAGGACAGAGGTTTTAGCGCTCAACTTTCTGTTCACTGCTTTCTCTTTTATCATCAGTGTCCACACTAAGAGGCAGAGGATTGATATTCCTGAGGAGGAGCAGCCGTCCTGCTGTCCTCTGTGTCAGAACCTCCTGAAAGATCCCATCTCCACCAGCTGTGGACATTGGTTCTGCAGATGTTGCATCACTTCATCCTGGGACTCAGGACTCTGTTCCTGTCCTCAGTGTGTTAAAAGACCAAGAACTGGTGAGTCATAGCAGAAGAGTCCAAAGGGGGACTGAAGATCTCATATCTGAATACCGAAAGTCTGCTGGGATCCTGTGATAGAGATTTCTTTCTCGGCTGTCTTTTTTCTTCAGATGTTGGACTGAAGGAGCCATTAGATGAACATCAGATCAGTTTGAGGAGGAGATGTGAACATGCAACTGAAGAATCAGGAAAAGAAATGCCCCTGAACCGGATCTACACTGAGCTCTACATCACAGAGGGACTGAGAGAAGAGGTCCAGACCCAACATGAGGTGAGGCAGCTGGAGACCTCCTCCAAGACCAACAGGCGTCATGATGCTCCAATCAGGAACCAGGACATCCTTAAACCCTTACCTGACCAGCATGGATCCATCAGAGTGGTTCTGACCAGTGGCGTTGCTGGAGCTGGAAAAAGCTTCTCGGTGCAGAAGTTCACTCTGTGTGGGCCGAGGGCTCAGAGAACCAAGACATCAGTGCTGTGGTTCCTCTGTCCTTCAGGGAGCTGAACTTGATCAGAGACCAGCAGCACAGTCTTGTCTCTCTGATCCAGCTGTTCCATCCAACGTTCCAGAAGATCCCAGCAGAGCAGCTGTGTGTCTGCAAACTTCTCTTCATCTTTGACGGTCTGGATGAAAGCAGACTTTCTCTGGACTTCAGCAACAGTCCGGCGGTGTCTGACGTCACACAGAAGTCCTCAGTCAACGTGCTGCTGATAAACCTCATCCAGGGACGTCTGCTGCCCTCAGCTCTGGTCTGGATCACGTCCAGACCTGCAGCAGCCAATCAGATCCCTGCTTCATGTGTGGACAGACTGACAGAAGTACGAGGCTTCAATGATGCTCAGAAGGAGGAGTACTTCAGGAGGAGGTTCCCAGATGAAGAGCAGTCCAGCAGAATCATCTCCCACATCAAGACCTCCAGGAGCCTTCACATCATGTGTGAGGTTCCAGTCTTCTGCTGCATTGCTTCTTCAGTTCTGGAGGACTTTTTGACCCCAGGACAGAGTGGAGAACTGCTCAGGACCTTAACAGACATGTACTCTAGTTTCCTGTTGGTTCTAGCAAAGAGAAGGAGGGACAAGTACCAACAAGGAGAGAACTTAAACCAACAAGAGCTGAAAGAAGCTGATGTTACAGTTCTTCTGAAGCTGGGGATGCTGGCCTTTAAACATCTGGAGAAAGGAAACACCATTTTTTATGAGGAAGACCTGCAGCAGTGTGGTCTGGACGTCACAGAGGCCTCTGTGTACTCGGGAGTTTGTACTGAGATCTTCAGGAGAGAGTGTGGAATCTTCCAGAAAGCGGTCTACAGCTTTGTTCATCTGAGCGTTCAGGAGTTTCTGGCTGCAGTCTACATGTTCCACTGTTACTCCAACAAGACCAATAAACTAGAAACCTTCCTGAGGAAATATAGCTTTGATAAAAAAGAAAATTTTACATTTACCAGCAACGATGAAGATGACCAGGAGAATGACTTTACAGACAAAGATGATGATGAAGATGTAAGTGATGATGATGATAAAGACAAGACTGAAAGTGACGACAAAGATGAATCCTATGATGAAGATGGATATGATAATAACTATGATGATGATGAAGATGGATATGATAATAGCTATGATGATGATGAAGATGGATGTGACAATAACTATGATGATGATGATGAAGATTTAGGAGAGGATGATGATAAAGACGGGTACGAAAGTGACGTCAAAGATCAATTCTATGATGAAGATGGATATTACAATAGCTATGATGATGATGAAGATTTAAGAGAGGATGATGATAAAGATGAGAATGAAAGTGACGACAAAGATGAATCCTATGATGAAGATGGATATGACAATAACTATGATCATGACTCAGACATATGGAAAGGTGGACCTAAAGTCACAAACGAACATGGAAATGACTCAAACATCTCATCTCTGGATGAGTTTCTGAGTAGAGTCATGGAGAAGTCCCTGCAGAGCAAAACTGGACATCTGGACCTTTGTGTTCGATTCCTTCATGGCCTCTCTGTGGAGTCCAACCAGAGGCTCTTAGGAGGTCTGCTGGGTCAGACGGACCAGAGTCCAGAAACCATCCAGAAAGTCACCAACAACCTCAAGAAGATGAACAGTTTCAAAGTGTCTCCTGACAGAAGCATCAACATCTTCCACTGTCTGATGGAGATGAAGGACCTCTCAGTTTATCAAGAGATTCAAAAGTTCCTAAAGTCAGAAAAGCGATCAGAGGAGGACCTCTCAGAGATCCACTGCTCCGCTCTGGCCTACATAATGCAGATGTCAGAGGAAGTTTTGAATGAGCTGGACCTGGACCAGTACAACACGTCAGACGAGGGCCGTCGGAGGCTGATCCCAGCTGTGAGGAACTGTAAAACGTTCAGGTGAGTCCAGGAGGGGGGGTTCAAATCAGAGCTGACAGAGTTCTGCTTATTTCTAAATCACACCTAGAAGTCTCAGATGTTGTGAGATAAAAAAAATCAAATGAACAGATTTGTGATAAGAAGCAAAACTCCAGAAACGATAACACAATTACAAAATACATTTCCAGAAATCAAAATGAAATGTAAAAAACTATGAAAAGATGAGAAACAGGAAAAAGTAGGTCCTATAGAACATCACTGGTTGGATGATGATCCAACCCATCGTAACTCATTTTTCCGCTTTTTCCACTGCTCTGTTTTTTTAGTATTTCATTTTGTTTTGAGTTATTTGTTGACGAGATTTGCAGTTCAGGGCCACCGTACATACCCAGAGTATAACTGAATTATTTTGTCCATTGATGTTACAGCACTACAACAAGAACCACATCACCACAAAACAGAACTAGTCAGTTCAGCTCTTAATAGATCAGATTTAACCCACTCAGACATTCAAGTCTCTGCAGGCTGATACCATTTATCAGAAAAAACCTCCCTGAAATGTTTTTGATTTGATACCTGTGAGAAACTTTGAGTTCAAACTCTCTTTTGACCATAGACTGTATATGAACACTGGACTGAGTGACCCCTTCTCCCTGGCGTTCCAAACAGGAAGTACTCGTTGGCTCCAAGAAGCAAAAATCTAATAGAATTTCATAGAGAAATAAACTGCTGTTCCAGTCATTCTATTGGTCAGAAGAACTATTCTTGATCTGATACATTTTCTTTCTGAATAATCCTCTTTTTTCCTCCATATTTTGTCTGTTGTTCAAGTTATTAAAGTTATAAACTGATCATTCAGATGCCTCAGTAAAAGTAGGTGGAGCCTGCTGGCCCCATGTCCAACGTTTCAGGGGTGTGGCCTTTCAACAAGCTCACTCCTGATTGGTGAGAGTGGTTGCCATAGAAACAATGACTCAGACCGACTTGAACCAATCACTGCTAACTGACTCCAACATGGCGGCGTCCGTGTCACAAAAACATGGCATTGACTCCACTTGGTTGGAGCGGGAAGTGAACCCTTTTCTATGGATGACGTCACACTGACTCAGTCCAGTTCTCACATACAATCAATGGTTTTGACATACAGGCTTTTTCTCATTACACTGTTACGGGAGTTCCATTTTGAAAATAACATACGATAGGCGACATCCGTGAAGTAGTATTACAGGCGTTTTAGGGCACCAACGCCCCTCACTACATACTTTATCCACGTTTCTCAGATGGTTGTTTAAACTCTCTAAGTTTAAACTTTCATAGAAAAATACGTCCGCTGTTGTAGAAGGAGGAAAATCTGATCAAAGATTTATGTAAATGTGGCAAACTGAAGGCTTTCTGTACAGGAGACACGGCACAGTTATTGGTTGACAATGTCTACAGCCAATCAGGACGCAGCACACCGTGCTCTGTAAAAAAAAAAAGAGCATGCATAACTGGACTGAAAAAAAAAAGCACAGAACAGGGAGACCGTGAAAGGTGAACCACGAGGAACACTGTTTCTGTGACATTTATCTCATGTTCGTGGTGGTTTTGGATCCTCCTCACAAACCGATTGGACAAAGAAAGAGGTGCTCTGTGTATTTGTAACTCCGTGATTGGCTCAAAAACTGTCAAACATCCCATCCAGACTCTTTTTTAAGTTGAAGTTTATTGCTTTGTTTTATTTATGAATATGGGAGGAGGTGAATTCTACTTCAAATCAACAGTTTTCATTTTCTTGAGCTGTGATTGTTAGTATGTAAATATTTGCAGAGATCCAATCACAGACGACCTTTTCATCAGAACCAGATAACAGACGTTTGGATCTGTGTTACATCTCCTCCACTGATCTCTTGTCACAGACTTTCCAACTGTGGACTCTCAGAGAGTGAATGTGAAGTGGTAGTTTCAGCTCTGAACTCCAACCCGTCTCATCTGACCGAACTGGACCTGAGTAACAACCAGCTGACAGTTTCAACAGTCAAAGTTCTGTGTGCTGGACTGGAAAGTCCAAACTCCAGACTGCAGATTCTGAGGTCAGAACACTTTTGCTGATGTTGTTTTGAATTCACATTTGCAGCTGAAAAGATTTAGTCCAAATTATCAGTAGTTTGGCTTTTGGTAAACGCCGCTAGATGGGCTAAATTCAGGACTTTGAGTGCAGTGGTGTTCAGAAGAGGCTGAGCAGAACCACCGGACCTCATGCACTGGACCTGTGGATCGTATCTGATTCATGCACACAGGTCATCGCATCCATTTTTCTTCTACATCCAGGTTGGAGAGCTGCAATTTGTCAGAGATCAGCTGTGATGCTCTGGTCTCTGCTCTGAAATCCAACCCGTCCCACCTGACAGAACTGGACCTGAGTGGGAACAAAGACCTGTATGATTCTGGAGTGAAACACTTCTGTGGTCTCCTGGAGAGTCCAGAATGCAGACTGAAGTCTCTGAGGTCAGTCTCTAAGTAAAGGACAGCTAGTTTTTGGAACGCCATATTAAAGCCGTCAACGTTCATTTTTATTTATTTTAAAGAGTCATTCTTATCAAAAAGGGGTTTTTAACATGTTCTTCATTTTTGTGATGATGGAGGACATTTATGAAGAAAATTAAGCTCAACATTGCATCTTTGAGTATTTCTTTATACTTGAAAACAATCATATTTGTGATGTAGAAAATACGCTGGGCGGGGCCACAAGCTCCATACTCTGCCTCATTCTGATCATCCCTGTCAGACAAACAGATCCATGAACGTCTTTGTTTTCCTGGTCTGCACCAAACGTCAACTCAGATGTGAATTTCTACTGAACTCCTGCTGCTCTGCAGAAACTATGTCCTAGAAGACGACACAGGTTTTTAGGTTTTGGTTAAATACGGCATCATCATAATTAAACGACCACTGGGACCGATCTGACAAACTCGTTCTTGCTTCTCACCTGGAGCCTCTAAAAATGATCAAATTAGCATCAGTCAAGAATGGAACTCACCTCAGTATCTGAACCTGAAAAACAGGACCCGTCCTCCACCGTGCACCGTCCTTCATGTTGCTTCCTGATCTGCTGATGAGCTGCTCCTCTGACTACAGGCTGGACGACTGCAGCTTGTCTAAAGCCAGCTGTGACGCTCTGGTCTCAGCTCTGAGGTCTGCTGGGAACCACCTGACAGAACTGGATTTGAGAGGGAACAGACTGCAGGACTCAAACGTTCGGCCGCTCCAGGACCTGATGAAGAGTCCGGACTGCAACCTGCGCACCCTAAGGTCAGATTCTGAGGCTCCTGCAAAGCTGCAGCGTCTCAGGTGAAGGCAGGCAGTCGGCCAATCACAGCAGCAGAGCGTCCAGCACACCTGAAGCCACTTTTGGTTGACATCTTCTCATTACAGATGGAAGTACTGGCACTGATCGGGTCGTGTGTTCTGACAACCAAAGCTGCAAATCGTCTGTTCAGGAGGAGCAAAGAGATGAAGCAGAGGAGGTGAAGAAGACTACGCTGGAGGAAATGGTTTATTTCTGGCCATCAAAGCAAAAAAAAGAACTAGAGAAGACAAACTACAGAAGTAACTATCGATACAGAGATAGATCAGACTTAGAATAATTCTTTTTGATGTGACAGATATGAAGTTAACAGAAAGGTTGTTATTCTGTAGATTGTCCATGTTGGCTCCAAGCTCGGTTCTCCTTTCTGCTGTCAGATGGAAAACCTTTCAGCAGAGTTTTATTTAAAGTTTTCTTCACTGTCATGTGAACTGATCTGAACTCAAAACTGGCGCTGTGCAGCGTGCACGCTTCACCTCCGTTCCAGCCGTCCTTTAGGGGGGGATTCAGCTGTCTGTGGGTGAAAATGGTCAAACTTGCACAGATGGCTAACATGAAACGTTGAGGTCCTGGACCCCTCATTGAACCCGTATAGAGAGAAAGTTTGACGGCTCCTTGAGTGCTGGCTAACCGTTACCCTGAATTTCCACTGGTCTGTCCACGGTGTGTCTCCAGTGCGATCGTCCGTCTCATGATCATCAGTTAATTTACATCGACTCGTCTCCAGCCCCCCCCTGGATCCTGGAGGAGTGGTCTGTCCTGTCACCCCCTCAAGCAGTTCGTCCTGCTGGAATCAGGACCCCATGCCTTTTCCTTCCTAACTGAGTCTTTATAAAATACAGGATTTGTGTCATAAATGATGGTATGTTATTGAATCTCTAACATTCGTCGTCCATGTTGGTCTTATCTTTGGTTTTAACGTGCGTTATCGTGTGAACACGCCACCTTAAATATGAAATTAAGTCATATAAAGTTTTATTTTGAAAGTATAATGGGAGTTTTTATTTTGAAACCCGGACCTGTTTCTGGTTCCCCGACTTTTTGCTGGAAAAATTGTAGCATAAAAGGACTGGAAATAGAACTCCTGCATAACGCTGCATTACAGACCAGTGGAAATAAGCCTTTAGACGATCATAGTGGACGTCCTGGGGGCAGTAGCGTATCACGTGCACCTCCTGTGTGTCAGTAACAGGGCCAATACTCACACCTATTAACGACTAGAGTGCAGCATAAGGACGCCGTATGACATCATCACCTGTACATCATAAGTGTGTGTAACTAGACGCACAACAACGCCACGTTCCACTTAAGTGACGTTCCTTGTGGCGGCTGTACGAGCCTCAAGACACACCTGTGCTCCCCTTTAGATGCAGCCGCTCCTCTACGACCCTCCATGGACCTAGACCACCCAAAAACAGTCAGGTTAACCAGTACAGGTGCTGTGACTGAGACTCTAAGACACAGATTTTCAAAGAGCTGCTCTGATGGTGAGTCTTTCATCAGTCAGAACAGGAAGTTGCACAGGAAGTCAGGTCTTCTGGTAAACGTGAGCTGCTGAGTTCAGCTGCAGGAAACAAACAGTCCTGCTCCACTCGTTCCTTGTTCTCCACGCTTCTTTAAAAAGAATTGCAGCTGGACACAAAGATGCACTTTTTATTGTTTTCTTATCTGAGCCCAACAAAAATAAAACAGAGAAAGAAAGAAAGTCAAAGAAATTGTTTAGAAATGTACATTTTTTCATGTTTTTATAACTTCCTGAAGGATTCTGGTTCTTCATTTTTGTTCTGTGCTGTTAGGTTTTTTGTTTTGTTCTCTGTCTTCTGTTTTACAGGTTAGGATTCAGATGAATAAACATTCTGGAAAATTCTTGACTTTATAACGAGGTCTGCTGATTTTAGCAAACATCAGAAACAGATGAAGCTCAAATGTTGCATTTATGTTTCAGTGACATTCAAATCAAATCCACCTCCTTCTGGAAAACCTGCTCTCCTTTTAAAGAGAACATGACATCAATGATTTCAAAACATGGTGTAAAGTGGAATTTGGAAGCAAAGACAGCAGAGTTTTTGTGGCAAAGAGGCAACATGAGATGAAGGAGCATTCAAACGGTGGAAGTGGAGGTCGTGTCAAACTGGAAGCTTCAGTTTAGATCTGATCAAAGATGCAACCAAAAGATCAGATTGTAAAGAACTAAAGTTCAACAAACCAAACCAGCTGCTAAAATGAAAGGAACTAAGAAAGTGGATGTCTGTTGGGCCCCCACCTTTGCCAAATGGGGGGAGGGGGTCTGGCTAAATTGCTACACCCAAGATATTCAGGACCAGGGAGAGGGCATCACACAGAAAACCCAAGGAACGATCATTTTTGTACTGCAATAATAATTCAATAGAATAAAAACATGCAGCCCCAACACGACAAAGCCAGAACTGTTAAATCCCAAATAACTACAATAAAAAAGGTAATGAAAACAGTTAAAAACTAAAAGAAACATCATAAAATCATTGTTAAAAAATAAAAATAAATAGTCTATGAAACACCGGGGAGACAGGTCCTGCAGCCAGCCACAGTCTTATCTTTGTCCACCCTTTGCAGGCACAGTGGGTTGTTCCTCCAAACATCCACCTGTAAAGTGAAGATAGGTCCTGCGAGTCTCTCAGTTGTTAGGGGTAAACAGGCCTGGCTACATGCTGAGTGAGAGTGCCACTGGAAGGGAAGAGGATCCTCACACACCAGCAGGAATCCTCACCCTTTTATTTTTCAGTCATCAATCAGCATCAAACATCCATCAAAGTCCTCATCTTCTGCATCTGGAATGAACAGCTGGGCTACATTTCTATCATTTCCTCATGGTCAGAGTCCGTCTGGTTGCCGTGCGGCTCCAAAGATCAGTGCAGGCAGACGCCTCAGTCCCAGCTTTAGTCCTACAGTCATAAAGTGAGGCCTAACTCTCCTGTTGCTGCCTCCCAGTAGAAGGAGGATGGACAGCTGTTCACTGTCATCTGCTGGAAGTTGCTGCTCTCAGCCTGGAGTTGATCTTCCAACAGGCAACCTCACCTTGTTTCTGCAGAAACTCAGCTGCTGCTGCGTCTTCTTGGTTTGTTTTCCAGCTTCCTCACTTGTGAACCATGGATTCATTATTTGAAATTCTCTGGCAGCTGAGGTTCAGTTAAGTTAGAAAGATCTTCACAGATTCAGACTTCCGGCCTCAATAACTTCTGATAAACGTTCAAATGAGTCAGCAAGTATCTCAGTCATTTAGTATGAACACAGATAGTGAACCACAAATGCATTTCTGAAGAAACAAGATAGTTTTTTTGCCTTTTAAGCAGAATTGTTCTCTTCAAGCTGTGAATGCAGACATGCAGACATGCAGACATGTAGACATGCAGACACGCAGACACGCAGACACGGAGACATGCAGACATGCAGACACGGAGACATGCAGACACGCAGACATGCAGACATGCAGTGAGACGCCTGCCAAGGGACTGAACTGCAGCTGCTGGATTCCCGTGTTCCTCCACGTAGCCGATAGCTGCAGTTTAAACTGTGCTTACCATCCAATCAGAACACTTCACTCACTAAATGCAGGACTGCTTGTGATTCCTAGAATTAGTCAAAGTACAGTTGGAGGTAGAGCGTTTAGCCACCAAGCCCCTGTTTTCTGGAATAAACTCCCAGCTCATGGAAGAGAGGCAGATTCAGTTTCTACATTCAAAGTTAGACTGAAAACATTCCTCTTTGGACAGGATTATTGTCAGACTAGTTAGTATTCAGAGATTATTTAACTTCATGTTAATGTGTTTAAATTAAACTTAATTACAATAACTATTTGTTTTTAGGCGTCTAGAAGTTGAAGCTGGGGTAACTGTGGTAGACTGGGGTTCTGTCTGTCATGGTGAGGCAGGAAAACAGAGTGACCCAAACGCTGAAACCCGGAAGGAGACTCAGACTAACAGGTAAGTTTAGGAGGTTTAATTTGGCAGAAGGTGAGTAGTGGCGTTTTTCCCAGGGTCAGGAGCGTCGGCTGGCTGGAGGAGTCTTGCAGAGTGAGTCCAGGAGCGAAGCACGTGAGACCACAGGATCTCGACCAGATGAGTACCAGAGCTGGATTCTCCTGAGGCAGAGCGAGAGGAACAATTAGTGACATAGGGCATGACAGCATACAGGAGCGTGACTTGGCCAGACTGAACACCGTTGGAGGAACAACGAAGTGGCGTGGACTGACGGTCCAAGGGATCCTTATGAAGGCTGAGGCAGTAATGAGGTGAGTGAGTACAGCTGGTCGCATCCAAGGCAGAGAAGGCGGGGGAGGGAGAGAGGGACTGAAAGGGCCACCATGACACTGTCCTCTTTTCTCATCTACCTCTACACTTCCTCTCTTCTCTATCTGTGATCATCATCCATCATTTAGTTCTCCATGCCTCTGTTTGGTGCAGTAATTCATGTATTTATTTATTTATCCTACAAGAGTGCTAACCACTGCACCACCATGCACACTATTATTTTACCTCAATTCTTTTATACAACCATCATAGATGTGAAGTGATGTTCATATTTATTTGTGTGACACAAAAAGTGTTTTTTTGCCGCAAAGACACTTAAAAACAACAAATTGCCCCCATGAGGGTAAAATTCAGCCAAGCTCTCTTTTTAAACCCAAAGATTATTTAAAAACTTGATCTCTGAATCTTCATCAGGAAACAGGATGATTGATAACAGATCTGCAAAACGGTTCAACAGGAAACTCTTCTGACTAGATATGATCATCTGACATTTGTGCTGCAGCAGCTGAGCTTCTCTGCAGTTTGACTTTTCTTTTAAATTCTGAACCTCATGGAAAAGAGTCAGAATGAGGAAGTTTTTCCACCTTTTTAACCCTTGTGCTATCCTATGACCCCCCCCCTTCCATTGACGTGTTCTCCTACCATGACAAAGGTGGATAAAGGTGAAAATATTTCATGTCATCCATTGAACCTTTCATTCATTTTCTTAACCATTTTTCAGGGTCACGGGGCTGCTGGAGCCTATCCCGGCCACTTGTGGGTGAAGGCAGGGGACAACCTGGACAGGTCTCCAGTCTGTCTCAGGGTAGAATGTCCTCAATCACACACCCATTCACTCTCACACCTAGGGACAATTTAGAGTTACCAATTGAAGCATGTTTTTGGACAGTGGGAGGAAGCCGGAGATCCTGGAGAGAACCCACGCATACATGGGGAGAACATGCAAACTCCACACAGAAAGGTCCCCATTGATGTAGTTTTTCACGTCCCCCAGCCGGGACTTGAACTGGAGGCCTTCTTGCTGTGAGGCAAGAGCGCTAACCACTGCTCCACCGTGCAGCCCTGGTCCATCAAACCAGTGAAGATCAAAAGTCATTGAAGAAAAAAGGTTCAGAGCTCTGTCTAGTGGGTCTAGATCAGTGTTTTTCAACCTTTTCTGAGCCACGGCACACTTTAACCTTAAAAAAAATCCCGCGGCACACCAGCATCCAATTTTTAAAAAAAAATCAGAGAAACTCATCGTCTGTATTGATCTACAGCCCCTCCACAATCTCACATGCATTTTTGTGATAATTGTGGCAGAAAAAGCTGGAAACTGCAGCTGTTTTTTTCTAAAAGATGTAATAAAAGTTAAGTTAGAAGATTTAAAAACAGTTTGAAGTGTGTTCGTTGGTTTCAAGACGTGTAACAACAGATCTCCTTGTGCACTGTCGCTCTCACAACCCAATGCATCATGGGAGATGTAGTGCATAAAACGGCCGGCGGAGATCGCTTTTCGGAGCTTAATTGTTTTGTTCACTTGTTCCACGGTCTGATACCGGATTCTGTGGAAAGCTACACCGCTAAAGACGAGCTTTAGCTGGTATTTATGTTAGAACTGAGCGTTTTTACGAGCTAAATCGGGACAAGGAAGTGAAGACTTTAACCACTTCTGATTGGTCAGACTGATGACATGTGATTAAGCCCCCCAAGAATGATTGGCGGAGACAGTTAAAGCGACGGGACTTTTCCAAAATACAGCCGGAGCTGCAGCTGAATCGTGGTAGCGTAATTCTTATCAAAATGTCTTTAATAAAATAAAATAAACGCAAAGAAAAAGTGTTTTACGATCTTTTATATTCCTAACTCCTCAGTGTTTTATCAGGGCCTGTTTGGATAAACAGAGAGCTGATTTCCTGGAGATGGGAATTTTTTTAGATCAGTTAATGAGGGTATTTTCCCACGGCACACTTGACCATCTCCCACGGCACACTAGTGTGCCGCGGCACACTGGTTGAAAAACACTGATCTAGATGACCCCACTCCCAATGTTAAAGTGTCTAGGATAGAACAAGGGTTACAATATTCTTGAAAACTTCAATGATTCTTATTATTTTCTTAGCTTGCCATCCCATAATGAACAAATCCAGAGCAGATGAAGGCAGTTTTTCTCTGCTCCTTTTCTTTGGAAGCTGAATTCATTTGCTATAAACCACCTTTCTCTGATGTGGAGCGACGGCTCAACTCCAAGCTCCTTCCAGACTCCTGAGCTTCCTCCACCTTTCTAAGGTGACCAGAGTCTTCCTCAGAGGAAACTCTGGTTTTTAGGTTTGATCACATCTTGGTTCTACTCCTGAAGTTTCTTCTGATAACAGATATATCTTGATGGTAAAGTTCTGATCCACAAGTGTCAGGAACTTCCAACCCTAATAGATGCTCAGCAGCAACAAACACCCAGAAAATCATCAAACTAGAGTCTTTGAGGGATGTTGTGAATAACAGGCTGTCAGAGTTTGAAAAAAAAGTGAGAGCAGAAAGGCTGGGAGGGCGGGGCCAGAGCACTGGCGTGATAAGTAGAGGAGCACGGGAGGGGAGGACAGACGGAGAGGACATGGAGCGTCCAGCTCTGCTGCTGTTTGTGGGTCTCTGCAGCTCAGGTAAAACTCTGCTTCCATCCTGACTGGCTTTGACTTGTAGATCTGGGAGAAAGCAGTGGCGGCTGTTTGCAATCCTGCTGACTGCAGAAGAATCCGTGCATTGGAGTTGGAGAATGTCACACATGACGCGCTGTTCTCCTCATGAGGGGCCTCATGTTGAGGATGGGGTTGTTTCCATGGAGATCATTCTGGTCTCAGTAGGTAGGGACCCTGAGAAAATTAAGAGGAGCATCAATTGAAAATGGCTGCAGGTAAATTCTGCTTGATGGCACCAAAGTTTGAATAGAGATGAAGATTTAAAAAAAGTTTTCTTCCATTAATCATATGGGACGGCTGTGGTGCAGAGGTAGAGCGGTAGACCTCCCACTGGAGAACTGCAGGTTCGGTTCTCGCCTTGTCCAGACATGTGTGGAAGTGTCTTTGGAGTTTGGACACTGCTTGTGGTTACGACGCTGAAGTTGGCTTCTGATTCACAGCTTCTGATTCGTGAGACACTAAAGGAACATTCTGCTGCATTTTTCACATTAAGATCTCCTAAAACCAGGTCCTGATCAAAAACCACTGGACCTGGACTGCTCTAACCTGGATTAAATTATGATTTAGATACTAAAGAACACATTAAACACAGTTTCTGATTTGTGAAAATGTGAAATAGAAGGATTTTTATCACATTTTACGCACTAAGATCACCTAAAACCTAGTCCTGTTTAAAAACTGCTGTGTGAAATAGTATAATTTTGTCACGGTTCAGCCGTCAGCTGCCTCCCTCCTTCCTACTCACTGGAACCAGCTGCACCTCATCACCTCATCACCAGCAGACCTTCTTAAGGAGATCCATCCCAGCATACTACGCCAGTCCGTTACACCCTCTCCGGTGCCTACGCCTGGTCTCTAGTTAAGTCTAGGTTTTGCCAAGTTAAGCCACGTACTTACCTTACCTTGCTATGTCTACGCCTTCAGGTCCGTTCCTCCTCGGGTGCCGCTGGTTCCTCCTCGTCTCAGGCTGTCTACGCCGTTCTGGGTTCCACCACTCGCTCCAAGCAGTGCTCGCCGTCCTCGGCGCCTCTCATCGTCTCAGGCTGTCCACGCCGGCCTCGGCTCCCCCACTCGCTCCAAGCAGTGCTCGCCGTCCTCGGCGCTTCTCTTCGTCCACGACTCCCACCTCTCTCTCAGATTAAAGCTTCTGACTCTGCCCCGTCTCCTGAGTTTCTTCCGGGTTCCAGCATCTGGGTCTCCATAGAGTTCGACCATGACATAATTTTATGGCATTTTATGTAATTTAAGGATAATAGGGACAAAGGAAGGACAACTTACAGCAAAACGCCAAAACA
This sequence comes from Oryzias curvinotus, assembly GCA_023969325.1. Classification (NCBI taxonomy): domain Eukaryota; kingdom Metazoa; phylum Chordata; class Actinopteri; order Beloniformes; family Adrianichthyidae; genus Oryzias; species Oryzias curvinotus. Next base: position 1,409,173 of record CM043718.1, on the reverse strand, counting down.
GGAACTTTAAAGTAAATCAGGAAACAAACCAAGAAAAAATGGAACAAAAAACTCAAACTGAAGTCAGGGGTTCATGCTAACCCTGACCATAACTATGTGTCCAATCTGACATCTGTTTCCCAGTTTCTTTTGGATGTTGATGTCTGAGATTGTGATGTGGCCTCGTCCAGCCTTCTTGGATTCCTGTAGTCCATCGTCAAAGTGCCAGCTTTAGTCTGTGCCCAGTCTGTGGAATGCAACAAAGTGATTTTGTGCACCCAGGTGATGTTATGGCCACCGGGTCGTACCTGTGGAAACAAATACAATAGTACAATCCAGTATAAAAAATAAAATAGAAAAATGTTAAGGAATTAAAAAATAAATTTCCCCCAAAATTTCAGGAACAGGACCTGGTCTAAGGTGGACTCAGTGCGTAAAATGCGATAAAAATCCTTCTATTTTACATTTTCACAAATCAGAAACTGTGTTTAATGTGTTCTTTAGTATCTAATTCATAATTTAATCCAGGTTAGAGCAGTCCAGGTCCAGTGGTTTTTAATCAGGACCTGGTTTAAGGTGATCTTAGTGTGAAAAATGCAGCAGAATGTTCCTTTAGTGCCTCACGAATCAGAAGCTGTGAATCAGAAGCCAACTTCAGCGTCGTCTTGTGGTCACAGATGGGCGCCAGTGTTTGGCCGCTGAGCCGCCATCAGTGAGTGAATGTGACTGGAAAGAGCACTGGGCCTTAGAGCGAGGTAGAAAAGTGGGATGAAAATATTTACAAGTGAAACCATCCGTCCTCTAAAGCTGCTGAATCTTATTTGGGTTACCGGGGTTGCTGGAGCCTATCCCAGCTACTGAATGGGGGGTCAGGTCACCAGTCTGTTACAGCGCCACACAACCACACATTCACACCTAATGGACAAGCTATGATCAATGAACCTATGAAGTGTGTTTCTGGACTGGGGGAGGAAACGGGAGAAAACCCACACATGCACAAGGAGAACATGCAAACACTCCCCCCTGGGATTTGAACCATTTGGGAGGTTAGAGTGCTTCCCACTACACCACCATGCAACCCCCATGTAAATCAATAAACAATGTAATTGTGGATTGAATTAAAGTGACACAAAAGCTGTAAATGATAACTTGAAGTTTCCAGTAAAAGTGACGGCAGGATCTCTAAGAACCACTCAGCAGGAGTCCACACTCAGACTTTTCTGCCCTCTGGTGGTTCACATGCGTTTCTGCAGGTACTCTGACATCCTCATTTCATGACTGAGTGTGAATGTGAGTGAGTGTGTGTTTGTGAGTGTGTGCGTGAATGTGCGTGTGTGTCTCCGTGTGTGTGTGTGTGTGTGTGTGTGTGTGTTGGACAGATGCTACTGTTACAATCAGGAGCCTCAGATCCATGAGGAACATATTTATATAAACCCCTATAACTATACCAATTCAATGTTTTCCTAAAGGGCGGGGCCTGTCACTCATCCACACACATTCAAGTATTACAAACACGTTAGCACACATACATGTCAACACGTACACAACACACTCTTGTACGCATGCATATGTCCATGCATAATAGGGGTGTCACGATTCTCCAAATCCTCGATTCGATTGCTTTTTGGATTCTAAGGTCACGGTTCGATTCGATTCTCGATTTTTACATTTATTCTTTTTTAAAGCACAAATAGTCATTTTTCAAACTAGACTTTAATGCAATATAATATATGACCTTTGTTTGCAATGTTCCACACTACATGGTCAAATTTAAAACTTTCATTAACAACATAATGTAACAATAACTTATATCTTTAGTCAATTGAAAAATTCAAATAAACTGCCATCCAGTTTCTCTTTTGTAAGTGCAGACTTCTTTACAAAAGATGACATTCAAGTTCACAACAAGACAAACAAAAACAAGAAAACAGACATGTTCATAGTCTCTGAACAATTAAGTGTCTTAAACTATTTGATGCAGAGAAAAATAATTCAATCAATAAATAATATTAAATGTAAATTGATCTGAAACATTAACACAGCAGCACCAATATATTTAACGTTTTTAGTCTGAAGAAATAGGTCAAACCATTGTTCTGATTTGGTTTCTAAATGATGATTGTTTATTCATGATGTCATAAAGTGCAGCTGTTTTCCTGCATTACTGCTCTTTATGTTAAATGCTGACACCAACTAAACAGGCAGACAAAGAATATGGAAAATAAAGACACGTCACCAAAATGTCTACAATAGTTCATAAAGAATGACATTTAGTATAAGCTGAGGAATCTAAAGGCAGTGATGATCCTGATCTGGGCAGCTCTCCGCGTGCACGCGTCCATTCATTCTCTCACACGGGAGCCGCGTGTGACAGGAGACGGGAGCGCCACCTGCAGGGACGGAGGTTCACTGTTTCAGGCTGTTAGAAACTCTGATAATAAGATAATAGGAAACCAACAGTGGATCAGATTTTTACCAAGCTCTGATCTGCTGTCACCCCCGACCCCCCTGCTACTACGGGCGCCCCCCCAGCATCGCATCTGGGCGCGCCCCACTATTTGAGAAGCACTGGTTTAACAGATAAATAAATAAATCTATGTTTTTGTGGTGCCTGAGGAGATGCCCTGCTATGTTAGTCGTGCTGCCAGTGAGAGAATACGGTACACGCACATAGCACAACTTGCAAACAGTTGGTTTTTTTTTTTTTTTTTCCGACAACGCGAACGTTGTCAACATAACTCACTGGAAATCCAAAATACTTCCACACCAGCGACTTCAGTGAAAGAGGAGGGGATTGGAGTTCTGTCACTGGGTCTCCTGCAGTAACCATGCTATCTTTGAGCGGCTGTTAGAGGAGGTTGACTCGCAGCACTTCAACACAGGTGTTTTTTTCTGCTTGACAAGTAACCGGCCGCATTATGGGGGCGTGGCCGCGTGATCGACGATTCCATTTTTTATTCGCAGTTCGAGACTGTGACTTAATTTCGATCGATTTCGATTTTAAATCGAAATCGTGACACCCCTAATGCATACATACAAATAAACCCATGTCCAACATTTATCATTCCTGCATCATGTCGTGTTTTGCACTTGCTGAAGTAGACTTTGGTTCATTGAGTGACTGAAAGTCAGGTGTGTGGCATCCAGGAAGTTCACACTGGGGGTTCTGGGAGATGAAGTGCTTGCAGTTCTCTGCAGACTGCTCCAGCCGGTGACCAGAGGGGGAGACAGAGTTTTGACATCTGACAAGCAGTTTTGAGTTCAGATGCCTGAAACCTGCATTGACATAGACCAGGGGTCTCCAAATCCAGGTCTGGGGGGCCGGTGTCCTGCTTCTTTTCCAGAAATCCTGCCTTATTTGCTGCTGGTTACCTGGATCAGCTGTGTTTAGCCAATAAGGAGCTTCAATGGCAGGTTGGTTGGAAAACATGTAGGACACCGGCCCTCGAGGCCTGGATATGGGGACCCCTGACATAGACTATTTACTAGAGGTGGACACTGAAACGCGTCTTTCTGAGGGTGATGTGAACGCAGCTTTAGAGCATCTGTGACTAAGGCTTCATGAGATTCTCACCTTCATTCAATGATAGCTGTAGATTTCAGTGTGGACACGTGACATGTTGTAGAAAGTTGACTAATCTTCTTCACGCTCCCTCTCTGGTTTCTCCACAGGACTGTGGGCTGAACACACAACAGGTCAGTGAGACAAACCCACAACAACACAATCTGCTGTAGGTTGTGCTGAAGTCCCACTGCTTCATGGCATTACTGTGTCTGTGCTCAGTAGGTCCAGAAGAATTCAGGTTGGTAAGAACAGACAGTCGCTGTGCTGGTGGACTGCAGAGGAGGATCCAGGGATCTGAGTGGATTGACGTATGGGACTCAAACATGAAGATTCTAGCCAATGTTTGCAGAAGACTGGATTGTGGTTCTGTGGTGTCAGTCAGAGAAACAATAGACAATTTGAACATAACTTGTTCAGGTGAGTTTATTAGTGTGTCTCTCTGTGACTTTAAGGAAACAGAGAAAAAGAAAACAATAAAGCACTGAAACCCTTCAGTTCCATCCAGGAAAGTCAATGGAATGAAAGTTCCCACAGACCCCACATGAGAGAGACCATCAGCTGATCAATGTCTGATCTGCTCTTCATCTCTTTCCAGACTCTGTCTGGCTGGAGGACGGATCCAGTCGGTGTTCAGGCAGGCTGGAGGTGAAGTCCAACAACTCGTGGTCCTCCGTGTGTGAAGATGACTTTGACCTGCTGGATGCAGAGGTGGTCTGTAGGGAGCTGGGCTGTGGGGCTCCTTCAGTCCTCCAGGGGGCGCTCTATGGAGAAGCAGAAGCTCCCATATTGAGCAGAGAGTTTCTCTGTGAAGGTCATGAGTCTGTTCTTCTGGACTGTGGAAGCTCATGGAGGAAAACAAAAGCCTGTCCACCTGACAAAGCTGTTGGACTCACCTGCTCAGGTACAGCTGCCAGTTAGTGAATGTAGGCGTGTTTCTGTAACATGTTCAATCTCACTGGGAGCTGATGGATCAATAAGCACAGACGGAACTTTTAGTGACATTTACGCCACTATAGAAATGTCTAGAACACCTGTGCAGGTACATCAATCAGTAAAAGTTTGATTGAAAGTCATCTCAAGCTCTGTTTGCACCGAGCATGTGACCCATATTCACTCACTGGTCATTACCAAATCCAAGTCTCTGATTGGTCAAAGTTTCAGCTGGTAGTAAGGTGGGTTCAAAGGTCACGTGTTTTGTTCATGGAGCCTAAAAACGGTCATAGAAACTTGCATAGCTAAGCATGAATGTGAGAGTTTGGAACCAGAAGCCCTAAATGCACGTTTACATTGACTTTTCATTGGAAGTGGCTGCTTAAACGCGCTACTTAGGCTGATGTGAACAGAGCTTTAGGGAAGTGGACGGGTGGAGAGAAGCTCCTCCCACTTTGACAAAGCAGCAGTTTTTGCACTTCCTTGTGTGCTAGCAAGACAGCATTTGCTACAGACTGAAGGTCAGATCTTGACCTGGTTTTGTTTCCATGTTTCTCAAACAATCTTTGATTTCTTGGGTTCTTTCAGAACCTGTGAGACTGATGGGATCGAGTCGTTGTTCTGGTGAACTCCAGGTGAAAAATGGAAGAGAATGGAGAGCTGTTGATGCCCTGAAATATATAAATATACATAGATTAGCATTACTGTGCAAGAACCTGAAGTGTGGATCCCACATTTCATTGATGTTTAAACAACTTCCAAGAGAAAAGCCAGCTTTTCAGATTAGTTCTACCTGCTTTGATAAATTTACACTAAATATGAAGGAATGTTTTTATCACGATACAATGAGCAGCTACACGATGGAAATCACCTGCTCAGGTAACAAACCTTCTGATGCCGACTGTATGTACGTCTCACTGTCAGTTTGTGATGCGTCATTGAGTCGATCTTAAGTCATTTTTTTAGTAACCTGAGATGTTTGAGTCCAGAGAATTGAAATATTCCTCATTGTGAACCGTTATAAACTTGGTCTTCTCTTCTGGATCCACAGACTCTGTCAGGCTGGAGAACGGATCCAGTTGGTGTTCAGGCAGGCTGGAGGTGAAGTCAAACAACTCGTGGTCCTCCGTGTGTGAAGATGACTTTGACCTGCTGGATGCAGAGGTGGTCTGTAGGGAGCTGGGCTGTGGGGCTCCTTCAGTCCTCCAGGGGGCGCTCTATGGAGAAGCAGAAGCTCCCATATTGAGCAGAAAGTTTCTCTGTGAAGGTCATGAGTCTGTTCTTCTGGACTGTGGAAGCTCATGGAGGAAAACAAAAGCCTGTCCACCTGACAAAGCTGTTGGACTCACCTGCTCAGGTACAGCTGCCAGTTAGTGAATGTAGGCGTGTTTCTGTAACATGTTCAATCTCACTGGGAGCTGATGGATCAATAAGCACAGACGGAACTTTTAGTGACATTTACGCCACTATAGAAATGTCTAGAACACCTGTGCAGGTACATCAATCAGTAAAAGTTTGATTGACAGTCATCTCAAGCTCTGTTTGCACCGGGCATGTGACCCATATTCACTCACTGGTCATTACCAAATCCAAGTCTCTGATTGGTCAAAGTTTCAGCTGGTTGCAACGTGAGTTCAAAGGTCACATGTTTTGTTCATGGAGCCTAAAAACGGTCATAGAAACTTGCATAGCTAAGCGTGAATGTGAGAGTTTGGAACCAGAAGCCCTAAATGCACATTTACATTGACTTTTCATTGGAAGTGGCTGCTTAAACGCGTTACTGAGGCCGATGTGAACGGAGCTTTAGGGAAGTGGACGGGCGGAGGGAAGCTCCTCCCACTTTGACAAAGCAGCAGTTTTTGCACTTCCTTGTGTGCTAGCAAGACAGCATTTGCTACAGATTGAAGGTCAGATCTTGACCTGGTTTTGTTTCCATGTTTCTCAAACAATCTTTGATTTCTCGGGTTCTTTCAGATCCTGCTACTGTGAGACTGATGGGATCGAGTCGTTGTTCTGGTGAACTCCAGATGAAAATCGGAGGAGAATGGAGAGCTGTTGATGACTGGAGATTTGAAAGAACAGAGACAAAATTTGCATCTGTGTGCAAGAACCTGAAGTGTGGATCCTACGTTTCATCGACAACTGAACAACTTCCAAGAGAAAAGCCAGTTTTCAGGATTAGTTTTGCCTGCTTTGATGAATTTCCACTACATATTGAGGAATGTGTGCATCATGATACAATGAGCAACTACACGTTGGAAATCACCTGCTCAGGTAACAAACCTTCTGATGGCGACTGTATGTACGTCTCACTGTCAGTTTGTGATGCGTCATTGAGTCGATCTTAAGTCGTTTTTTTAGTAACCTGAGATGTTTGAGTCCAGAGAATTGAAATATTCCTCATTGTGAACCGTTATAAACTTGGTCTTCTCTTCTGGATCCACAGACTCTGTCAGGCTGGAGAACGGATCCAGTCGGTGTTCAGGCAGGCTGGAGGTGAAGTCCAACAACTCGTGGTCCTCCGTGTGTGAAGATGACTTTGACCTGCTGGATGCAGAGGTGGTCTGTAGGGAGCTGGGCTGTGGGGCTCCTTCAGTCCTCCAGGGGGCGCTCTATGGAGAAGCAGAAGCTCCAAAGTGGAACAAAGAGTTTCTCTGTAAAGGTCATGAGTCTTCTCTCCTGGACTGCAACCACGCCAGACTAGAGAGAAGCTCCTCAGCGGACAAAGTTGTTGACCTCACCTGTTCAGGTGGAGGAGGAGCCACAGCTTTAAACTGGTGACACGTGTAATCATTTATCAATAACGTATCTGTTTGTGTCTACATGAAGGAATCATCCGTCTGGAGGGAGACGTCAGTCACTGTGCTGGAACACTGGAGATGTTTTACGGTGGAGAATGGGGACCAGTAGCTGCTTCTAACTGGAGCCGGGACTCCGCCTCTGCAGTGTGCGCTCAGCTGGGTTGTGGTTCTGCTCTGTTTACTAGAAGCAAAGACAACTTCCTGAACAGATCAGTGTGGTGGATCCAGCCTCCGTGTGGCCCATCACTGGAAGACTGTAATATTATGCGTTGGGATGATCAAAGCCAATCTACTCTTGAAATATTCTGTTCAGGTAAAACCAAACACCAACGTCATTATTTTACTGATCATGTCCCATTTTGCTGCAACACTCTGTAATTCTAGAATTTACTGATCCAGATCAGCACCAAGTGTGTCAGGAAAGATGAAAACCAGCCAGGTAGACCTTCAGAACATAGATGGACTGGGCCTGAGAACATTATTTTGATAGTGAACAGGAAGTTGTGGGTTCAGATACCAACAAATTCTCCTTTTTTCATTTCGTTTAACACTATGATCACTCCAGACACCCAGGTTTTGTTTGATATGCCTTTTTTTTCTAGAAAATGAGAAACGTTTAGTCCCCGTAGGTGCACACAGGCCATTGGGAGATTAATTAAAACATTAGGATTATTTTTCCAAGAAAAAGTTCCAATTCCTGAAGAATCAAATGTCCAATATGACTCAGCAGAAATCCTCTGTTTCAGTCCATGTCGGTTTGATGATCCGTTGGGTTGTCGTCTCGGTGGGTTTGATGGCGATGATCCTCGTCACCTGCTTCTACGCCACGGTACTGAACACACAACCTGCACGGCAAATACAGGACCTGAAGTATTTTATAGTGATGGTGAATTGTTGTCTTTTAGAAAACCAGACGGAGAACACGAGAGGAACCGAGACGTTCCTGATGGTTCTGATTCTGGAGGCTGTACAGAGGAGAGGACTGCAGTGTGAAGGAAAGAATGAACAGTCCAGGCTGCAGCTGTAAAACTCTGCATTACATTACCAATACATTCAATAAGCATCAATATTAACATTTGACCCCAAACAATATTAAAGATGAAACTAATGAGTAAAGTAGATCATTTATAGAAAATGTCATTGTCATTCTTGTTCATGTAATCCTAATTTTCTACAAAGAGAATGAGGTGAGCGTTGGATGCAGATGTTGTACAAAAGCTGTGAAGTAAAAAGCGCTTTCATCCACCAGATTCATGCTTTCAAAGTTGGAGCAAATGATTTTGGAATGATACCTGCTTGATTGTTGATGAACTCACTCCAGGTTTAATGGGTCACGTTCATAAATCCTAGAAAGAAAAAGAAGAAAAAGAAAGTCAAACAAAAAGGTGAATAATGTATACATTTGATGTTTTAAACACACTAGAAGATATTTAAGTTATAATGACGATTTATCGTATTTCAGGAAGATACTCGTAGCAGTGTTTACAGGTAAATAAGCTAGGGCGGTTCAGGCAATCAACTCACCTGCTCAGCGTCCTATTTAGGCCAGGTGCATGGCTGTTCATTCTCTTTCTTACCTTCAGCACTCATTCTTCACCGTTCTCCGTGCCCGCGGGTCTCATTCTCTTTCGACGTCTTGCTGTATTCCCCCCGTCCTTCGGATGGATGATCCCCATTTTCTGATGTGGGGTTTTCGTTTGGCCGCGTCTGCTTGCTCTCCTTGCGGCGATCACCGTGCGGCTGACGGCGCCCAGCGCGTTCGTTTCGCCGCGGTCGCGTGCATCTGCACGGGGTGTGCTTTCCGCGGTGTTCGGGTTGTCCATGGCCCCCAATCAGGAGCTGTCCGGCTCTCTCGTCTGCCGTGGTCAGCCGGACTTCTACGGTGAGTGGCATGCGGTTCTTTTCCCGTGTCGTTTTTCTAAGGCTAAGTTCTTGTTTCCTGTTTACTTTGGTAATTGGTGACGTCACGCCCCTAAGGACCCTGGGAATTGTAGTTTTTTGGACTCATGGTCCGCTTCATGATGCACTTCTGATTCATTTTCTGCTGTGTGATTCTGCGTCGTCCGATTATTGTTTCAGGGGTTGTGGGGTCGTTTCTGTGGTTGTGATGGCTGGCGGTCCTCGTCTGGCCAGGTTTCTCATGCTGGCTGAATTTTTTGTGGTTTTTAGCATTTTCTCTGTTGCTGTTTTGTTCTTTGGGTGCTGAATGTGAATCTTGACTGTCTTTAATTAGATGCTGGCTTTATTATTATGGCGGTTCTTCTGTTTATTTTCTTCGTTGTTGTAGCTGCTGGTTAGTCAGAATGTGAATTAGTCTTTTGGACCTGTCTCTCCTCTGTGGACAATTTCCTTATGATTGGTCTCTTTATGCAGCGTCTTTGGCTCATTTTAATCGCTCGGCGATCCTCGTTCGTTGCCTCGTTCTGCATCTGGTTCTGCTTTGCCTGTTTTTCCCCGCTCTGTGTACCCCAGTGGGTCCCGCCCTGGCTCGAGGACTTGCGTCGGCCGCATTAGTGAGTGTGTCAGTCTCGTCGCAGCCTTGTTTTCTCGGCTGGACAGTTAATTTGTTATTCTCTCTCTGGTTTGGTCTGGAGGTTTGTGGGGGCTATGTGATGGATTCTTCCGGGGCATCGTTTTCAAAGCCACCACTGAGGGTGGCCCCTAGGAAGTGTTCAGGTTGACGTGACTTGATCTGGACCTGTTATCGCCTCACAGTTCATCTTTCTGGGCATCAGTGGCCTGGTTCCCCATGCGCCTTCAGGATTAGTATATATTTTCTTCAGCTGCCCATGCTGTCTCCATGATTTTCCTCCGAACGCGATATAAGGCTGAGGATGACTTATCGCTGATGTTCTCCCTGTTCTGCCTCTATGCCTCTCAGCGTCTATTGGCATTCAGTTGGCACTCGAAGTGTTTGTCGGCTTACCTATCAGCTGTTGTGGCAGTCCTCATAATGTCGACTTCTCAGAAGCTCTGTACTGGATATTTGTAGGCGATGGGTCCCCTTCATTTTGCGTGTTATTGATGATTTCTCGGTGGCCAAATTTCCTCTGTTTCCCTGGTCTTTTGAATCTCTGTGGGGGGGGGGGGGGTATTTTGAAATCTGGGGTTCCACATTGTCTATAATGCGTGGTCCCCCACCCATCCGGATTTATTTTTCTTTTATGGATCTGGATGGTTTATTGATGCTTGTATCTCCCCATTATGTCATCTCTAGCTCTTGTGCAGCGTGTCGTTTATTCATTTTTTTTTGGTTGAATATGATTTGTCAATGTTTGGACCACCAGACATTTGGTGTGGCTTTGGTCCTATGGTCATCCGTTCATCTTGTGGTGTTGTTCTGGGTAGTTCGATCCTTGGCCCCGTGTTCCTGTTCTGGATTTCGTGTTTTGCGTTTGATCTTTCCCTCTCTATGCTTGAAGTGGTTTTGTTATGATGACTGTCGTGTCTTCAGGCTCCCTCCACTTGTTCTTCTGAGTTTGCGCCTTCTGGTTTGGAGGAAAAGGATTTAAGAAGAGTGGTTTGTGTTTGTCTGGCCGCCAGAATCTACAGCTCTGATGGTTTTTAAGGGGTAGTCCGGTTATTTCATACTTGGAGATTAAATTAAGGCGGTTTCAATAGTGAATGATAGTCTTGTGTCATCGGTTGACTTGGTTAATGTTTAAATAACACCTTAAGCAATTTCTACCCTGACCGTAGGAAATGTATCGCTTGCGCTCTCAAGCTTAGTTCAAGAGTTAAATCTTGTGTCCACAAGTCAGTCTTCTATCTGCCTTGCTTAAGCAGATGACACCCTGCTAGATGCATTCCCATTTAGTGGCTTGTTATACTCCGCCTCTAAATGCTTAAGGTTCAGTCTAGCAAAAATACTATCAAAACCTATGATCCCTCATGGATCTTAAGTTCTCTTTTGCAGTATCCAGACGTCCTTGGCTAGTTAAAATTTCAGTAGTCTGTACTTTGTTGTCCACCAATTTGAGAACCACTAATATCAAATCCAGCCAAGCTGTAATCCTTTGCTACATGGGATGTTGACCTTCCTTATCTACAAATCTCCTTGGCTACTCTTCCCATCACCTACTCCTCGATGGCCTCCTGAAGCCTGCGAACCCCTACGCCCCGATCAGCTTCTCCGTTTCCAGGAAATGATGTCACCCATGCATTCCTTGATCTGGTGCTGCAACAATGACTGCTCGACGTACCTATTGCTGCACTGAAAGTGACGGGGCGGTGGACCTCCTCTGCTTTCCAATGACACTTCTGACTGAATTAATCAACCAATGTCAACAGCAGAATGAATGTGAATTCTTCGATTATAGATGTTAAAAGAAAATTATAGCCAGGTGGAAGCCTCAAAATTTAGGTTGTTGTAAGTTGTATCATAGTATGCACGGAGCTCGAAATTGGTTCTTAAGCTCATTTGTTTGTAGTATGCCAATGAAGCATAGTAATTCTGGGCTTTGAAGCATAGTAATCATGGGCATTGAACTCGTTCTTCATATTTGGATGGAACCTCAATTAAATGGATATTCCTTGAGCGCTTTTAATTGGTATGCCAAATGGAGAAAATTATGGCTATTAAGCTCGTTCGTTGTACTGTCGTTGGGAGCTTCGAAATAATGGATGTTACTTAAGCGCGTGTATATAAAGTTGCCAAAATGGAAGAAGTGTTTGGCCATCAAGCTTGTTCTTAGTTTAATAGAAGTTTGAATAATGGCTGTTAAGCATGTCATAATACGCCATCGGAAGCTTTGGATTGGATTTTAAGTTAGTGTCTCATCTGGGTTGTTTGGCGGTTTAAATTATAGTTCTGCACAGCGTTTTGCGGAAGTGTGCTTACGTTCTAAGATCAGGTATGAGTAATTTTATGTTGGCTCCCCTTTTATTTCTTTCCCTCTCTTTTTCAGATAGTATGTTCCTCTAGTGGTTTCCACAAACGGGAGCGACCCTACGGTCAATGGTGCCGGGTCACACATAGCAGATCCACTAGAAAGCATGTTCCCTTGTGGCGCTGTACTCGAACGGGGGCGGCCCAACGGTCAATGGTGCCGGGTCACACATAGCAAATCCACTAAATAGCATGTTCCCTTCGTGGCGCTGTACTCGAACGGGGGCGGCCCAATGGTCAATGGTGCCGGGTCACACATAGCAGATCCACTAGATAGAATGTTCCCTTCGTGGCGCTGTACTCGAACGGGGGCGACCCAAACGGTCAATGGTGCTGGGTCACACATAGCAAATCCACTAGATAGCATGTTCCCTTCGTGGCGCTGTACTCGAACGGGGGCGGCCCAACGGTCAATGGTGCCGGGTCACACATAGCAGTCATACTGGGAAATGAAATGAAAATGGAATGCTGCCGAAAACACACCCCATTTTATTACACACTGATTGTACATTCACATTTTTCTTCTTCTGGATGATTTTAGTGTTGGGGGGTTTTGTTACCCGAAAGTTTTATGGAAATTTCTCCCGGAATTGAACGGAGCCTTATGCCAAACGAAAAGATGTGAATGCCAACTTAAAGAATGTGGAAAATTAAGTATGCCAAATAAATATATCTTACTGCAAGAGTTGTCTGACTGATTTTAAGCTAAAATGCAAGTTACAGGTCAACTGGTTGGAAACTAGCATCACATCTGACTTCCTTCACTACTCACTACTTGGTGCACCATATCAGCCTTTGCGTTGACTGTATATGAGAACTGGACTGAGTGGCCCCTCCCCCTCTGGTGTTGATGCCTCAATAAATCATGTGGTGCCCGCTTCAAAACAGTCCAAAACAGTAATTGTTTACTGACGGTGATTTCTGAATTGCGGAAAATGGCGGCTTCATTTCGCTGGAGGTAGTAAGCTGTTTTCCACCACACTGGCTCAGTCCAGTTGTATTTTACAGTCAATGGCCATTCATCATTGTTTGGGGTGTCTAAATCCTTGATTCCAAATACAGTGTCCTAAAAGAACCAGTGTGAACAGATGCTCACTGGATTGGGTAACCCTTGGTCTATCCTAGGCACTTTAACATTGGGAGTGGGGTCATCTAGACCCACTAGACAGAGCTCTGAACCTTTTTTCTTCAATGATTTGTGATCTTCACTGATGTCCATGGATTACATGAAATCCTCTCCACCTTTATCCACCTTTGTCATGGTAGGAGAACATGTCAATGGAAGGGGGGGTCATAGGATTGCACAAGGGTTATGACAATCCTACCAGGAAGAAAAGTGTTTGTATTTTCACCTCATGTTGACACATTTCTGTTACTTTTGTTTTCTCTGTTTCTGTTTTCTTCAAATCTAACAGCTAGAAAATAAATGTGTGTATCCCTTCTGAACAGATTCATTTAATCTGGTTCATCAGGTTATAAATTATTTTGCAGAGGAGGAAACTGTAGATTAAATGATACATCTAATGTTTTTTATGTAAAAATAAAGTTTATTTACAGTTCCTGGGTGATCCTTTATGTTTTTCTTTTCATTTTCTTGCATTTCAGTTCAAGTGATAACACATTTCTGTATTTCTGTATATTTCTAAAGTCAATAAAGTTTTGGATGGACTCAGAATTGTGTGGAATCTGTGCCTTTATGAAAGACATTTACTTGCTCATGAGTTCCTCGTCAGCAGAGATCTTCATGGATCCAGGATTCCTGTAAAGGACACGCCGTCTGAGCCCCTCTGGGGGGGCTTCAGCCTCCCCCTGAAACTGCAGATGTTCCTCTGGTTCCAACACAAAGGAACCTCCAAACAGCTTTTTCCAGCTGCTTGGATGTGAACAGAAAGCAACATGAAAACACGCTAGTTTACCTGCTAAAGGGTTAGCTCTGGCTGCTGACCATGCAAAAACCACACCAAACCAAATGATTGAAACTTGAAATACTGCACATTTCCACGGATGGGAAGAAAAAAAAACGCTTCAGTCATTTTGCTTAGTCAACATATAAACCCTTTTGCAGCAAACAGTTTCTAGACCAAAGTGTTTCAGAAATGGGTTTCACTTACAAATGTCTTTTTATGTGTAAAAATAAAATGTTTTAAGCCTCAGTCCCACCTGGATGCCTCCATCATTTATCCCCGTTCAGGTGCTCGTGACAAAGGCTTTAAGTAGATGAATTACAACAAATCCACATTTCCAAGAAAAATACCCTTTTATTTCATTATAAATCCACATATTTGTATCTATGAAAGCATAAAATCCCAGATTTGCACGTTGTTGTGTTTTTTTTTCCGTGTTGTGATAGTTTGTTTTGTTCTATTTAAGTAAATCATGGGTATCAAACAATCAAAGACTGTAAGGTGTATGTCACATACAAACACAGACACTGTCAAACAGCAAAGAAGGAGGGAGGGGGAGGCAGGAGAGGGACAGCGCGAGTTCTGCTGGCCACGCCTCCATCCGTTCCACACATGAGAAACCACCTCAATAGCAGCTGGAAGAGGTTTTTACCATTTATGGTCAAGTTCTTCAGTCTTTGTGCTTGTGCAGTTTCCAGAGTCAAACAGACCATCAGATTCAGCATCAAATGCAGAGCTTCACATGTGCCACCGGAGCTCCTCAAGGCTTCGTTCTTGGCACATGAGAGAATAAATCCACCATGGACGTAGAAACACGCATTGCTTCAAGATTTTCTAGTGTCACCCAGAGCCAGAAGGGTTCCATCAAGATACTGGAGAATATATTATTTGTTGGAGAAAATGAAGAGAGATGAAATGAGAACAAACTCAAGACTAAAGTGCCGCAGGAGTTCACTGTTTGACAGTTTCTCTTTGATTACTGATGCTCTGAGACAAGACTCTGACAGTGAGCTGTTTATGTTGTTTTTCTTCTCAGTAGAAGGCCCAACTTCTCTTTAAGTGCTAAGAGTAAAAAAAAGGGTTTAGAACATGCAACTCCGGTGCATACTAAACGTCATAAACACGAGAGTGCGAAAGGGTGTTCACAGCGGAGGCACGCAGCACTTCACTATACGCATCAACTAACCCATGAAAGAAATTGTGAACCACAGAGACCAGCGGATTACCCAACCCTGAATATTGCAACCGATTGGGAGGATGACGTTGACGACCGGTACGCCGGACAGTGGAACTAGAATCAACATCAATGTCTGGAGAGTTTAGTTCCTCAGTAATTGTCTCATTGGAGTTGAGCAAAGGCTCACTAGCCCTGAGTTCAGGTTCTGCCTCTACCTGGTCAGTGAGATTTGGTCCTTCAGGTGGATTCTCAGGAACAACGGTAAGTTGTACCTCGTCGGCCAAGTCCTCATCACCAGGCTCAGATTCTCCTCTCTCCGACTGATGAGA
Source organism: Oryzias curvinotus (assembly GCA_023969325.1). NCBI lineage: Eukaryota > Metazoa > Chordata > Actinopteri > Beloniformes > Adrianichthyidae > Oryzias > Oryzias curvinotus. The sequence goes on along the minus strand of CM043718.1, from coordinate 1,393,600 downwards.
TCTAGAATCTGTAGAGGAATTCCCATTAGGAGCTTGGTCAACCTCCTCAGATGCATGCAAGTCTGGTTGCACAGCGGGGATCAACTGAGGGAGATTAACTGAAAGGGCAGGCCCAAGAGCAGTTGGTACAGGACGCTCTCTTTTGAAGGTAAATGAGGTAGGATGGATCTGAGATTGAGGTAAGCTAAGCTCTACCTCTACATCTTCTTGATCGTTGCTTGGATCAGCGGTAGCTAGTGTCTGGCTTCGAGTCTGAGGACGACGTGGAGGAGTATCAACCAATGAGTCTTGCGTATTTCCATCTGACAAGAAGGGACATGGTAGGAGGAGGTCTCTGTGTAGTGTGCAGGTCGGTCCGTTTTTGGTTTCTGGTCGAACTGTGTAGACAGGTAAATCTCCAGCCCGCTTTAAAACAACATAGACATCCTGCTCCCATTTGTCTTCAAGCTTGTGTTTGCCACGTAGTCTGACATTACGAACAAGTACTCTGTCTCCTTCCTCCAAACTTGATGGTGTAACACGTCTGTCAAAGCGAAGCTTGTTCTTCTCACCCGCTTTAACAGCATTCTTGGACGCCATCTTGAAGCTCTCTTCTAGACGAGACCGGAGGTCCTCAACATACTGGCTGTGAGATGACAAATGGCCCTTCTGCAAAGGCAGACCAAAGGCAAGATCCATTGGAAGGCGTGGTGCACGACCAAACATCAACTCGTAAGGCGTAAAGCCGGTGACATCATTCCGAGTGCAGTTGTATGCGTGTACTAACGGCTTCACATATTCCTTCCACTTCTGCTTCTGCTTCTGTCCTAGAGTACCCAGCATGCTGAGCAGCATCCGGTTGAATCTCTCTACTGGGTTTCCTCGAGGATGGTAGGGCGTTGTTCATGTTTTTTGAATTCCAGCAAGCTGACAGAGCTCTTTGATCAACCTTGACTCGAAGTCGGGACCCTGGTCTGAATGTAGACGCTCCGGTATTCCATAACAGACAATAAAGTTCTTCCATAGGCATTTTGCCACAGTCTTCGCCTTCTGGTTTGCAGTGGGTATGGCAACTGTGAATTTCGTGAAGTGGTCAGTGAGTACGAGAATGTCTTTTGTATTGCTCTGATCTGGTTCAAGTGAAAGATAGTCCATACATAGCAATTCCAGTGGACGGGTGGTTCTAATATTCACCAATGGGGCAGATCTTTCTTGGAAAGCTTTACGCCTCACACAACGACTACAGGTCTTCACCTCTGACTCAACATCAGCCGCCATGTGAGGCCAGAAGAATCTGGAACGTACCAGATCTAATGTTCGCTTGATACCCATGTGTCCCATGTCATCATGAAGGCTTGTTAAAACAAGGGACCTCAGCTCTTTGGGCAACACCAGTTGATACAATACTTGCTCCCCCTCTTGTCTCCTTCGATACAAGATGTCCTCTTGTAGCTCCAGACGATTCAACTCCCGTAGCAATAATGACAGGTCGGGAAGTTCATTCCGGGCAGTAGGAGGTACTTTTTCTCCTGTCTCCATCTGGTGGATGACCTCTCTAATGACTGGATCAGCTCGTTTCTTTTCTCTGAGGTCAAGATGGGACATTGAGGGAACAACTGGTAGTCCATTGTCACTTTCACTGGCATAACAGTCTGGAATAGCACCAGCAGACAGACTCAAGGATTCAACCAAAGTGACTGGGTTCTCTGTGGAACTGCACTGATGGTTGATGGCAAGACAACGATGACATATGGCAGAAACAACATCCGGGTTCATGTCTTCCACATCACTGGGATCTGTAGCACGCTCTTCCATAAATCGGCTGATCAGATCTTGATCCTTCTGTGATGTAGTACTAGTCAGCTGGTTGTGAGGGCGGCGAGATAGAACATCCGCGTCGAGATTCTGCTTTCCTGCTCTGTACTGCAGTTTGAAAGTGTAGGTGGACAGAGCAGCAAGCCATCTATGGCTGGTGGCGTCTAACTTTGCTGATGTTAGCAGGTAGGTGAGAGGATTATTGTCTGTTACCACCACAAAGTTATCTCCATACAGGTAGTCTTGTAGCTTCTCTGTCACACTCCACTTCAATGCAAGAAATTCAAGCTTGTGAGCGGGAGACCTCGATTCACTTGGGGACAGACCTCGGCTGGCATAAGCAATCACTCTCAGCTGACCGTCTTGCTCCTGATATAAAGCTGCACCGAGCCCTGTAGTGCTGGCATCTGTGTGTAATATATATGGCAGTTTTTGATTAGCGAACCCAAGGACTGGAGAACTAGTCAGCTTTTCAATTAGTGTTTCGAAAGCATGTTGACAAGCAGATGACAATCGCTCTCCAAAAGGCTGTTTGATGTCATATAATGCCAGTGTGCTCAATCTTTTCCTGGATTTGGAGACAGGTGTATAGCCACATGTAAGGTCATTCAGGGGTTTTGCGATGGCTGCATATCCCTGGATAAACCTCCTGTAGTATCCAGCAAATCCTAGGAACAATTTGATCTCTTTTAAAGTTTTTGGAACTGGCCAGGATTTTAGAGCCTTGAGCTTTTCTGGATCAGTCTCCACTCCTTTCTCTGAGACTATGTGTCCAAGGTATCGCACAGATGTCTGGAAAAATGTGCACTTCTCTGGGGATAATTTCAGACCATATTCTTTCAACCGGTTGAGCACTCTCAGAAGTCTCCGTTCATGCTCTTCCAAGGAGCTTGAGAACACAATAAGGTCATCAAGAAAAACAAGTACTTCCTTCAAATGGAGATCTCCCACACATTTTTCCATTAATCGCTGGAAGGTACTTGGCGCGTTAGTCACTCCTTGGGGCATACGGTTGAACTCCCAAAATCCAATTGGCGTCACAAATGCAGTCTTCTCCTTGTCAGACTCCTCCATCTCAATTTGATAGTATCCTGATTTTAAATCAAGCACACTGAACCACTTTGAACCGGTTAAAGCTGAAAACGACTCCTCCAAGTTTGGCAGGGCGTAGGCTCTGAGGTGAGTATACAAGTTCGGCAATAGTTGAGAATGGTGGGATGGTTACCTCGTGATCGGACTCATTGGCAAGTGTGACAGGAATATTATTGGATTGACTTGGGAGCACTATGAGTGAGTTTTTAACACACAGCCCACCTGGCAGTGGTGAAGCTGGGTGCTCCACAAGCGCCCATTGACCGAGAGCTGGCATGCTACTATACACGGAGCCAATGGTGATGATCGTCTGCCCAGCAGCGATAACAACTGGAGACTTAGTGGCTAATCTCACAACTCCATCGATGCCTGCTTGGTGTTGCTGGTGACGTGTCTGCAGCAGTTTAAGCACAGTCTTGTAACCATTAGTAGCTGGCTGGAACTCTGCACGCTCACTTCCAGTGTACTGGCTGTATAATGACTCCAATGTATTCATGCCGATTAATACTGGGGATGCTTGTCCAGTTTTGATGTCAGGAACAACAAGTGCCAGAGTAACAACATCAAAGGCCACCCCCAGGAACTCTTTCAGGAACGTAACCATCATCTCCACATGTCCAAGGTATGGAATTGCTTGTCCGGCAGCCCCTTCAACTTGCAATAGATCATTTAATTGTTTCACTGGTTGGTCTGACAGATGCTGATTATAAAATGAGACTGAAATGGTTGTAACTTGTGACCCTGTATCGAGGAGACAGTTACATTCTGCATTAGCAATCTTCATGTTGGCTGTGCAACGAGAACCAATTAAACCTTTTGGTAATCGAGATGGAACATTGCAGCTGCTTTGAGTTTGTTCATCACAAATCACAGTTTTTTTCTTCCCATGGTTCTTGTACTGGTTGGGACATTGCAGGTCCACAACAGTTCCAGTTTGCCCCACAACAGGAACTGGATCTAGTTTAAAGAGTTCATTGTGGGATTAAATTCTTGCCTTTTCGCTTGTCTTTCTGTGAATTGCTTCCTCTTGAATGCTACGAGAGCAGAGTTTGGGGGGTTCTCACAACTACGTTTGATATGGCCGTCTTCACCACACCTATAACAGTATCCGGGTTTGAGTGCAGAAGGCAGGGTCTTTGGTTGTTTACCTGCCCTCTGACCCTCCCCCGGTTTGCAACCTGTTCTAGGCTTGGCTGCAGCAGCTTGACTGGATCTTGATTGGACAGCAGTGAGTGAGGCAAGCTTCTTCTGAATATCAGCCATTTGTTGAGCAAGCTGCTGCGTGACAGCAGTGAGAGCAGCAATCTCTCCTTTTTCTGTGTTGTCTGTATAGGCATACTGTGCATGCGCTGAAGCTCGGGGCCTTACTGAGCCGAGATGTTGCTTCATTCTGATCGTTTTAACTGCTTCTCGATCTTCCTCTGTTCGGAGAAGTCGTAGAAAATCAACAAATGTTGGTGGGTTGTGTTTCCGTTGTTTCAGTTGCAGCTCTGTTATGAGGGAGTTATCCCAACAGCCACGGCAGAATTGAGTCAACAGATGTCTTTCAGTGTCTTCATGTGAGATTCCTCCACGTTTAACTGCGGCATTCAAAGCAAACTGCAGACGTTGTAAATAATCTGATGGTTTTTCACCAGCATCTTGAAAAGTGTCCAAGAACTTTGCATATAACTCTTCACCATCCTGTACGACGTCATATGCTGAGTCAAGAGTGTGAAGATAAGTGGTCGGTGGAGTATCTGGTGACAGATGTTTCACCATATCAGCAGCAGGTGGTAGCAAACTTTCCAAAATTTTACGTGAGCGTTGTAAATCAGACACTGCAGAATCTTTGAATAATAATTCCATGCTGGATCTCCAGGTGTCGTAGTCTGATTCATTCTGAGGACGAGGCACTCTTCCTGAGAAGACTCTGACACGTTGTGCAGAAAAGTGTCCAGTGCTGTCTTCGCTCTTTTATATATGTTCAACTATATAGCGTTGGACTTCAGGTGGATTCAAATCCTGCTGCGACATAGCTGGCAGTGACAGTCGTGGTGAATTCAAATAGCTGGGATCTGGTTTGATTGTCGGCTGGCTTCCACTGGGGTTCTCACTGGTGGCAACTGGGATACTTTGAAGACCCATCTTGACGACAGAGGGAAGTGTAGTGACTGGTGCAGGAGTTAACGGCGCCCTCTCCGTGTCCTCTGTTGCGTTCTCAGTCTCATCAGAACCAGGATGGAGCCGGCTAACAGTTTGACCAAGCAGAGGCATCACCCCATTTAATACAACCGCAAAATCTTGCCCTGTTAGTTTTGCTATTTTTGCAACTCTTCCAGGTAAATTTTAGTTTCCATTTTCCCTATTTCTTCTGCACAGACCATAGATAAATCTAAAATTTCATAAGTTACCTTATCGTGTTCACAAATATACGTGTGAGGCAAACTCTTTCGCAACTCAACTAGCGGCGCACCTGAACTGAATTCAACCACAATTGATTGATCAAAATGGGATTCTGACACATCAAAGAATTCGACCTTGGAAACTGAACCAAAACGTTTCAAAAATTGGACAACCTCATCGTCAGTTTCTGTTCTAGTCGCGTCTTGTATCAAAACCGCGTTAGGGATTTTAATACCACGTTTCTCCAATGTTTCCATTTCTTTCACCAACATAACTGACATGATTCAATTCTACTTACTCCACTCCTAGCTAGCTCACCACAAATTATGTAACCGTTACGTGTATCAATATCTAAAACACACAGTAGGTATTTAATAGACACGGGCTAGATCAGAAGATCTCTGTTCGACTCTAGGAGTGGAGAAAGAGACAGAGGCTGAATTGCATTTATTGGTACCATATAATTGAAAAAAAAAAAAAACAAAGAAAAGAAACAAATGCATTCACAGACACATAGCATGGCCATACAATATTTACAGGAAAAAATAATTCACATGTGTAAATTATACTTTTTCCTCCTCCAAGAAAGTTCAGTTTCAGTTTCTCAAGATCCGACTCAATAGTTCAGTTGCAAGAGTTCATAGTCCGTTACAACGGCCAAGTGTCCAACAGGGGGTAATCCAGAGTGAAGGATGGGGATTGTATAAGTGAAAATATGAACTGCCGCGTAACCGAATCGCAAGAAAACTGAAGAGAAGGAAAAGAGGGTGGCTGTAAGAAGCCTCCTACCAGCCCGACCAGAGCAGGTAGAGTTCATAGGGTGCTCTGGACTAAGTGTCCAGAGTTCCGGTTTGGTTCTAGGTCCTGGGCTGTAGCTCACCATCCAAAGTGACCTGTCCAGTTCTGTTCTCCTAAGGTCGTGTTTCGCTCATCTCCGGACAAATCGGCGCCAGCAGTCGGCTTCTGTGTTCCGACGTTAGTTGCATTAGTTTCCGGAATGTTTTAATGTGAAATGACGAAGAAAAAAACCAGTTAACGTACCTCCAGCTAAACACCCGAGCCTTCCCCACACGCTTTTTCCGGCAACCTACCCACAGCTGTTTTTAAAGGGTTCCGATTGCACGGCCCGAGTCACATGACCGTGTGACGCACCGACGCACGCAGGGTGATGATGTCATCACGTAGGAGATGCGAGAGGAGACTAAACGCAGTATCTCACCCGGGTTACATCTGTGCGCCCTGTCATTGAAATAATGCTGTCATAATACTGTGACCCTTTGGCATATGACTATAGTGGGGAAAGAGGAGAGCGGCGCCACCAAATGTCCAGCAGAACATCCTGAAAGCTTCCAGAAAACCCATCAGTACATTCCAGGAGCAGATTCCAACTGTCAGGTTTCAGGAACTGGATCTCTGGTAAATCCTCCAGAACTGAGAGCTCCTCTAGAACCGGGCCATTCTCCTGTAAAAGCCCCGCTGAAGCAGCGCCCAACACCAGCAGGCTTGGAGGCCCGACCTGCGTCCCACATGTCCGTCCCAGCGGCATGGAGGCTTCTGGGTAACGACTGCTATTGTAGATGTCCCCCTGCAGGTGTCACTCTGGAGGTTCCAGCAGGCGCACCACGGCGAGTAGACGGGTCCAGAACCTGATCATCAGAACGGGGTGGACGGCCGCATGTCCGCCTGCAGATGCAAAAGACGCAGAGATGCATCGGTTTGGATGCAATACTATCAGATTTACACAATTCATGTTAAAAAACACTTTAAACAAACGATGAAACGATGACGGCGATGACGATGGCGGCGCGTGTAGACGCAGCGACCTCACGCTCTCCCGACAGTGCGATGTTTTGTTCGTCAAATAAGTGTTTGTCTGCAAGTTTTTGTCAGTCTACGTCGAAATATAGGTACAGTCGACAGGCTCTCTTTCACATTCGGAGAAGCAACTTCTGCCAAGCGTTGAACACTGAAACAAAGACGCTAAGGGAACTCGGACTGCTACGCGGGCCAGCTAATCCACCGAACTCGCCTGCTACCCCTCTCCCGGAAAGGAGGCGTCGGAAGCGGTGTGCAAGGACGAAGAAGCGGGGCAAGCGCGGAGGAGTCCGAGCTAGGCTAGAGGCTAAGCCAGCTCGCCCAGCCATTCCATCTATCCTTCTGGCCAACGTACGATCACTGGACAACAAAATTGATGACATCCGACTACTAAGATCAGCGAATCGAAAAGTGAGTGACTGTTGTGTGCTGGTGTTCACGGAAACATGGCTTAATGACAACATTCCGGACTCTGCTATACAACTGGAGCAGTTAGCATGCTACAGAGCCGACAGGGCTCTCGTAGACGGAGGAAAGACCCGGGGCGGCGGGGTCTGTGTTTACATCCGGGACGCTTGGTGCCGAGATGCCACTGTAGTATGCAGACACTGCTCCCCACTGGCGGAGTTTTTGATCGTGAAGTGTCGCCCTTTCTACTTGCCGAGGGAAATAAGTTCGATCCTGCTGGTTGCTACTTATATACCCCCAACTAATAATATCAGCGACAGAAATGCGGCACTGAACGAACTGTATCAAGCCATCAGTGAACAACAAACAGCACACCCAGACGGTTTCATCATCCTCGCAGGAGATTTTAATCATGCTGATCTTAAAACTGTTCTCCCGAAATTTCACCAGCATGTCCATTTTCCAACCAGGGGTGACAACATCTTGGACTTTGTTTACACTCAGCACAAAGGAGCATACAAAGCTTCCCCCCTCCCCCACATCGGCGCCTCTGATCACCTCACTGTGATGCTAACGCCAGCATACAGACAGAGAGTGAAAGTGACCAAACCTGTTCTGAAAGAAGTAAGGGTGTGGCCACAGGAGGCCACTTCTGCTCTCCAGGACTGTTTTGGGTCGACAAATTGGGAAATGTTCAAAGAAGCAGCCACCTATAACAACACCACAGACATCGAGGAGTACACAGACACTGTGACGTCCTACATCACCAAATGCATTGATGATGTGACCCATAAAAAGAACGTCATCACTCGAGCTAACCAAAAGCCATGGCTGACAGGGGACGTCCACAGGCTGTTGAAGGCGAGAGACAAGGCCTTCAGAGCTGGGGATCAATCAAGCTTGAGAACATCAAGAACCAACCTGTCCCGTGGCATCAGGAAAGCAAAACAAGATTACACACACAAAATAACCGCTCACTTCAGGGATAGCAAGGATGCTCAGAGATTATGGCAGGGCATCCAGACCATCACCGACTACAAACCTGCACCGCGAAGCTGTGAGAGCAACACCACTCTGCTGAACAACCTGAACAGCTTCTTTGCACGCTTTGAAGCACAAAACCACACTTGCCCACAGAAAACACCACCACCTCTGCACGACCAGCCTCTGTGCCTGTCTGCTGCCAGCGTGAAGAGGACACTCTCCACCATCAACATCCGGAAAGCAGCAGGTCCAGACAACATCCCTGGCAGTGTGCTAAAAGACTGTGCGGAGGAACTGAAGGATGTCTTCACAGACATCTTTAACATCTCCCTGAGGCAAGCCATTGTCCCATCAGGCTTCAAAACTGCCACCATCATACCTGTGCCAAAGAAATCATCCCCATCCTGCTTCAATGACTACCGTCCTGTGGCACTGACACCCATTATCATGAAGTGCTTCGAACGACTAGTCATGTCACACATCAAATCCAACCTGCCCCCCAACCTGGACCCATACCAGTTTGCATATAGAGCAAAACGATCCACAGAAGATGCAATCTGCTCTGCCCTCCACCCAGCTCTCACTCACTTGGACAAGAAAGACTCATATGTGAGAATGCTGTTCATAGACTTCAGTTCAGCATTTAATACCATAATACCACAACAACTCATCTGCAAACTGGACAGACTGGGCCTCAGCACCTCCCTCTGCAACTGGCTGTTGGATTTCCTCAGCCAGAGGCCTCAAGCAGTTCGTGTTGGCAACAACATCTCCAACAGCATCACCCTGAGCACAGGGGCCCCTCAAGGCTGTGTGCTCAGTCCCCTGCTGTTCACCCTGCTGACACACGACTGCACACCAACCTATAGCTCCAACCACCTTGTGAAGTTTGCGGACGACACGACACTAGTGGGGCTCATCACCAAGAACGATGAGACCCACTACAGGAAAGAGGTGGAGCTCCTGACCATGTGGTGCAAAGACAACAACCTCTTGCTTAATGTTAACAAGACCAAAGAGATTGTTGTCAACTTCCAGAGAGGCCAAACCCAACGCCCCCCACTCACCATCGAAGGTGCTGCAGTGGAGAGGGTGAGCAGCACCAAGTTCCTGGGGGTGCACATCAGCGAGGACCTCTCCTGGACAACCAACACTGCATCACTGGTCAAGAAATCACAGCAGCGCCTCTACTTCCTGCGCAAACTCAAGCGGGCAAGCGCTCCACCACCCATCTTGACAACCTTCTACAGGGGAACCATCGAAAGCATCCTTTCCAGCTGCATCACTGTGTGGGGTGGGAGCTGCACGGAGAAAAACAGGAAAGCTCTACAACGCACAGTGAAAACAGCTGAGAAAATAATTGGTGTATCACTCCCCTCCCTGCAAGACATATACACCACCCGCCTCACCCACAAAGCCATCACAATCGTAAATGAAGCAAGCCACCCTGCACACAGTCTGTTCAGCCTCCTGCCCTCTGGAAAGAGGTATAGGAGCCTCCGCTCCCGCACTACCAGACTCAGCAACAGCTTTATCCATCAGGCTGTGAGACTGCTGAACTCACTCCCCTCCCCACTCACAGTGCCAGCCAGCAGGACCACCGGATAGGATAAACACCCTTCCTCCACTAAGTGTTGAAGGACAAAACACTAACACTGAACTGAGACAAATAACTACCTCTGCATATGCAACTGCACATGTAAATAATATTCATTCATGTAAATTATATTCATTCCTACCAACTAAATGCACACAGTTGGCTCATGCTGCTTTAAGCAATCTGCACCTTGTTTTAACATATTTATTGTCTTCACATTTTATTATTTATTATTACTTAGTGAATAGGCCTGTTCTTGTTGTGCATCTGCACTTTACTGTTTGTTGTTGTCTACGCACGGGACTGTGGGAAACGTAATTTCGATTCCTTTGTATGTCAAGCACATGTGAAGAAATTGACAAATAAACCTGACTTTGACTTTGACTTTGACTTTAAACATCTTTAATCCACTTATGACACAGATCAGGGGCACAACTACCTCATTTCATAGAGGGATGCAGCCACATCAACCCCCCCACACACACAGACACAAACAAACACACAGACATGAATGCACACAATGAAACATCCCATCCACCCCTAAGCTATCTAAACACCCCCACAACACCTTTATTTGAATGTAAATGTACTTTTTTGTACTTCTTGAAGGATTCTGGTTCTTCATTTTTGTTCTGTGCTGTTAGGTTTTTTGTTTTGTTCTCTGTCTTCTGTTTTGCAGGTTAGGATTAAGATGAATAAACATTCTGGAAAATTCTTGACTTTATAACAAACTTTATAACATCAGAAACAGATGAAGCTCAAATGTTGCATTTATGTTTCAGTGACATTCAAATCAAATCCACCTCCTTCTGGAAAACCTGCTCTCCTTTTAAAGAGAACATGACATCAATGATTTCAAAACATGGTGTAAAGTGGAATTTGGAAGCAAAGACAGCAGAGTTTTTGTGGCAAAGAGGCAACATGAGATGAAGGAGCATTCAAACGGTGGAAGTGGAGGTCGTGTCAAACTGGAAGCTTCAGTTTAGATCTGATCAAAGATGCAACCAAAAGATAAGATTGGAAAGAACTAAAGTTCAACAAACCAAACCAGCTGCTAAAATGAAAGGAACTAAGAAAAAGTGGATGTCTGTTGGGCCCCCACCTTTGCCAAATGGGGGGGGAGGGGGTGTGTGTGACTAAATTGCTACACCCAAGATACACTCAAACACACAAACAAGCACACACCTTTGTAAATGAGGAATGGTTCTCAATCCACCTTCCTGGATGAATACAGGTTCTACAAGATGCAGATCTGCACACGACAAACGTGTTCTTTCAGAGTCACATTCACAAATATACAAAGTTAACATATTTACGGCTCTGTGGATTTAACATATTTATAGTTAACACATTTATGGCTTTACGGATTCCGGAAACCTCAGGGGTGTCCACATGAAGGAGGGATCCTCCCCCAGGACGGACAGGCGATGAACCAGAACTTATAGAGAATAATATTTTTTTTTTTTTTTTTTTTTTTTTTAACTTGTCCTGTCCAACAGCTGGGCAAACAGATGAGAGCTGAAGGCCTCTTGTGTTGGACATATTTTGCTTTAACAACAGGGGTTATTAATCTTCAGACAAACCAGAGGAATGTCTGAATAAACCCCTTTTGTAGTTGAGGCCAAACTTTATTAAATTCCATCATGTTAGAAAATCTTTGGTGCTGGACCGGACGGAAAAGGAAAGGAGGGAAGAAGAGAGAGTGATGTTAGAGAGGAGGGGGGAGAGGAGGGTGATAATAGGAGGGGGGGGGGGGGGTAGAACCATGAAGCAGCCTAAAGCAACAACTTTACTGGATGTTTATCATTACGGTAAGGTTCAAGTGTAATACACATCTCAAAGGGCGGGGCCTGTCCACACACACATTCAGATGTTATAAACACACCTGTTAACTGTAAAGATGTCTACATGTCAACATGTACACAAAACATGCACACAATACAGATATTGTTCACACACGCATACTTATGCCCCTAAACCAACCAGTGTGAAACATTTCATTCATTCAATCCTGCAAATTATTAGTACAAAGGTGAGCTAACACCTGTGTTCAGGTGAGTGTTTATGTTCTTCTAAATGAATGGTGGAATGTGAAAAGAAGGAGGGAGGGGCGACCCGCCATCCCCACACCAAGACCCCCGCCGCAGCAGCAGCGGCAGCCGGAACTCCCAACGCCACCCGGCAACAGGCAGAGAACAACCACCCCCCGGGCGACCGCATCCGCCACCCCGGCCAGGGCCAGCAGGATCACTACGAGGCCCCCAGAGCCAGAGAGCAGGGAGGCATGGGGGGAAGAGAGCGCCGCCCCAGCCCAACCAGGGGAGCAGCCCCCCCGGCGCGCCAGGAGGGCCCAACGCAGGCCCCCACCCTTATAGAGAATAATTAACTTATCTAACTCTACAAATACATATTTAAAGTCTTAGAAAAATGGATCCATGGAAACAAAATATAATAATAATATCCATAATATTTTGGAGCTTACAAATGTAAGAAGATGAACTTCTCAGACTGAACCTGCAAGAAGAGTTTCTTCAGGCTGTTTGGTTCAAGTTTTATGTCGGTTGCTCCCGACAACCCTCTGCATTTACCCGGACTTGGGACCGGCACATGAAAGCACTGGATAGCGCCCCCGTGTGGTTGCATTACCTAACCAAACCTAATTTGTTCACCTGGTCAATCTATTTTAGCCATATTGATACACACCGTCACCAGAAATATGATATTCTAAGAGTATTTATAAACGCTCAACATTTCACCTTTTAGTAGATTTTAGTTTTAAACTACGGTTTAGTTTTGAAACGAGCGATTTTCTAGATAAACTTTTGTTTTAATTTGAAATATTTTTTAATCTAAAATCAAAAAAGTTTATTTTTTAAATTCAGATGTAAACTTGGTTTAATTTACTCTAAAACTTCCATTATTTCAATCATATTTTACCTTGTTTGATGAATTTAGTCAGAAATGGACACGAATCCTAAAATTATTGAGATTTTAACTTTGAAATCTGAACGACATTTTCACATCTTTTAAACCAAACTAAAAACATTCAGAACTATTAGTACTCAAAGGTTACTGTACTTCAGTGAATACTTAGTCCTTCTCTCACCACATTAGGAGGCAGTTCACACACTTTCCAACCTTCATTTTCTGCTCCAGAGAACATCCTCTAACATGTAAATCCAGCATCATGGGAACCACAGGAAGCAGAGATCTGCTTCTCACTGCCACAGGTGGGATCCATCTTTGTGGTGGTCAGAGTTCCAGCAGGTCCAAAGGAACCAAAGTCTGAGAAAATGTCTTTTTCCAGTTTGGATGTTGGTTCAGATCCAGTTTAGTTTGAATTTGTGGCTCAGAAGCTGCAGATGATTGAAGGTGAAACTCAACTCCAAAAGGCCAGAGATCTTTATGCAACAGCAAAATGGAACCAAGTTCCCATCATGCATTACTTTTTCCTGAATGGTAATGTTGATTTTCCAGCTGAATGAAGGGGGAGGGGCTTACAACTCCATCATTTACGTCGTTTGTCTCCATCGGGTCAGAGACTGGAATCCAACCGTCCACTATTCCTTGGAGTTGTTCCGTTTTCACGTTTGTCCACTGGAACAGTCCAGTTGATCCATTCAGGCCAAGGATGTTTGTCATTTCACCTCAGGGTGAAAACATTTGTGGTCCCGGACCAGCCAATCACAGAGCAGAAACCAAAAAAAGATCCACCTGAACACATCTCCAGAGGAATATTGTGACTTTTGTAGACTTTGTAAAAAAATGTCCAGCGTTCCTCACAGACAAAAACGGTTTTCCCACAGTTCAAATCTCCAGTCGAGGCTGAAGAAGCTTCAAATTTCTGCTTCAACATCAAGAGTTGAACATCTGAACGTCCTTTCTGGACCGTCAGTGAAGGTTCTCTACTATCCAGGTGACATGTCACTCATCCAGGAGGCTTCATCAGGACTCAACTTTAAGACATTTTATGGTAGATATTTGTCCATAAAAACAAAAACACAACCCATCAACCCTTCAGAGAAAAACAAAAACATATTTGGCTTAAAATACATAAAAACCCACACAGAGTCTTAATCCCATTCAAAATAGTATTTTTATAAAACCATGTTAGAAGTCTAGAACCGCTTTGAATTCTGATGTTCTGCCATTGATGGAACAGTTTGTTCTTGAAACCTTTATAGAGAGACCAGCAGGAATTTAGCTGTTCTAGAGGTTCTACCATTGGTAGAACAGCCTTAGTACTGAGAGAACAACATGAAGAACTGAATAAAATGCTGCACCTCCACCAGAAAACACTGAATCTGCAGCAACAGTTGACCGCTGAACCAAACCCTTTGAGGCAACAGTTGCGGTTCCTTCAGAGAACAGTGGGTTTTGGTTCTGCAGTAGCAGAATGTTCCTTCACACCAACAGAACCTCCCATTCAAAACACTGAGACTTGTAGATGTTCTGAAACTGGACACAAACCCAACACTGAATCCAGAGAAACCCATCCACCTGAGAACAAAACCGCTGTTCCGTCAAGAAGGGGGCGGGGTCATTGAGTCAAGTCAAACCAAGACGTCAGAAGGTCGTTTTTGCACACCAAACAGAAGAGTGTGCACGGTGACAGTGGCTTTAGCTGGAGCAGTAATGCAGATACCTGGAGGCTGTAAGAGAAAAGTCCCAACAAGAAAACTGCAGTTTTTCTGCCACCAGGAGGACAGTTGGAGACTTTCAGAGTAGAGAGGATGGTTGGAATCTTCTATGGGTTTAGTAAATGTGTTTAGAGATGCATGAATAACACCAGTGAGGCTCTTAAGGGGGGACATGTGTTAACAAAACCACAGTTTAAGCAGGTCAATACTGCTCATAGATCACCATCCACTGCTTTGAATGCAGTCAGTGTGGATGGAGAACGTTGATGAACCTCAAACCTGGAAATAAATTCACTTTGGAGTCGGACAAATATTGAATCCTGCAAGAAAGAGTTGGAGTCATTTGAACTCAGACTTGGTGCAGAATTTGACACAACATTCATGAACTGAGAGGGTTAGGGTTAGTAAAGAGAAGCAGGTTAGAGCTGCACCTCTGAGGAGAATGTGCCACCGTTACCTGCACATCATTACTGTCCAGCATTTGGTTTAAACGCTGTGACACACAAATGAAGAAACCGTTTTAAACCTTTTCAGAAACAGAACAACCCAAAAGATGATCAGGTTTTGGTTGTGATGCATTCTTCCTGTGAAGAAATCCCTCCGTAGTCAAGACCTCACCCATTGTTGACCCAGTTTGGGTCTGAGCAGAGTTTGTTCATCTAAATGAGGATGAACTATCCTCACACAGGTTGGTGTGAAAAGAAGCAGCAACCAAACGGAGGTGGACTTCACCCCCCCACCATGTTTACCACAGAGTCGCTTTAACCAAAAATATGCACTTTTCTCCCAAAATGACAAAAATGAAACCATCCAGTTATAGAAATGTCCACCTTCCAGTGATCAGGACACGTTTCTGTTCAGAATATAAACTTCCTCCGTTTATGTTCAACCCAGTTCTGAAATGAAAACCCAAACCGAGTGCAGAGAAACCCATAAGGCCTGGTTTCTCCAGAGTCCAGAGTTTGGAAAATCATTACATTTTTTTTATGCACCATTCAACAGACATTCCAGAGGGAGTCTCTACTTCCTGATGATCAAAGCACAGCATGGTTTCAGACTTCTCAGGTAATCCGAGTACAGGACGGCATAAATGCACCCAGACAGTTAAGATCACAGGTGTGTAATGCTGTGGAGGTCTGGGGGGAGTGCTGTGGTGGCGCCCCCCCCCCTGTGGTCAGTCCCAGAGCTGGAATTAATGGATCCCCAAAATACCATTTCCTCACAGCAGAGCAGATGCTGCTCAGATGATTTCAGTTTCATGTTTCAGTTATCATGAGTCATGTTGGTGAAACCAGAGGGATGGATGGATGGAGGGTTCAGGGTCATGAATGAAAATGGCTCAGACATTAGAGTTCCCAACTCCCCCATTGTTGTTCTTTGGAACAATGTTCAGTATTCAAACCTTTGCCGTGTGTTTCATTTGCTCAGAAACTCATTTTGGTAGTTTGGTGTTCTTTGATGATTCCTGCAAACAACTTAGGTTCCATCAAGTGAAGGTTCTGCCTCAGTGGGACGGTGTACATCCTTCTAGAAACAGGCTTTGAATGCAGCACGGGACCATTTCTACAGACGTCCTCTTAGTGAATCTCAGGAACAGAGTTTGGAACTTTTCCTTTGAACAAACGCTTTAACCACAGCTTTTCCATCCAGTCTGGAGTTTCTCTGTTTGCATACATGGTTGTATTTTCATGGCTCCCATTGGTCCAGTTTATTCTCTAGTTGGTTCTCAGTCTGAGCTGAAGCTTTAGTTCACGTTCCTCCAATGGTACGGTCCATTTATCCAGGTCCACCATCTTCCTGTTTGGGTCACAGTTCCTCATGACTTTCACAGCTTTTTTCCATTTCTTGTTCTCCAATGTGTTTGTTGTTCTTGTTCCTCCATTAATCAGCTTTGTGGGTTTTAGCGCCACATCTTTATTTGTTGAGTCCACACAGTTACTCATGAGTGTCTGCAGCAGAACCACTTTGGAAGGAAACAGGTTCATGTTTGGCAGTTTAGAAACCGAACATGACAGCTATTTAAAAAAAAAAAAAATAAATAAAAACAATGACATATTCAGAGGTAATGTTGAACTCTCTGCTGGGGGGGCCTCCCATCACACTATAATAGTTTTAATAAAAAACATTTTCTGGAGCATTAACAAAAGAATTCAAGTTTGGCAGAGTTGATTCTAACTTCACCTGCTTTTCTTTTGCATTTATTAGTTTGATTATGTTTTATGTACAAGTCTAGTTTGGGTTTTAGTTTTACACTAAGCTGCACCTTTGTTTTATTTACTGGATGATTTATGGATAACTAGGTTATTATCGGATTTTAGTTTTTTTAGGTTAACTTTGAGAAAAAGAAAGGAAAGTTTTCTAGAAAAGCTGAGAATAGTTCAAGATGAAATGAATTAAAGGAGGTACAGCCGAGAAAGATCCAGAAAGAGGAAACGACTGAAGGAAACCCAGACGAGAACGCAGCGCAGAAGATCCATGAGATCCATAAAAGATGCATGAGATCCATAAAAGATCCATGAGATCCATAAAAGATCCATGCAGACGGAGAAAAAAAGAAAAGTACAGGAAAGACGAGGAACCACAAGATGAAGAAACAAGAAGAGGATCCAGACAACCAGAACCCAGAGACCCAACATGAAGCCCAGAGGCGGAGCCTTCAGGTGGACGCTCCAGAGGCGGAGCCTTCAGGTGGACGCTCCAGAGGCGGAGCCTTCAGGTGGGCGCTCCAGAAACTAGATCACCAGTGGACCCAGAAAGACAGACCAGTGGGGAACCAGAGAAGAAGAGTTCCCAACCATGCATCACCGTGGCAACCATGCATCACCGTGGCAACCATGCACCACCGTGGCAACCATGCATCGCCGTGACAGGTGGGTGTGGCCGACGGTGCATGCAGCCCTCCCTGATCTACAGCTCCCTGGTTGTGGGCTGGGCTTTCATGTTCATGGACACGACCGCATCAACAGAACCTGAAGAACCAAAGACCAAACCTTTGGACCAGAACATGTTCACTGACTCAAAGTCAAACTAGTTCAAAGAAAACCAGAACCAGACCAAGAACCAGAACCATTCATCACAACCAAACCCTATTTCAAACAGTCCAAACTGGACTGAACCATCACAGAACTTTTATTCTCTAAACCAGCACGTTAACAAAAGACAAACTGATGAGATGAGCTGTGTTCATACTATTTTTAAAGGATGTAAGAATGTTTGAGAGTCAAAAGACATTCCATTCTGATCTATAGATCCATCTATATATAGATATCTATACATATATAGATCTTCTTGAAATAAACCAACCACAGCAGGAAGGCCGAGCACACAGAATCAAAGATAAAAATGGTTCTTACCTGTTGCAGCTCTACCTGGAAAAAAAATGGCACAGACCGATCCAATCACAGTGGAAGAAGCAGAAAAGGAGATTCTGACCCTGATTGAGCTCCAGACCACAGAGTCAAACCAACAACCTACTGATTCAGCTCCAGACCCACAACCACAACCTCTGCTAGACCTGAGAGCCGCTGCAGGTCAGAGGACGGCCATCAAACTACAGACCTCCAGGAGTTCATCAGGAACTACACTGATCCTGACCAGACCGGACTCTTCCAAACCTCCAACGCTAAAGCCTGACGCTGAACCTCCACTAACCAGAAAGGAAACGGCATTGAAGGTGACTTTACCACAGAGGAGGAGGAGGAGGAGCTTAGTGGAACAGGATCAAAACACTGTAGATGCATCGTGAAAAGAAATCCCATCAAAAACATCCAAGTGATCGTCGGGGTTTCATGGAGGCAAAAAGAAAGTAAAGAGGGGCGACACGGCGCCAAAAGGTCAGACAGGGGCGACACGGCGCCAGAAGGTCAGACAGGGGCGACACGGCACCAGAAGGTCAGACAGGGGCGACACGGCGCCAGAAGGTCAGACAGGGGTGACACGGCGCCAGAAGGTCAGACAGGGGCGACACGGCGCCAGAAGGTCAGACAGGGGCGACACGGCGCCAGAAGGTCAGACAGGGGCGACACGGCGCCAGAAGGAAAGAATCAGCAGCTAAGAGCTGGACGACCTACCTTTAGAGGACTCTGATGGTGAAATGTGGGTGTGTGCATTAAAACTGACTTACCGTCTGGAAGATCCGTACAGAAATGAAGTTTCCAAAACGGCCGAACATTTGAAATGATTCTGAGCTCAGAAACAAACTACAGATTGTTCTGAGGAACCCCAGAAGTGGGAGATGCACTGCAGGTTCTGGACCAGATTCTAGTGGATTTGGCCACTAATAAATATTTAGGAAGTCAGTGAAAGGAGGACGGAACCTAGAAGTTCAGGCAGAACTTGATGATCTGGGAAGGTTTCTGCACCAAAACACATTTCAGCGGGAAAGATCCTGAAAGCACCACTTCCATCCTCACTGTGACAGAAACACTCAGCAGAGCGTCCAACA
Organism: Oryzias curvinotus; assembly: GCA_023969325.1. Lineage (NCBI taxonomy): Eukaryota > Metazoa > Chordata > Actinopteri > Beloniformes > Adrianichthyidae > Oryzias > Oryzias curvinotus. Next base: position 1,374,441 of record CM043718.1, on the reverse strand, counting down.
ACAGAGGAAGTCACCTTCAATGCCAGCTTAGAGACAGAGGAAAAGAGCGGCGCGGCGGCCAAACCAAGAAAAGAAGGACTTACTGGTTGGAGATCTTCCTGAGGAGAAGAGAGAATAAAGTTGGTTTTAGAAATGGGCTCTGGAGGAATCAACTAGAAGCAGATTTAGAGTCAAAGCGCTGATGGCGCCGCCGTCCTAAAGCCGCCGTGCTCGGCCGGCTTCCAGGGTTTTAACCAGACAGACGGTTGAAATGGTTACCTCTTTGTTTGGTTCCACTTCTGCTTTTCCAGTCCAGGCGCCGCTCTTCCAGCAAGGAATTCTGGGAAAGATCAGAGTAGAGCTGCAGTCAGGATCTGCTTCAGAATCAGGATCAGATTCAGGTGAACAAAAACCAGATTTGAAGAAAACATTAAAGTTTGAGTTCAGTTAGTAAAGTAAACTCTAAACTAGAATGATGAACGTTTGAAATTAGAAATTTGAAAATATTTTAAATCTCAATACTAAAAATGGAGAAAAAAAAATTAAATTTAATACTTAAGAAAAAAACTTTAAATTGTTACTAAATGAAAAATATTTATCTGGAACAGCTGCTGTTTTTTTCATTTATTTTTACAAGTTTATTTCAATTTTTGATGTTTTACTTAAAGGATTTTGTCCCACAAATGTAAAATGAAGCTAAATATTATCAACATTGTGACATCTTTACTCTCAACGATGCTGTTAGATTTACAGTTTTGTTGATGATGATGTCATATTTAGAGGAACTTATATTTCAGCAGAGAATCAAATTAGAATCTGGATCCAAAATCCAACAGCTGTTCCCATAAATCCAGCAGAAAAGAAGACATTAAAGAAAATATGAAGCACAGAGTTTATTAAACTACACCTTTGAAATTTAAGAGATTTATTAATAAAAAACCTTGTAGTGATTTGTAATAAGATTTAGGGCAAAACTGTTTTCAGGAACGAGGCCTTTCCGGAACCGAACCTCTGAGTTCTCCCAGCAGCTCCAGAACAGAAACGTCACATTTGACCCAAAGTTCCGGATTTTCACCAACAACCCGAGCAGAATGAAGAACCACTGACCTGCTGCTCCGCCGCGTCCCGCAGAACCGAACCGAACACTGCTGACACACCTGGACCCCCTCACCTTAACGAGCTCTCAGCGGCAGAGGGAGGAGGGGGCGGGGTCACGTGACCAGCCGCTCCTCCGGGAGACCAACCAATCGCTTTGAAGATGAGATGGTGACGCAATGAGGCGGCGCTTCAAAGCTGCTTTGATCATTTTCCTTCATGTCCATCGCTGTCATGTTTTTGTGTTTTGGATGCGATTATTCAATTCAGTTTTTAAAAGTTATTTTCTTAAAAAAATAAATAAATAAAATGAATAATAATCAAGGTTTTTAGTATTTTTAAATTTAAGGGACAAAACTGAGTTCCAAAAGTTTATTTTAAACCAAAGGACAGCAATTACGATCATAAGTGTATATTTTGTTCTAATAGTCAAAATAATGTTGAGAAATAAAATTAAAAAAAAGAAACAATGTAGTTTGAGATTTTCCCTGCTTTATCTGTCATCTTATCTTCTGTAAAAAAGAACATAAAAACAAATTCAGTGAGTTATGAACTCTGATGATTTCATTTTGTCCTGAAATAAACTTTTTAAAGTTTCTGAAGTAAATGGACCTGAGAGTCTGTCTCTGTAACTGCTGCTACATCATTTATTATTCTTTCCATCCAAACCTTAGTTGTTGTCAGAGGAACTTCAAATTATTTAATGTCTCAAAGTCTCTTTATTACTTACTGATAACCTTTTTGCTCCGTATTACTTTGATTTTAAAAACGTCTTTTCTCTTCTGTGGTGGTCGTCATGGTAACAGTCTGGAGGTAAAAACAGGTAACCTCAGTTCAACCTTTTTCTCTCTTCTTCTTGCTCTTTTGGGTGTGATTTTTTTTCCATTCGTTGTTTTATTTATGGGTCAGAGGTCAAGACGACAGACACACAGAAGTTGCATCTGCCTCATTTTATTGTTGGTGAGGTGAAATAGCAGCTGAACCTTTTGCTGATGTGGTTTTAATCTGGCGCTGAGATGTCTGATCCGGGCTGATGCTGGAATTCTCCTTCTTCAGACTGTAGAATTGTTTGTCCTGTTTTTAAAACAAAGTGGAGCTTTAAGAATGTTCTTTGTCTAATGGTGGACTACGTTATGCTGCTCCTCTATGTGACTGATTGTTTTCATTCCTGTGATTCCTGATTAAACCGACATTTGAAATCAAATCCATCTTCTTCTTCTTCTTCTTCTTCTTCTTCTGTCAGTCAGCTGTCTTCCTGCAGAACATCAAACCAAAGCTGGATGTGTTTGTTCAGCAGCTGCTGGATGTTCTCTGTTCTCTGAACGTTCTACGAGTCTTCAAACACGTTCTGCAAACTCCCTCTGATGAAGATGAGCAGCTTGGAGGAAGAGGAGGATGGAGCAGAGTCCTTAAAGAGTGACCGGTCCAAAAGGTCGACCTTAGAACTTCAGACATGATTCCCAAACCCCTCAAAAGCTGCACTGAATTCTGGGAAACTGAGTTTGTTTTCAGAAAGGACCTTCAGAGTGTCTCTTGATGATCATCCCTTGTGTTCGCCAAATGAAAGAGTGTCTGAAGAAGACTGCAGCTGGGTCCAAAACACGCCAAAGGAAGCAGGAACGTTTGAGACCCGTCTGAGGAAAAGCCTCAAACACCAGCATGTGGAGCTACAGCAGCTGTGATGCTCACTCCTCAGTAAGAAATGCTGCTATTGGCTGACCTGGAAGGAGCTTTATGACATCATCACATCATTTGCATATTATTTAAATGGATCCTTTCAAGGCAAACTGGTTAAACCAACATTCAGTTGAAACACAAACCTCCTTCTAGTGACGGCAAAGCGGTCCAAAGATGCATTTTGGTTGGTTTCTTTTTAGCTTTGAAGGACAGCGTGAAGGTTATTTTTCAAATCTCACTCCGTAAAACTGGGTGGGGGGACTCAGCCTGCTGACCTCACACCTTGTGGTGGGCGTGTCCTCACCACTGTACCTGCCCCGTGAGAAAAGAAATGAAAAACTCAAATACCTTGGTTTGTGGCTTGACTCCTCTCTCTCTCTTAGTGCTCATATACAGTCCATTGTCCACAACATTTCTTATCGTTTAAAATTACTTTATCTATCAATCAATTGTTTTAGTTTCTCAGTCAGGAAGAAAATTATCTCACAACTGATTATCCCGACTTTAAATTATGGAGACATAATATATCAAAACACTATTCTCACTGACCTCCAACCACTGAATGTTATTTTTAACAGCTTATAGGTTTATTCTCCGTTGTCCGTTTAGAACTCTCCACTGTCTAATGTTTCAGCAACTGTCCTGGCTTCCCCCATCCTCCTGACGTCACCTTCACTGACTATTGTACATCTGTAAATGTATTAACCTCAGTTACCCAGAATATCTCAAACAATATCTAACCTTTTCAGTCTTCTTACATTTTACGTCATGCAGATCAAATCTTTTTTGTTGTTCCAAGAGTTAAAAAAGAAATTGGAAAATATTCATTTAATTACAAGGCGCCCTCTGACTGGAACAATCTTCCTCCATCCATTCGCTCCTTAACCTCAGTCTTTGCATTTAAAAATGCCTGTTTAGTATCTTCAACACTCATGGAACTGTTTTTGATTTAATTTGATTTCTTTTCTGCTTTTTATTTATCATTATTTTTTATTTTTATTCCCTTGAACTAACTGCTAATAGGTGCATTAAATGTCTATGTGTGTGTGTGTGTGTGTGTTGGTGTGTGTGTGTGTGTGTGTGTGTGTGTGTGTGTGTGTGTGTGTGTGTGTGTGTGTCTGCTTGTTGCCTTGTAAATGTTAAGTTCTTCATTGTTTTGACATGTGTAAAGTTTGCTCAACTGTATCTGTCGGTTTTTTCTTGTTTTGTTGTTTGTTGAGGACCCCCTTGAAAACGAGGTGACACATCTCTGGGGGCTCATCCTTCAAACAAATACATTGAAATTAGTCTCCAAACAGCAGAGAAGTCCACAGATCTGTCTCTATAACTTCTAAGAAGAAGACACATCACGAGTGAATGGCCAAGGGAGGTTTGGAAAGTCGTTGAAGGTCACGAAGGTCGCCAGGTTGTCAACACTAGGAAGCTGCTCCGTCTCTGTTTATAAAAGCAGGATGAGGAGGAGGAGGAGTCTCTGCTCACGTGGTCAAAGTGAAAGTGAAGAGACCTGGAAGCAGAGCAGAGCAGAAGAGCTGAGCAGCAACAGAAAAACATTTGAGTCCTAAACTGCTGCTGGTCTGTGTTGATCTGCGTGTGAGACGGTTGTGTTTCTGCAGAACGACAAACTAAACAAGGATCTGATCTTTTGCAGCTTTTTGGGCTTCAGAAGGGTGTGGTTCTGCTCTGTGGTTGCTGTGAGTCATGCTGCTGCAGGCTGTTAGGCGGGAATCCTCTGTCCTCCTGATCTGAGCTGTTCAATTCCCACTGCAACTAAAGATGAGATGTTCCGAGGAAGAGGAGGGAAACGAGCCCAAGTCCACGAAGGCTGGTGGATCCACAGATCAGCATCCAAACTTCAAAGCTGAATCTGGATCTTTGGACGCAGAGTAAGTCCATCAGAGTCTGTGGCATGTCTGTGAATGCATGGACACACATCAGGATTAAGAAGGAACTCCAGCTCCTTCACAACAGCTGGAACAGATCAGGCTGAACCGTATTTTTGGATGAATGAATCATGAGGAAATCAGTTGTAAGAACAAAAGCTGTTCACCTGAGACTACAGCTGTGTCTGAATTCCCGCCATAACCCCTAACTAGTGAAGATCTATAGAGTGCTACTATGCAGTGTCCTGGATTTTTAAAGTAATTTGAACACCAAGCTCATAAGTTCTTTTCCCTTTTTTTTAATGGCGGATATGACGTCATTGATTTCCCAAAGTTCAAATCTGTTAGACGGGGGTTGAGGGAAGAGGGGGAGGCAGAAGGGTCCAGGAACACAGGTCTTTAATAACTAAAGAGTCAAAACTAAACAAAATACCACTGCAGCAGGCAGGCAAACTCGAAATACAAGACACAGGAACTCTGGAACATCAGACTACATCAAACTATGGAGCAGCACAGGAGGAAGGGAACGACAGAACCTAAAAACATACAGAACAGACGAGACACAGGTGGAAACAATGAGGGCAGATGGGGACCAAAAGTAAAACACATTTAATACATTTAAATACATTTGTTGGCAAAAACTGTTCCGACTCGATGCATTGTGGTCTATATTCACCGATCTAGTGAGCATCGATGCACACTGGTTTTTCGCTGAGACTCTTGGGAAATTTCTAGGGCTCTGGATTTGGGAATTGTAGATTCAGACAGCACTACAAAATGGAGAACGCACCATATATGCACTATATACTGAGTAGGGAAGGAATTAGACACAACCCAAGTCTGTTTAAAGTCAAGCTGTGTGTCATTGTTTCCCGCCTTTTCCAATACGGCCTCAATCTTCATGTTCATTGGACAATGGGATCAGGCAGGCGTCATGTCTCTATCCTATTTCCCTCATTGGTGGGAAGCACCACATCATCACCCTGAGCATCGGAGCCCCACAAAGACACGTTTGCTCTTGACTTCACAACTGAGTGAACAACAACCAACAACATCCTTAAGAAGACACAACTGTGCTATCGGCACAACTTATGATAAACCTACCGGTGAAGGTAAAAATGTTACGGTGGGGGATGAGAGGAAGCACCCAGACGCAGAGAGGAGGGGAGGCAGGAGTTCCAGGGAAGATGGAGCTTTAATAAACAAACCAAAGCATATCTGCTAGGGACAGTAATAGACTGAACGAACTGATCAGAAGAGCTGGCTCCATGATCGGATGTAAAATAGACACATTTGAAGCTGTGATGGAGAGGACGACTTTCAATAAGCTCATATCCATCATGGATCATCCAGAGCATCGTCTCCATCCTGTTCTTGACGGTCAGGGGAACTCCTTGTCCAAGAGGCTAAGGCAGCTTCACTGTCGCACCAACTGCTACAGGAGATCTTTCCTACCTCACTCCATTGAACTCTAGAACCTGTCATCCATTTGCAATAGATAAACTCATTTAAGGTCTGTCCATTTATCTCCAGAGCAACTGTTTTTCACTGTTTCTGTCTGATTGATTGTTCTGTTCTCTGTTGTCATCCATTGTTTGTATGTTTGTGTCTTGAGCCTAACGCTGACGCTGCAACAACCCAATTTACCAAGCTGGGATCAATAAAGTATCTTTGTCTTATCTTATCTTATCTTATCTTATCTTATCTTATCTTATCTTATCTTATCTATGGCTGACATAAAGGTAATTGGAAATAATAAACCTTTAATCTTGATCTGTTTGTGTCTGCAGACGTCTTCAGGTCAAACGCAAAGTCCGTTCTTTAGAATCCAGCTGTGAGTCCATGAAGAGTGACCTGTCCAAGGATCTACCTGTGAACTTCAAACAGGAACTTTTATCTAAAGGCTCAGAGTAAGACTCTGTTTCTCCTAAACTAATGGGAGGGCCGGACACAGCAAAGTTTCAACGGCTGACTATAAACCTTCAAAGACTGATTTCCTACAAAAACACATTCATCTTTTTGCGTCTGCAGACGTCTTTAGGTCAATCGCAAAGTCCGTTCTTCAGCATCCAGCTGTGAGTCCATGAAGAGCGACCTGTCCAAGGATCTACCTGTGAACTTTAAACAGGAACTTTTATCTAAAGGCTCAGAGTAAGACTCTGTTTCTCCTTAACTAATGGGAGGGCCAGACACAGCAAAGTTTCAAACCTTCCAATGCTGAATACCTTAAAAACACATTCATCTTTTTGTGTTTGCAGACGTCTTCAGGTCAAACGGAACGTCCGTTCTTTAGAATCCAGCTGTGAGTCCATGAAGAGCGACCTGTCCAAGGATCTACCTGTGAACTTCAAACAGGAACTTTTATCTTCAGACTCACAGTAAGACTCTGTTTCTCCTGAACTGATGGGAGGTCAGTTCAGAGAAAAGATGAAGAAGAAGACCAGGACAAGATGAAGTCTTGGTTTGACCAGCGTGCTAAAATATGCTGGGTGACACAGTGCTGGTATTACTCCCCATACCGGGCATGAATCTTCAAGTCTACTTTAGTGGTCCATTTGGTATTGTGAATGAAGGTTAAGCTTTAGTCCCAACTGCCCTAACATCTGGAAATGGGCTGGCTAAAATTGAAACCTTTCAGGGGTGGTCAGATGGTCTGCATGAAACATCAAGGTTGTAGACCGCTCAGTGAACTGAAAGTGAGGAAGCAATCATGCACGTTTTTTCTACGGGCATGCTGCAGGCGACAGGCAATAGCGAACACTTATACAACACCTAGGGGGTGAAGTAGGTGGCATGCAGGCCAGTCGTACATATTTTACATCTCCCCAAAATCCTGTCACCTGCACTAGGAGCCCATAAGTGATGTTCATGTGATACATGTGCAGTCTTTGCATGCAGGCTGACTATTGTGCTATAATGGACATGTGACGCTGGTTTAAGAACCTGCTAAGCGTGGGTACTTGAACATGCCTCTAGTGTTCAGTGTTAACACTGGACTGTTGCTATCCGATACAAGCACATGTACCCACCGTTGGAAGAGTCTTGTTGTGAAATGTCAAAGTGGTGTAAATCTGGTGAATCTGGCTCCAGGCTTTTTCTATCACAGCTCTGCTCCGATATACGACAGACATGGTGTCATAGAATTCCAGCTGGGCACCAACTGCAGTTGTTCATTTCTCCTCATTTACAAACGGTTGGCATTTCTGTGAATTTAAAAGGACACTACCCATGTGTCCCTACCAAATCCAAGTCCCTAATTGGTCAGTCACTCCATGGATCCAGTTAGACCAACAATCCGCCGCACCTGTACAGCCCCCCCCCCCCCCCCCCCAAGTGTGCATGTAACTAGGACTTTTGTGATAGGGACTCTTTTGTTGCTAAGCTTGATAGACATCATAGGTTTTGCAAGTTGAAAACCTATTTAGATTATTTCTCTGACATCCAGTCCTGCAGAAGTCAATTACTCTAGTACGCTGTTCCTGTCTAATAACAGTCTACATAAAGAATTTGTTGGGACAGAGGCTTTAGCGCTCAACTTTCTGTTCACTGCTTTCTCTTTTATCATCAGCGTCCACACTAAGAGGCAGAGGATTGATATTCCTGAGGAGGAGCAGCCGTCCTGCTGTCCTCTGTGTCAGAACCTCCTGAAAGATCCCATCTCCACCAGCTGTGGACATTGGTTCTGCAGATGTTGCATCACTTCATCCTGGGACTCAGGACTCTGTTCCTGTCCTCCGTGTGGTAAAAGACCAAGAACTGGTGAGTCATAGCAGAAGAGTCCAAAGGGGGACTGAAGATCTCTGAGATATCTGAATACTGAAATTCTGCTGGGAACCTGTGATAGAGATTTCTTTCTCTGCTGTCTTTCTTCTTCAGATGTTGGACTGAAGGAGCCATTAGATGAACATCAGATCAGTTTGAGAAGGAGATGTGAACATGCAACTGAAGAATCAGGAAAAGAAATGCCCCTGAACCGGATCTACACTGAGCTCTACATCACAGAGGGACTGAGAGAAGAGGTCCAGACCCAACATGAGGTGAGGCAGCTGGAGACCTCCTCCAAGACCAACAGGCATCATGATGCTCCAATCAGGAACCAGGACATCTTTAAACCCTTACCTGACCAGCATGGATCCATCAGAGTGGTTCTGACCAGTGGCGTTGCTGGAGCTGGAAAAAGCTTCTCGGTGCAGAAGTTCACTCTGGACTGGGCCGAGGGCTCGGAGAACCAAGACATCAGTGCTGTGGTTCCTCTTTCCTTCAGGGAGCTGAACTTGATCAGAGACAAGCAGCACAGTCTTGTCTCTCTGATCCAGCTGTTCCATCCAACGTTCCAGAAGATCCCAGCAGAGCAGCTGTGTGTCTGCAAACTTCTCTTCATCTTTGACGGTCTGGATGAAAGCAGACTTTCTCTGGACTTCAGCAACAGTCCGGCGGTGTCTGATGTCACACAGAAGTCCTCAGTCAACGTGCTGCTGATAAACCTCATCCAGGGACGTCTGCTGCCCTCAGCTCTGGTCTGGATCACGTCCAGACCTGCAGCAGCCAATCAGATCCCTGCTTCATGTGTGGACAGACTGACAGAAGTACGAGGCTTCAATGATGCTCAGAAGGAGGAGTACTTCAGGAGGAGGTTCCCAGATGAAGAGCAGTCCAGCAGAATCATCTCCCACATCAAGACCTCCAGGAGCCTCCACATCATGTGTGAGGTTCCAGTCTTCTGCTGGATCACTGCTGTGGTTCTGGAGAACATGGTGTCCACAGAGCAGGGAGCAGAGCTGCCCACCACCCTGACTGACATGTACTCCCACTTCCTGATGGTCCAGACAAAGAGGAAGCAGAAGTACCAGCCGGAACAGGAGAAGAGTCCACAGGAGCTGGCAGAGGCAGACAGAGAAGTTCTACTGAAGCTGGGGGGGCTGGCATTTGAACATCTGGAGAAAGGAAACATCATGTTCTACCAAGAAGACCTGCAGCAGTGTGGTCTGGACGTCACAGAGGCCTCTGTGTACTCTGGAGTTTGTACTGAGATCTTCAGGAGAGAGTGTGAGATCTTCCAAAAAGCGGTCTACAGCTTTGTTCATCTGAGCATTCAGGAGTTTCTGGCTGCAGTCTACATGTTCCACTGTTACTCCAACAAGACCAATAAACTAGAAACCTTTCTGAAGAAATATAGCTTTGATAAAAAAGAAAATTTTACATTTAACAGCAACGATGAAGATGACCAGGAGAATGACTTTACAGACAAAGATGATGATGAAGATGTAAGTGATGATGATGATAAAGACGAGACTGAAAGTGACGACAAAGATGAATCCTATGATGAAGATGGATATAATAATAGCTATGATGATGATGAAGATAGATATGACAATAACTATGATGATGATGAAGATGTAAGTGAGGATGATGATAAAGACGGGTATGAAAGTGACGACAAAGATGAATCCTATGATGAAGATGGATATGATAATAGCTATGACCATGACTCAGACATATGGAAAGGTGGACCTAGAGTCACAAACGAACATGGAAATGACTCAAACATCTCATCTCTGGATGAGTTTCTGAGTAGAGTCATGGAGAAGTCCCTGCAGAGCAAAACTGGACATCTGGACCTTTGTGTTCGATTCCTTCATGGCCTCTCTGTGGAGTCCAACCAGAGGCTCTTAGGAGGTCTGCTGGGTCAGACGGACCAGAGTCCAGAAACCACCCAGAAAGTCACCAACAACCTCAAGAAGATGAACAGTTTCAAAGTGTCTCCTGACAGAAGCATCAACATCTTCCACTGTCTGATGGAGATGAAGGACCTCTCAGTTTATCAAGAGATTCAAAAGTTCCTAAAGTCAGAGAAGCGATCAGAGGAGGACCTCTCAGAGATCCACTGCTCCGCTCTGGCCTACATAATGCAGATGTCAGAGGAAGTTTTGAATGAGCTGGACCTGGACCAGTACAACACGTCAGACGAGGGCCGTCGGAGGCTGATCCCAGCTGTGAGGAACTGTAAAACGTTCAGGTGAGTCCAGGAGGGGGGGTTCAAATCTGAGCTGACAGAGTTCTGCTTATTTCTAAATCACACCTAAAAGTCTCAGATGTTGTGAGATAAAAAAAATCAAATGGACAGATTTGTGATCAGAAGCAAAACTCCAGAAACGATAACACAATTACAAAATACATTTCCAGAAATCAAAAGGAAATGTAAAAAAACTATGAAAAGATGTTGTTCATCAACTCGTAGTCGAGTATGACCATAGCAATACTAATAGTACATTGTCTAAGGGGCGGAGGGATGTGTCCGCATATGGCTAATAAGGCCAATACGGGCAAGAAAACCCCTTCCACAGGTTGAACACCAGTGAGAGGGGGTCATGTTGGTAGGTTGGTCAGCTAGAGCCTTACGTTTTTGGCGTTTTTCCTTGGCTGCGTTGGAACGTTTATTTTCTGAGTAGATGGCAGCTTTATGAATCAAGTTACGCCAAGTCGGTCTGTCAGATGCTGCGGTTTCCCAAGTTGGAACGTCGATGTTGAAATCTTTCAGATGTGATTTGATGCAGTCTTTATAGCGTTTGCGCTGGCCTCCAACTTTCCTGCTACCATGGCTGAGTTCACCATACAGCAGCTGTTTGGGTATCCTGGAGTCTGACATACGGCAGACGTGTCCTGCCCATCGTGTCTGAGCTTTGCGCATGGTGGTAATGACGCTAAGGAGGTCTGCTCTCTCCAGGACCTCAGTGTTTGTGATTCGATCATGCCAGCGAATATTAAGGATGTTTCAGAGACAGCGGAGATGGAACTGCTGGAGAGGTTTCTCATGTCTTCTGTAGGTGGTCCAGGTTTCGCAGCCGTAAAGAAGTGTTGTTAAGATGACTGCTCTGTACACTTTGATCTTGGTGTTTTGTAAGATGCCTCTACGTTCCCAGACTGACTTCCTCAGTCTCCCAAAGGCACTGCTTGCCTTCGCGATGCGGTTGTTGACTTCTGCATCGATGTTGGCGTTGCGAGAGAGAGTGCTGCCGAGGTAGGTAAAGTTTTCTACATCTTGAAGTCGCTGCCCCTTGACTGTGATGTTTGGTTCCTGATATGGTTTTCCTGGGGCGGGCTGATACATCACTTCAGTCTTCTTGATATTGATGGTGAGGCCAAAGTTTTCGCAGGCAGATGAGAAAGCGTCCATTTCCTGTTGCATGTCTTGCTCATTGATGGCATTGAGGGCACAGTCATCAGCAAAGAGCAGGTCACGAATCACAGTCTCTTTTACTCTAGTGACGGCCTTCAGACGTCGGAGGTTGAACAGCCTTCCATCACACCTATACCTGATGGGTATGCCTAAGGGTGTCTCCCTGAAAGCATCAGTCAGCATTGCAGAGAACATCAAACTAAACAATGTAGGGGCAAGTACACAACCTTGCTTAACTCCATTTGACACTTGGAAAGGGGCAGAGGTATTTCCATCATCAAGAACACGGGCCATCATCCCATCGTGAAATTGTTTAACAATCTTTACGAACCTGTTTGGGCAGCCAAATTTTGCCATGATTTTCCACAGTCCCTCTCTACTCACAGTGTCAAACGCTTTTGTTAAATCTACAAAGGTGGTATAGAGATCTTGATTGTGTTCCACACTTTTCTCCTGGATCTGGCGAGCAGCAAAGATCATATCAACAGTCCCTCGACCTGCACGGAAACCGCATTGGCTCTCAGGGAGATGACCTTGCTCAAGGTGTTTAAGGAGGCGATTTAGGAGCAGTCGGGCAAAGATCTTTGCAGCGATGGAGAGAAGTGAAATCCCTCTATGGTTGTCACAGGAACGCTTGTTGCCCTTTCTCTTGTAGATGTGGACAATTGTGGCATCTTTAAAATCTTGCGGGAGGGTCTCACTTTCCCAGAATGATTGGAATAGCACTGTTAATTTGTGTAGGAGAGAAGGGCCCCCTGACTTGAATACTTCAGCAGGGATGGCGTCAGAGCCAGGGGCTTTTCCAGTCGACATCTGCTTGATTGCCTCTGATGGTGTTATATCCAGGTCTGGGTTTATGTCCACCTGTGGGAGGCGTTGGATAGCTTCGTCATTGATAGAAGATGGATGATTTAGTACGCCATTGAAGTGTTCTGCCCATCTCTCAACAATCTTGTTTTTGTCAGTGATGAGTGTTGCTCCGTGGGCGCTCAGTAGAGGGGAACTGCCTGATGTTGGTGGTCCGAATATACACCTGAGCGAGTCGTAGAATCGTTTCATGTCGTGTCTGTCTGCAAAGCCTTGAATCTCGTCAGCCTTTTCACTCAGCCATGTATCTTGACTGGAACGGAGTTTTGATTGAACCTGTCTACATTTACTGATGTAGGCATCTTTCTTTAAGACTGAGTTTGGATCGCACTGATGAGCTCTGAAGAGCTGGTGTTTTTCTTCCAGAAGAGCTGTGATTTTGGCATCATTTTCATCGAACCAGTCTTGATGGTTCCTGGTAACTGGTCCGAGCACCTTAAGGGCAGCAGAATGAATTGTTGTCTTCAAGGAATCCCAGTCGTTTCCGATATCCTCAGTCAACTGATTTTCTAGGCTTTCTACTAGTTTTTCTTGAATGGAAGGGAGCTTAAGCTTGTTGACATTGAGGTTTTTTACAACTGTCTGACCCTGTGGTCTTCTTTTGGACTGAATATGCAGATTGGTCTTAGAAATGATGAGACGATGGTCCGTCCAACAGTCAGCACCACACATTGCCTTAGTCACGCAAACATCCCGTCTGTCCTTTGCTCTGACGATGACGTAGTCGATGAGGTGCCAATGCTTAGATCGAGGGTGCATCCAAGATGTTTTCTTTCGAGATGGGAGGCGGAACATGGTGTTGGTGATAGCTAAGCCATGGGTGGCGCACATTCTAAGCAGGAGGAGACTGTTACTGTTGCATTTTCCTACTCCATGGTGTCCAAGGACACCTTCCCAAGCCTGGTGGTCTTGACCTACACGAGCATTAAAGTCGCGAAGAAGTAGAAGCTTGTCCGACTGCGGAACAGTGGAAATGAGGGCATCCAGTTCTTCATAGAACTTCTCCTTAGCATCTTCCGGGTTAGTCATGGTGGGGGCGTAAGCGCTAATGAGGGTAGCGGATCTCCCTCTACCCAGTGAGAGCTTGAGTTTCATGAGACGATCGTTTATGCCTTCTGGTATATTGTCAAGTTTCCCTATAAGATGATCTTTGATTGGAAAGCCAACACCAGACTCACATCGCTCTTCACTACTGCGGCCACTCCAGAAAAAGGTGTAGCCGCCTCCGATCTCATTGAGCTGGCCTTTGCCTGGGAAGCGTGTTTCGCTGAGGGCTGCAATGTCGACGTTACAGCGGGCAAGTTCTCTCGCTATGAGGGCCGTTCGTCTTTCTGGTCTCCTTGACTTACAGGTGGTTGAGTCGTGAAGAGTTCTAACGTTCCATGACGCAAGGGTGAGCTTGAGTGTTTTCTTCTTGAGTATTTTTTTGTAATTTCGACCGCAGTGTGGGAACCCGCCAGCTGCGGTATGCTGGCCAGGTGTGTTGTGGAACAGGCTATGTTTGGAGCACCTTTTCTAGCTCCGTCCTCAGGCTACGGAGGCAGGCAGAGCTATCCTGAATAGGGCTGCCTGGTCGCTTAGGGGGCTGCCGGACTTCCCTGCTGTCCCAATCAGAGAAGAACGACCCTATGGCCTAAGCCGCCTGTGTGTAGGATTGCAGCTACAGCTTCCAGTGATTCCGCACCTGCTGCTTCGCCGTTCCCCCATCGCCACAGGGCTTTGAATAGGTCGATGAAAGTATTGCTATGACGTGCGCTGTACTTGGATTAAAGTGAAGGAGGCAGCACCAGCACCAGCCTCACTCTCTCGTCCTGGTGAGCCTGACCCAACGGCAAGACAGGGCCAAAACAGTTGGAGACTCATCGAGGGTGCAGGAGCTGCCGGAGAGGGACGAAGTACGCCTTCTAACCGTCTGCGGGGCTCCACTCCGGATTTGCTGTCGGGGTTTACTCCCTTAGCCTTTAGCCAGCCAAGACCGACCTGCAAGGCAACAGGAGGCTTATGCCATGCAGTCTCCATGACTTCGCCGAGACCCTGGCACGGGGGGCTAAGTGGGTACTCGATCTTGCCCAAGGATCTCCCACGGACTAGTGGAGGGAAGGAGGTGTCCTACTTCTCCATTCTAGACCTGCTTCAGGCTGGGCCTAGCCACTGCCCATATGAAAAGATAAGAAACAGGAAAAAGTAGGTCCTATGGAACATCACTGGTTGGATGATGATCCAACCCATCGTAACTAATTTTTCTGTTTTTTCCACTGCTCTATTTTTTTAGTGTTTCATTTTGTTTTTGAGTTATTTGTTGACGAGATTTGCACTTCAGGGCCACCGTACATACCCAGAGTATAACTGAATTATTTTGTCCATTGATGATACAGCACTACAAGAAGAACCACATCACCACTAAACAGAACTAGGCAGTTCAGCTCTTAATAGACCAGATTTAACCCACTCAGACATTCAAGTCTCTGCAGGCTGATACCATTTATCAGAAAAAACCTCCCTGAAATGTTTTTGATTTGACACCTGTGAGAAACGTTGAGTTCAAACTCTCGTGACCATAGACTGTATATGAAAACTGGACTGAGTGACCCCTTCTCCCTGACGTTCCAAACAGGAAGTACTCGTTGGCTCCAAAAAGCAAAAATCCAATAGAATTTTATAGAGAAATAAACTGCTGTTCCAGTCATTCTATTGGTCAGAAAAACTATTCTTGATCTGATACATTTTCTTTCTGAATAATCCTCTTATTTCCTCCATATTTTGTCTGTTGTTCAAGTTATTAAAGTTATAAACTGATCATTCAGATGCCTCAGTAAAAGTAGGTGGAGCCTGCTGGCCCCATGTCCAACGTTTTAGGGGTGTGGCCTTTCAACAAGCTCACTCTTGATTGGTGAGAGTGGTTGCCATAGAAAATCTGATCAAAGATTTATGTAAATGTGGCAAACTGAAGGCTTTATGTACAGGAGACACGGCACAGTTATTGGTTGACAATGTCTCCAGCCAATCAGGACGCAGAACACTGTGCTCTGTTAAAAAAAAAAAGCATGCATAACTGGACTGAAAAAAAAATCACAGAACAGTGAGACCGTGAAAGGTGAACCACGAGGAACACTGTTTCTGTGACATTTATCTCATGTTCGTGGTGGTTTTGGATCCTCCTCACAAACCGATTGGACAAAGAAAGAGGTGCTCTGTGTATTTGTAACTCTGTGATTGGCCCAAAAACTGTCAAACATCCTATCCAGACTCTTTTTTTATTTGAAGTTTGTTTTATTTATGAATATGGGAGGAGGTGAATTCTACTTCAAATCAACAGTTTTCATTTTCTTGGAGCTATGATTGTTAGTATGTAAATATTTGCAGAGATCCAATCACAGACGACCTTTTCATCAGAACCGGATAACAGACGTTTGGATCTGTGTTGCATCTCCTCCACTGATCTCTTGTCACAGACTTTCCAACTGTGGACTCTCAGAGAGTGAATGTGAAGTGGTGGTTTCAGCTCTGAACTCCAACCCGTCTCATCTGACCGAACTGGACCTGAGTAACAACCAGCTGACAGTTTCAACAGTCATGGTTCTGTGTGCTGGACAGGAAAGTCCAAACTCCAGACTGCAGATTCTGAGGTCAGAACACTTTTGCTGATGTTGTTTTGAATTCACATTTGCAGCTAAAAAGATTTAGTCCAAACCATCAGTAGTTTGGCTTTTGGTAAACGCCGCTAGATGGGCTAAATTCAGGACCTTGAGTGCAGTGGTGTTCAGAAGAGGCCGAGCAGAACCACCGGACCTCATGCACTGGACCTGTGGATCGTATCTGATTCATGCACAGAGGTCATCACATCCATTTTTCTTCTACACCCAGGTTGGAGAGCTGCAATTTGTCAGAGATCAGCTGTGATGCTCTGGTCTCTGCTCTGAAATCCAACCCGTCCCACCTGACAGAACTGGACCTGAGTGGGAACAAAGACCTGTATGATTCTGGAGTGAAACACTTCTGTGGTCTTCTGGAGAGTCCAGAATGCAGACTGAAGTCTCTGAGGTCAGTCTCTATGTAAAGGACAGCTAGTTTTTGGAACGCCATGTTAAAACCTTCAACGTTCATTTTTATTTATTTTAAAGAGTCATTCTTATCAAAAAGGGGTTTTTAACATGTTCTTCATTTTTGTGATGATGGAGGGCATTTATGAAGAAAATTAAGCTCAACATTTCATCTTTGAGTATTTCTTTATACTTGAAAACAATCATATTTGTGACGTAGAAAATACGCTGGGCGGGGCCACAAGCTCCCTACTCTGCCTCATTCTGATCATCCCTGTCAGTCAAACAGATTCATGAACGTCTTTGTTTTCCTGGTGTGCACCAAACGTCAACTCAGATTTGAATTTCCTACTGAACTCCTGCTGCTCTGCAGAAACTATGTCCTTGAAGACAACACAGGTTTTTAGATTTTGGTCAAATACATCATCATCATCATAATTAAACGACCACTGGGAAGGATTTTTATACTTCCATTGCACAACAGAAGTGACATTTCATGTTCTTGCCTTAAAAAAGTAATAAAACTAGCATCAGTCAAGAATGGAACTCACCTCAGTATCTGAACCTGAAAAACAGGACCCGTCCTCCACCGTGCACCGTCCTTCATGTTGCTTCCTGATCTGCTGATGAGCTGCTCCTCTGACTGCAGGCTGGACGACTGCGGCTTGTCTAAAGCCAGCTGTGACGCTCTGGTCTCAGCTCTGAGGTCTGCTGGGAACCACCTGACAGAACTGGATTTGAGATGGAACAGACTGCAGGACTCAAACGTTCGGCCGCTCCAGGACCTGATGAAGAGTCTGGACTGCAACCTGCGCACCCTAAGGTCAGATTCTGAGGCTCCTGCAAAGCTGCAGCGTCTCAGGTGAAGGCAGGCAGTCGGCCAATCACAGCAGCAGAGCATCCAGCACACCTGAAGCCACTTTTGGTTGACATCTTCTCATTGCAGATGGAAGTACTGGCACTGATCGGGTCGTGTGTTCTGACAACCAAAGCTGCAGCTCGTCTGTTCAGGAGGAGCAAAGAGATGAAGCAGAGGAGGTGAAGAAGACTACGCTGGAGGAAATGGTTTATTTCTGGCCATCAATGCAAAAAAAAGAACTAGAGAAGACAAACCACAGAAGTAACTATCGATACAGAGATAGATCAGACTTAGAAATAATTCTTTTTGACGTGACAGATATGAAGTTAACAGAAAGGTTGATATTCTGTAGATTGTCCATGTTGGCTCCAAGCTCGGTTCTCCTTTCTGCTGTCAGATGAAAAACCTTTCAGCAGAGTTTTATTTAAAGTTTTCTTCACTGTCATATGTGAACTGATCTGAACTCAAAACTAGGGGTGTGCCAAAATATCGATATGGTGATATATCGCGATATTTAGTCCCGCGATCAATTATCAATACGTCTTCATCAAGTATCGACCTTTTGTTTACGTTTAAAAACCCTGTAAAACGTTATATTAACCATCCTTTGGTAAGACAATTCCTTGGAGGGTCGATAGGGGGCGCTCGTTGCGAGATTGGCTGTTGCGGGCAGACGAAGAAGAACACACACTCAAACAAAGATGGCGGAGCGGGAAAACAATGAGAAGCGGCGGCAGTAAGTTGAAAGACGCGCCGGAAACATTGAAGCTGCATCAGCCGGAGTTGTGTGAGAAAGCCGTGGCTGCTGCTGGCCTGAAGCCGACACAGCCCGACGCGGATACTTTTTTCCATACGAATCTACCGCCGTCTTCTTAGAGACAGAGCAGCGGCAATATAACAAACGGAAAACGGTCCCTGCAGCGCGGTGGAGAACGAGGGATTTGGGTTTTTATTGAATGCATTAGAGTTTTGACATTCTCTCTCAGAAATTCTGAAAAAGGATCCCTGTACTGTACGCTCAGACCAGAGCTATGGCTGAGATGGAAACGGAAGAAAAGGCATTCCTGCCCTCAGACCCCCCTTCTCCTAAGCAGCGGTAGATGAGCAGCGTCTTGATGCTAAAAAGCCTAAGGTTCTCCAGAAAAACATGAACATTTTAACATACATCACATGCAGCTTTACCCAAACGTGTTGTTCACAAAGACGTTTACTTTTAGATGCACTTCAAGTTCTTTATGTATTTTATCCCTGGTTATTTATTTTGAAAGCAGTTTATGTCTTAAATAACTTAAAGGAAAGTTCCTTGATACTTGATTTTTATTTTTCTGTGAGAATTTTATATTTGTTTACACCACATTTGCACTAAATGGTGTCATTTATTTTTTAACAAAGACAATATAATTTGTTCACAGAATAAATATCTGATTTTCAGCTATATTTTAAATTAAGCGATGGCTATGGTTTTGATTTTAAAAGTTAATAACAATGTGTCTGGCAGCTACTTGACTCATTCATTTTTTATCCTTTTTACAGCAATTTTGTACTAAATAATGACACTGCTGTTCATGTTCACTATTGTTTAAACTGAATTTTACAGATATTTCCAAATGAAAATTGTCATTGTTTGTCAAAGGCAGAGTATTACTGATTTCAGCAATGTTACACAAAAGTCTGTTATTCATTACACCAAATAGGACACAAGTTGTTTATTATCATGGTGTTTAAAAAAAAAAAAAAATTTTCCAAAAAGCTGTTTTTAAAGTTCTTCTTTCTTAAAGTTTGATATATCGTGAGTTGTTAGAGACGAGATATATCGATTATCGCATTATCGCCATATCGTGATAGTATCGTTATCGTGAGCAAAGTATCGCAAATCGTATCGTATCGTGAGGTACCCAGTGATTCCCAGCCCTACTCAAAACTGGCGCTGTGCAGCGTGCACGCTCCACCTCCGTTCCAGCCATCCTTTAGGGGGGGATTCGGCTGTCTGTGGGTGAAAATGGTCAAACTTGCACAGATGGCTAACATGAAACGTTGAGGTCCTGGACCCCTCATTGAACCCGTATAGAGAGAAAGTTTGAGGGCTCCTTGAGTGCTGGCCAACCGTTACCCTGAATTTCCACTGGTCTGTCCACGGTGTGTCTCCAGTGCGATCGTCCGTCTCATGATCATCAGTTAATTTACATCGACTCGTCTCTGGCCCCCCCCCTGGATCCTGGAGGAGTGGTCTGTCCTGTCACCCCCTCAAGCAGTTCGTCCTGCTGGAATCAGGACCCCATGCCTTTTCCTTCCTAACTGAGTCTTTGTAAAATACAGGATTTGTGTCATAAATGATGGTATGTTTTTGAATCTCTAACATTCGTCGTCCATGTTGGTCTTGTCTTTGGTTTTAACGTGCGTTATCATGTGAACACGCCACCTTAAATATGAAATTAAGTCTTATAAAGTTTTATTTTGAAAGTACAATGGGAGTTTTTATTTTGAAACCCGGACCTGTTTCTGGTTCCCCGACTTTTTGCCTGAAAAATTGTAGCATCAAAGGACTGGAAATAGAACTCCTGCATAACGCTGCGTTACAGACCAGTGGAAATAAGCCTTTAGACGATCATGGTGGACGTCCTGGGGGCAGTAGCGTATCACCTGCACCTCCTGTGTGTCAGTAACAGGGCCAATACTCACACCAATTAACGACTAGCGTGCAGCATAAGGACGCCGTATGACATCATCACCTGTACATCATAAGTGCGTGTAGCTAGACGACAACACCATGTTCCATTTAAGTGACGTTCCTTGTAGCGGCTGTACGAGCCTCAAGACACACCTGTGCTCCCCTTTAGATGCAGCCGCTCCTCTACGACCCTCCATGGACCTAGACCACCCAAAAACAGTCAGGTTAACCCCGTACAGGTGCTGTGACTGAGACTCTAAGATACAGATTTACATAAAGCTGCTCTGATGGTGAGTCTTTCATTAGTCAGAACAGAAAGTTGCACAGGAAGTCAGGTCTTCTGGTAAACGTGAGCTGCTGAGTTCAGCTGCAGGAAACAAACAGTCCTGCTCCACTCGTTCCTTGTTCTCCACGCTTCTTTAAAAAGAATTGCAGCTGGACACAAAGATGCACTTTTTATTGTTTTCTTATCTGAGCCCAACAAAAGTAAAACAGAGAAAAAAAGTCAAAGAAATTGTTTAGAAATGTACATTTTTTCATGTTTTTATAACTTCTTGAAGGATTCTGGTTCTTCATTTTTGTTCTGTGCTGTTAGGTTTTATGTTTTGTTCTCTGTCTTCTGTTTTACAGGTTAGGATTAAGATGAATAAACATTCTGGAAAATTCTTGACTTTATAACGAGGTCTGCTGATTTTAGCAAACATCAGAAACAGATGAAGCTCAAATGTTGCATTTATGTTTCAGTGACATTCAAATCAAATCCACCTCCTTCTGGAAAACCTGCTCTCCTTTTAAAGAGAACATGACATCAATGATTTCAAAACATGGTGTAAAGTGGAATTTGGAGGCAAAGACAGCAGAGTTTTTGTGGCAAAGAGGCAACATGAGATGAAGGAGCATTCAAACGGTGGAAGTGGAGGTCGTGTCAAACTGGAAGCTTCAGTTTAGATCTGATCAAAGATGCAACCAAAAGATCAGATTGGAAAGAACTAAAGTTCAACAAACCAAACCAGCTGCTAAAATGAAAGGAACTAAGAGAAAGTGGATGTTTGTCGGGCCCCCACCTTTGCCAAATGGGGGGAGGGGTGTCTGGCTAAATTGCTACACCCAAGATATTCAGGACCAGGGAGAGGGCATCACACAGAAAACCCAAGGAACGATCATTTTTGTACTGCAATAATAATTCAATAGAATAAAAACATGCAGCCCCAACACGACAAAGCCAGAACTGTTAAATCCCAAATAACTACAATAAAAAAGGTAATGAAAACAGTTAAAAACTAAAAGAAACTTCATAAAACATTGTTAAAAAATAAAAATAAATAGTCTATGAAACACCGGGGAGACAGGTCCTGCAGCCAGCCACAGTCTGATCTTTGTCCACCCTTTGCAGGCACAGTGGGTTGTTCCTCCAAACATCCACCTGTAAAGTGAAGATAGGTCCTGCGAGTCTCTCAGTTGTTAGGGGTAGACAGGCCTGGCTACATGCTGAGTGAGAGTGCCACTGGAAGGGAAGAGGATCCTCACACACCAGCAGGAATCCTCACCTTTTTTTTTCAGTCATCAATCAGCATCAAACATCCATCAAAGTCCTCATCTTCTGCATCTGGAATGAACAGCTGGGCTACATTTCTATCATTTCCTCATGGTCAGAGTCCGTCTGGTTGCCGTGCGGCTCCAAAGATCAGTGCAGGCAGACGCCTCAGTCCCAGCTTTAGTCCTACAGTCATAAAGTGAGGCCTAACTCTCCTGTTGCTGCCTCCCAGTAGAAGGAGGATGGACAGCTGTTCACTGTCATCTGCTGGAAGTTGCTGCTCTCAGCCTGGAGTTGATCTTCCAACAGGCAACCTCACCTTGTTTCTGCAGAAACTCAGCTGCTGCTGCGTCTTCTTGGTTTGTTTTCCAGCTTCCTCACTTGTGAACCATGGATTCATTATTTGAAATTCTCTGGCAGCTGAGGTTCAGTTAAGTTAGAAAGATCTTCACAGATTCAGACTTCCGGCCTCGATAACTTCTGATAAACGTTCAAGTGAGTCAGCAAGTATCTCAGTCATTTTGTATGAACACAGATAGTGAACCACAAATGCATTTCTGAAGAAAAAAGAAAAAAGTTTTTTTGCCTTTTAATCAGAATTGTTCTCTTCAAGCTGTGAATGCAGACATGCAGACATGCAGACACGCAGACATGCAGTGAGACGCCTGCCAAGGGACTGAACTGCAGCTGCTGGATTCCCGTGTTCCTCCATGTAGCTGATAGCTGCAGTTTAAACTGTGCTTCATAATCGTGTCTCTTTGCATTTCCAGAGTTTCCAAAACCATTTTGTTCTGCAACCATTTATGCTGCAAGAGTGCTAACCACTGCACCACCATGCACACTATTATTTTACCCCAATTCATTTATACAACCATCATAGATGTGAGGAGATGTTCATATTTATTTGTTTGACACAAAAAGTGTTGCCACATCTGGGGACATGGAAACACTTTTGCCACAAAAACAATTAAAAACAACAAATTGCCCCCATGAGGGTAAAATTCAGCCAAGCTCTCTTTCTAAACCCAAAGATTATTTCAAAACTTGATCTCTGAATCTTCATCAGGAAACAGGATGATTGATAACAGATCTGCAAAACGGTTCAACAGGAAACTCTTCTGACTAGATATGATCATCTGACATTTGTGCTGCAGCAGCTGAGCTTCTCTGCAGCTTGACTTTTCTTTTGGTTTAACACTAGAACGCTCAGGATTTTTCCCTCCCTCTGCAGAGCACAGCCAAATGGCTGGGTGGCTCAAAATGACTAATTCAACGGCCTACAATTAGCCACCTTTCATTTGTAAATGCAGCACTAACTACCTGATCATCTGGATGAAGACATTTCAGTGTCCTAGCTAACCACATTCTTTGCTCAGATCAGGGTGGGGGAGGTATTCTGCCTCAAAAGAGCCTCCAAGCTCTGACAAACTTTGACTCCCAGTGTGTCAACTGAAAAACCAAGATGCCTAAACTTTACAACACTGAGCAGACATCAAAACGATCCTGGAGCAAGTCAACACATTTGACTCTGAGGGAAAAGAGATATTCCTTCAGCAGGACTCAGACTGATATTTATTCTGATAAGATTTCATAAACATCTTGTTCTCATTTGCTGACTCTAGCAGTTGTCTATCCATTCATTTTCTGTGCCTGTTCATCCTGGTCAGGATCACAGGGGTCTGCTGGATCACATCCCAGCTAGTCACAGGCAACTGGGGAGGGGTACGCCCTGGATGGGTCACCAGTCCATTGCAGGGCCACATAGATAAATAACCAGGCACAGTCACATACACACCTAGGAGAAATTTACAGTCATTTATTTAACCACATGTTTCTTGGACTTGGGGGGCAAAGGAGGCCTATTTGACATGTTTTGGAATTTATAGTTTCAACTAGAATTCAACTAAAAACAATAAAATTTAAAATAAACAGGTGAAATAATATATCTTTACATTGCTGAAGGTTTTCATTGCTCAGATCTAAGAAATCAGATAACAGATGAGGAGATTTCCCTGCCATCAGAAAAGAGAGGACGAGAGAGGAGACACACTGTGCCAACAGAAAAGGCAAAAGATGGCACAGTGCGGCATGAAGAAAAGGTTGGGAGGCCTCTCCATCACAGCACAGTTGAATGTTACACTGCTGAGGAAGAGCCTACTGCTTTGGTCAGAAGTACGGTGTCGACTCACTTACAGAGGTTTCTGTGTTTCCTCACTCTGGACATGCTTCAGACTATTGTACTGTTCAGCATGAACGTCAGAGAGAAGACGACAGCTGGTTCATGGTCCTCCCTGAACTATTTGAATTCATTGTCATCCTCCTTGTGAGGGAGGGATAAAACTTTCATCCATGTAAAATGCAAGATGGAAGGTGGTCGGTGAAAATGGGAAATCCACTGATCTCCAAAACAACTTCAAAGACATCATTTACACTTTGATAACAAGGGCACACGCATAAAACGAGTTGCAATGGACAGGTTTTCTGCATTTCCAATGTTTGGGGGTCTTTCAACCCAGGCAAGATTAGCAGGGAGCTTCCAGAATCAGTAAAAAACCTCACACAGGTACATGCGGGAGCTGAGAAGGCGAAAAAGGAATACCGTGTTTGGTGACAAGCTCCCATACCTGGCAAAGGGAAAAGGCCAATGTGCCAGGTGGATGGTCAGTACAAGAACAATAATGCCAGAGTGCGCTTTGTTGATGGCTACAAGTATACCTGTGGTAAAAGCAGAAAGGAGATTGTGGGGCAGTACTAAGTATATGCAGACAAGTAGTGGGTTGAAGATATCACTTTGACCACAGGATTTCTTTGCTTGAACATTTCAGTATTATGTCTGTAAAGAAGTGTCTCTTGTGCATGAATGATAAATCTCAGCCAAAAAAGAAAAACCAAACTGTGGTGACCTCTTACTAGAAGTGACAGGGGTGAAGGGAAATAGTGAAAACCTGCGCAGCCACTTGGCCTGTCCTTTTTTTGCGTGCCAAAAGAACAGCCAAATGGCTGTGCTGTTCATGTGCAAACTATGTTAAAGGCCGCTCTTTGGGCATGCACATTTTAACTAATCCAGCCACTTGGCTGTCTCCTGGACATTGTAGGTAGAAAAGCCAAATGGCTGCCCTACAGACGCTCTAGTGTTAAATTCAGAACCTCATGGAAAAGAGTCAGAATGAGGAAGTTTTTTCACCTTTTTAACCCTTGTGTTATCTTAGTTGACCCCCCCCCCCCCCCCCCCCCCCTTCCATTGAGGTGTTCTCCCTACCATGACAAAAGCTACGTTCACACTGCAGGGCTTAATGCTCAATTCGGATTTTTTGAAAAAATCCGATTTTTTTGAAAGACCGTTCACATTTCCAAGTAAATCCGAACTTTTGTGGTCTCCAGTGTGACCGTGACACGACCCAAACAAGACCTGCATGCGCAGAAGCCAGAAGAATACTCAACGGTGAATGAACGACGTCACTCGTTGTTTGCGGAGCCAACGTTAACAATGGATGTCAACAGCAGTGTTGTCAACAGCGGAGCTCTTTTTGTAATATTAAATTTATTTTCATGAAGGAGCAGCACAATTACAATCTACTCATTTTAAGAAGGCAATGGAGTCGGGATCGTCTGTACCCACTGTTGTGGAATAGGAATGTGTGTGTGCTGGAGCCGCGCGCCCGCGTGTGTGTAGCGCGTGCCGCGATAGAGAAGGGGGGGGGGGGGGGGGCAGTGTGGGCGCGCATTCATGTTGTGTTACAGAGGAAGGAGAACGGTAAAAAAACGAAGGTTTCCCCCAGAATAAATGCTATGGACTCTTTATGAAGCCGCTCTGGAGAATCTAAGGATCAGAACAGGGAGGAGGAGGAGGATCGCCTCGGGTCCCCCGCGCTTCTGACCACGGTCGGAAGGGAGAAAGAAAAAAAAGTCATCGCGGGAAAGGTTCAACACCACGCTCGGCCATTTAGCTGGAAATTTTTTTTCAAAAACCGCCCAGTTGCGATGAGAGCCCTGGAGTTTGGCCTGAATAGAGCGATCAGCCCAAATATTAATCCAATCCGTCACCTGCTTCCCTTCACTGACTGATCTCAGCAGCATCGTCTGCCACGGTTGTTGTTTATGTTCCTGTTCCCGCCTACTTCAATGCAAAATGATGACGTTTGTTGCATGTCGATGACATACAATTCAGAATCAAGTCGCCTGGCCGGTCAGACGGCGGCCGCAGTTGAAAAGATCGGATACGTTTCGGAATCAGGCCGGCAAATCCAAGGGGCCTGGGTCGCATTTGAAAAGATCGGATCTGTGTCATTCAGACTGTCATAAAAAGATCTGAATTGGGCCACTTAGGGGCAAAAAATTCGGAATTTGGTCGTTTCAGCCTGCAGTGTGAACGAGGCCAAAGGTGGATAAAGGTGGAGAGGTTTTCATGTAATCCATGGACACCAGTGAAGATCACAATCATTGAAGAACAAAGGTTCAGAGCTCTGTCTAGTGGGTCTAGATGACCCCACTCTCAATGTTAAAGTGTCTAGAATAGAACAAGGGTTACAAGATTCTTGAAAACTTCAATGATTCTTATTATTGTCTTAGCTTGCCATCCCATAATGAACAAATCCAGAGCAGATGAAGGCAGTTTTTCTCTGCTCCTTTTCTGTGGAAGCTGAATTCATTTGCTATAAACCACCTTTCTCTGATGTGGAGCGACGGCTCAACTCCAAGCTCCTTCCAGACTCCTGAGCTTCCTCCACCTTTCTAAGGTGACCAGAGTCTTCCTCAGAGGAAACTCTGGTTTTTAGGTTTGATCACATCTTGGTTCTACTCCTGAAGTTTCTATATCTTGATTGTAAAGTTCTGATCCACAAGTGTCAGGAACTTCCAACCCTTATAGATGCTCAGCAGCAACAAACACCCAGAAAATCATCAAACTAGAGTCTTTGAGGGATGTTGTGAATAACAGGTTGTCAGAGTTTGAAAAAAAAGTGAGAGCAGAAAGGCTGGGAGGGCGGGGCCACAGCACTGGCATGATAAGTAGAGGAGCACGGGAGGGCAGGACAGACGGAGAGGACATGGAGCGTCCAGCTCTGCTGCTGTTTGTGGGTCTCTGCAGCTCAGGTAAAACTCTGCTTCCATCCTGACTGGCTTTGACTTGTAGATCTGGGAGAAAGCAGTGGCGGCTGTTTGCAATCCTGCTGACTGCAGAAGAATCCGTGCATTGGAGTTGGAGAATGTCACACATGACGCGCTGTTCTCCTCATGAGGGGCCTCATGTTGAGGATGGGGTTGTTTCCATGGAGATCATTCTGGTCTCAGTAGGTAGGAACCCTGAGAAAATTAAGAGGAGCATCAATTGAAAACGGCTGCAGGTAAATTCTGCTTGATGGCACCAAAGTTTGAATAGAGATGAAGATTTAAAAAAAGTTTTCTTCCATAAATCATATGGGACGGCTGTGGTGCAGAGGTAGAGCGGTAGACCTCCCACTGGAGAACTGCAGGTTCGGTTCTTGCCTTGTCCAGACATGTGTGGAAGTGTCTTTGGAGTTTGGACACTGCTTGTGGTTACGACGCTGAAGTTGGCTTCTGATTCACAGCGTCTGATTCGTGAGGCACTAAAGGAACATTCTGCTGCATTTTTCACACTAAGATCACCTAAAACCAGGTCCTAATCAAAAACTGTTGTGTAAAATAGTATCATTTTATCCCATTTTATGTCATTTAAGGATAATAGGAACAAAGGAAGGACAACTTGAAGCAAAACACTAAAACAGGAACTTTAAAGTAAATCAGGAAACAAACCAAGAAAAAAATGGAACAAAAAACTCAAACTGAAGTCAGGGGTTCATGCTAACCCTGACCATAACTATGTGTCCAAACTGACATCTGTTTCCCAGTTTCTTTTGGATGTTGATGTCTGAGATTGTGATGTGGCCTCGTCCAGCCTTCTTGGATTCCTGTAGTCCATCGTCAAAGTGCCAGCTTTAGTCTGTGCCCAGACTGTGGAATGCAACAAAGTGATTTTGTGCACCCAGGTGATGTGTTATGGCCACCGGCTCGTACCTGTGTCAAGAAATACAAAAGTACAATCCAGTATAAAAAATAAAATAGAAAAATGTGAAGGAATTAAAAAATACATTTCCCCCAAAATTTCAGGAACAGGACCTGGTCTGAGGTGGACTCAGTGCATAAAATGTTATAAAAATCCTTCTATTTTACATTTTCAAAAATCAGAAACTGTGTTTAATGTGTTCTTTAGTATGTAATTCAGAATTTAATCCAGGTTTGAGCAGTTTAGGTCCAGTGGTTTTTGATCAGGACACGGTTTTAGGTGTTCTGATAGACCATGTTCCTTTGATGTCCTCACAAATTATAAGCTGTGAATCGGAAGCCAACTTCAGCGTCGTCTTTTGGTCACAAATTGGCGCTAGATAAAATAAACCTACCCAGATTAACTGAAGATCAGATGATAAACCTAGAGTCGCCGCTTTCATTGTCTGAACTTCATGAAGCTCTACTACTTATGCCTAATGGTAAAGCACCAGGGCCTGACAGCTTTCCTGTTGAGTTTTATAAAGAATTCTGGGAACAACTTGCACCAACGTTTTTTGCAATGGTAACATTTATCAAGGAAAACCAATCAATGCCACCTAACATGAACTCCACCAACATAATTCTCCTCCTTAACCAGACAAAGATCCCACTAGTCCTTCGAACTATCGCCCCATTTCTTTAATCAATGCAGATGTAAAAATTATCTGCAAAGTACAGAGAATAGAAAAAATCACTCCTCACATAATTCACCTCGATCAAACGGGATTCATCAAAGGCAGCCACTCTGATGACAATGTCCGCAGACTTGTAAATATAATAGACATTGCCACCGTTAAAAACCAGGAAATGACCATACTGTCGCTGGATGCTGAAAAAGCTTTCGACAGAGTAAATTGGGCTTTCTTCATGGCTGCCCTCCATAAGTTTGGGTTTGGAGAATCATTCATCAATTGGATTAAAATATTATATCATAACCCCAATGCATCAGTTACAACTAATAAACAGACTTCCAACAAGTTTTTTCTCAGAAGAGGAACCAGACAGGGTTGCCCACTCTCCCCCTCTCTTTTTGCTTTATTTATTGAGCCTCTAGCTGCAGCAATGAGACAGAACAAGAGCATTAAAGGAATTAAAATCAAACACAGCCATCATAAAATAAGTCTCTATGCAGATGACATATTACTGTTTTTAAATAACTCACGTTCTGTAAATGAAACAGTAACAACCATTAATGAATTCTCCTCCATATCAGACTACTCCATTAATTGGAATAAATCGGTTTTATTACCACTGAACAGTAATGCAGAGCAAAGACTCACAAAACCAGTTAAATCAGGAAATATCAAATATCTAGGTATTTATTTTTCCCCCAAATTATCAGAACTGGTGCAGCTAAACCACACCCTGTTACTGAAAAACATACAGGACGATCTAACCCGATGGACCAACCTGCCTCTGTCCCTCATGGGCAAGGTAGCCACAGTTAAAATGAAAATCTTACCCAAAGTTAATTATCTCTTCTCAATGATTACCACACAACCGCCACTAAAATGGTCCAAAACACTAGACTCATCCATATCAAGCTTTTTATGGAGAAATAAACCTGTAAGAATTAGTCTAAAAACTTTAAAATCTGCAAAAAGCTGTGGAGGCTTAGAACTACCTAACTTCCACAAATACTTAATTGCAAATAGATTACAATACATCTTAAAATGGTTAAAAAATAATCCAGAAACTAACTCATGGTTAGACTTGGAACAGGCGTTATGTGGGAAGATCAACCTGTCAGATCTACCGTTTATTAGCCAAACAGTTAAAAAACAGGATTGTTTCAAAAGTATTAATATAAACGCCACTTTAACAGCCTGGTGGGAATTTCTAAAAATATCTAACTCGTCAATCCAACCGTGCAGAATGACACCGATCTGGAACAACCCTGACATCCTCATAAACAAAAAGATGATACACTTCCCAGCTTGGCAAGCAGGGGGCGTGACGTTACTAGAGCACTTGATTATTGACAAAAGATTCATAACTCCCCAGGAACTACAAGACAAACATGGAATAAATTACTTAGAAACTTAAATCAATTATTACTAAGAAGTTTAAATACAGAGACAACGATCTAAAGCTACCAGAAGTAGTTACCTCTCTGATTAATAATTCAATGAATAAAATTCTCTCTAAAATATACAAACTTCTATGTAAATTTAGATAATAATATTTCACTTCCAATAACAAAATGGGATGCAGATTTGAGCAGCACAGATGAAAAACTTCTGGTCAGAACTTTGTCTAAACACCTTTAAACTGACTAAAAGTCCAAATCTGCAGCTAATCCATTGCAAAACTCTTCACAGGATTTACTACACTGGACAGAGGATGTTCAAGATGGGTCTCAGTAACTCAGACATTTGTGAACACTGTGACTAGTAATCTACCTGACAGTTACATGCATGCACTGTGGTTCTGCACACCTGCCCAGGCTCTCTGGCAGCAGGTATGTGCCGATCTATCAGTCTGGCTTAAGGTTCCAATCACAGCTTCACCTTCACTTTGCGTGCTTGGTGACATGAGTGCCATCGAAGTAGAAAGAGGATTATTAAATATCATTTTCATAACTTTTTGTATTGCTAAATAAACCATTTATTAAATTGGAAAAACAAGAAAAATATAAATATAAGTCAATGCAGAAACCTGCTGTTTGATCATATCAGCTTGGAAAAAATGTCAGCCCGAAGTTCAAGTAACTTTGAAAGAATTCAGTCTCTCTGGTCTCCCGTAGCTGACTCCATGACTTAGAGGGTGGGGGGCCTGGTCATCACTGCCCCTTGCCCTTCTGCCGGGGTGGGTGTGGGGGTCGGGGCCTCCAATGCCTGGCGGGGGGCGGTGGGGACTCCGTTGAAAAGGGAGCCGGGTCTGGTGCCTGGGTGGGGGCGGGCTGGGGCGCTGCGTGGTCTTCTGGGCTCGGCTGTGGGGGGTGTGTGGTGGTTCGGCTTGGCTTGGGGGGGTGGTCTCTTTGCCCATGCTGGGGGGGGGGGTTGGTGGGGGGTCCTGCTCGGGGGGATAGGTCCAGCGGCGCTGGGCGGGCTGCCCGTCTACACCTGGGGCTGGGATCAACCCTTCCCTGGCTCTGGGACGGGACAGGACAACCCTCTTGGGGCCCCCGGTCGCTCTGGGTGTCATCCGCTGGGGCTGCGGGGTCTGGGGTGTGTGTGTGGGGGGCTTGTTGGCCCCGTCCTGTGGGGGGACTTTCGGGGGGGGGCCACCAACGGTGGACCTTGGGGGTCAGACAGGTCGGGGTATCAGCTGAGGCATTTGGCAGTTGCCCCAGCCGGTTGGCTGCCCTGGTCCCGTCGAGGACTGACCAGAGCTCTCCCAGGGCCGGCGCTAGGGGGTGGGGGCCTGGGCTTGCTCCCGGGGGGGGGGGGGGTGCTTTCTGGCTAATCTCTCTCCGTGTGGGGCGGGTGGTGCTGGGCCTGGGGTGTCTGCGCCTCGGGGGATGGGCCCCCGGGGCTGGGGGTCCTGTTCGCGTTGCGGGGGGGTGTGCTGTTTGACCACCGGGGGACAGTCTACCAGCCCCCTTGAGGGGCTACTTGGCAGTGGTCCCCCTCCCATGGTTGCCATATGGAGTGGGCCCACCACTCTCGGTTTTATTTGCACCTTAGACATGTAGGGCCCTTGGTAGGGGGGGTGCTTGGACATCACTGCCAGCAAGCAGGAGATGTCCTCCTAGCGCCCTACCCGCCAATTTGAACTGAACCTTAGACATTTAGGGCCCTTGGTGGGGGGGGGGGGGCATTACTGTGAGTAATCAGGGAATGTCCTCTCTGTGCCCTACCTGCCAATTTTTAAGTTTTTTTTTAATGTATTTTTTTTACTGGATGTTTATCATTACGGTACGGTTCAAGTGCAGTACAAATCTCAAAGGGCGGGGCCTGTCCACACACACACTCAAATTTCATCAACACACCTGCTAGCTGCAGAAATGTCCACCTGTCAACGTGTACACAAAACATGTACACAAAACAAATAGTGTTCACACACGCATACTCATGCCTTCAAGCTAACTGGTGTGAAATATTTCATTCATTCAATCATGCAAACTGTTAGTGCAAAGGTGAGCTAACACCTGTTTTCAGGTGAGTGTTTATGTTCTTCTAAATGGATGGTGGAATGGGAAAAGAAGGAGGGGGAGTGCCCAGCCATCCCCACACCAAGACCCCCACAGCAGCGGCAGCCAGAAGCCCCCAACGCCAAACGGCAGCTGGCAGAGAACCACCGCCCCCCGGGCAATCACACCCGCCTCCAAAGGCAGGGCCAGCAGGACCACCACGAGGCCCCCAGAGCCAGAGAGCAGGGAGGCATGGGGGGAAGTGAGTGCCGCCCCCGCCCAGCCAGGAGAGCAGCCCCCCTGCCGCGCCAGGAGGGCCCAGCGCAGGGCCCCACCCGAGAAGGGCGCCCACAGCCCCAGACGAGCACCCCATCCCCACCCAGGAGTTCTGGGCATCCCCCCGCCCCAACCCCAAGTACGAGCCAGGATCCCCCAAGGGAGACCCGCTCCGCACTCCAGGCAGCCACCCACCCGGCCCACGGGGTGCCCGTATCCTTGTGGAGTGGGTGCTGGGCCTCGCCCAATTTCCAACTGTGGCGGAGTCTGGTCGGGCCATGTCTACAACAACACTTGTGGGCCCCCTTCTCCCTGGGGTGCGTGGGGGCGGCTGGCCCCTGTCTTGCACCTTTCTGGACCAACCGTGGGCCGGGTGGGTGGCTGCCTGGAGTGCAGAGCGGGTCTCCCTTAGGGGTCCTGGCTCGTACCTGGGGTTGGGGCGGGGGGATGCCCAGAACCCCTGGGTGGTTATGAGGTGCATGTCTGTGGTTGTGGGCACCCCTCTCGGGTGGGGCGCGGCGTTGGGCCCTCCTGGCGCGGCAGGGGTTCACCCGGGGGGGCGGTTGTTCTCTGCCTGCTGCCATGTGGTGTTGGATGCTTCTGGCTGCCGCTGCTACTGCGGTGGGGGTCTTGGTGTGGGGATGGCTGGTCACTCCCCCTCCTTCTTTTCACATTCCACCAACCATTTAGAGAAACATAAACACTCACCTGAGCACGGATGTTACCTCACCTTTACACTAATAGTTTGCATGATTGAATGAAATATTTCACACTAGTTGGTTTGAAGGCATAAGTATGCGTGTGTGAACAATATCTGTATTGTGTACATGTTGACATGTGGACATTTTTGCAGTTAACAGGGGTGTTTATAACATCTGAGTGTGTGTGGACAGGCCCTGCCCCTTCTATATTTGTATTACATCTGAACCTCACCGTAACGATAAACATCAGCAACTTTTTGCTTTATGCTGCTTCATGGTTTTACCCCCCCCCCCCCTCCTATGATCACCCTCCTACCCCCCTCCCCCCTCTCTAACATCCCTCTTTCTTCTTCCCTTCTTTCCTTTTCCATCCGGTCCAACACAAAGGAGTTTCAAAAACAGTCAAAATGAATAAAGTTTGGCCTCAATTCCAAAAGGGGTTCATTCAGACATTCCTCCGGTTTGTCATAAGATTCATAACCTCTGTTGTTAAAGTAAAATATGTCCAACACAAGAGGCCCTCAGCTCTCATCTGTCTGCCCAGCTGTTGGACAGGACAAGTTTAGAAAAAAATAAAACAAAAAAACAAAAAATTAAAACAAAAAAACAAAACAAATTGGCACCAGTGTTTAGCCGCTGAGCCGCCATCAGTGAGTGAATGTGACTGGAAAGAGCACTGGGCCTTAGAGCGAGGTAGAAGAGTGGGATGAAAATATTTACAAGTGAAACCATCCGTCCTCTAAAGCTGCTGAATCTTATTTGGGTTACCGGGGTTGCTGGAGCCTATCCCAGCTACTGAATGGGGGATCAGGTCACCAGTCTGTTACAGCGCCACACAACCACACATTCACACCTAATGGACAAGCTATGATCAATGAACCTATGAAGTGTGTTTTTGGACTGGGGGAGGAAACGGGAGAAAACCCACACATGCACAAGTAGAACATGCAAACACTCCCCCCTGGGATTTGAACCTTTTGAGAGGTTAGAGTGCTTCCCACTACACCACCATGCAACCCCCATGTAAATCAATAAACACTTTGATTGTGGATTGAATTAAAGTGACTCAAAAGCTGTAAATGATAACTTGAAGTTTCCAGTAAAAGTGACGGCAGGATCTCTAAGAACCACTCAGCAGGAGTCCACACTCAGACTTTTCTGCCCTCTGGTGGTTCACATGCGTTTCTGCAGGAACTCTGACATCCTCATTTCATGGCTCTGAGTGTGAATGTGAGTGTGTGTGTGGGTGTGTGTCTGCGTGTGTGTTGGTCTCGTGTGGGTGTGTGTGCTTGTGAGTGTGTATGTGTGAGTGTGAATGTTGTGTGTGTTGGGTTGGACAGATGCTTACAGATGCTGGACAATCTACTGACAGAGCCCTCAGATCCATGAGGAACATATTTATATAAACCCCTATAACTATAACAATTAAATGTTTTCTAAAGGGCGGGGCCCTGTCACTCATCCACACACATTCAAGTATCACAATCATGTTACACACATACATGTCAACACGTACACAAATACACTCTTGTACGCATGCATATGTCCATGAATACATACAAATAAACCCGTGTCCAACATTTTTCATTCCTGCATCGTGTCGTGTTTTGCACTTGCTGAAGTAAACTTTGGTTCATTGAGTGAATGAGAGTCAGGTGTGTGGCATCCAGGAAGTTCACGCTGGGGGTTCTGGGAGATGAAGTGCTTGCAGTTCTCTGGAGACTGCTCCAGCCGGTGACCAGAGGGGGAGACAGAGTTCTGACTTCTGACAAGCAGTTTTGAGTTCAAATGCCTGAAACCTGCATTGACATAGACCAGGGGTCTCCAAATCCAGGTCTGGGGGGCAAGTGTCCTGCTTCTTTTCCAGAAATCCTGCCTTATTTGCTGCTGGTTACCTGGATCAGGTGTGTTTAGCCAATAAGGAGCTTCAATGGCAGGTTGGTTGGAAAACATGTAGGACAGCGGCCCTCCAGGCCTGGATATGGGGACCCCTGACATAGACTATTTACTAGAAGTGGACACTGAAACGCGTCTTTCTGAGGGTGATGTGAACGCAGCTTTAGAGCATCTGTGACTAAGGCTTCATGAGATTCTCACCTTCATTCAGTGACAGCTGTAGATTTCAGTGTGGACACGTGACATGTTGTAGAAAGTTGACTAATCTTCTTCACGCTCCCTCTCTGGTTTCTCCACAGGACTGTGGGCTGAACACACAACAGGTCAGTGAGACAAACCCACAACAACACAATCTGCTGTAGGTTGTGCTGAAGTCCCACTGCTTCATGGCATTACTGTGTCTGTGCTCAGTAGGTCCAGAAGAATTCAGGTTGGTAAGAACAGACAGTCGCTGTGCTGGTGGACTGCAGAGGAGGATCCAGGGATCTGAGTGGAGTGAAGTATGGGAAAGAAACATGACGATTATAGCCAATGTTTGCAGAAGACTGGATTGTGGTTCTCTGGTGTCAGCCAGAAAAACAATAGACAATTTGAAAATAACTTGTTCAGGTGAGTTTATTAGTGTGTCTCTCTGTGACTTTAAGGAAGAAGAGAAAAATGTAAAGAAAACAATGAAGCACTGAAACACTTCAGCTCCATCCAGGAAAGTCAATGGAATGAAAGTTCCCACAGACCCCACATGAGAGAGACCATCATCTGATCAATGTCTGATCTGCTCTTCATCTCTTTCCAGACTCTGTCAGGCTGGAGAACGGATCCAGTCAGTGTTCAGGCAGGCTGGAGGTGAAGTCCAACAACTCGTGGTCCTCTGTGTGTGAAGATGACTTTGACTTGCTGGATGCAGAGGTGGTCTGTAGGGAGCTGGGCTGTGGGGCTCCTTCAGTCCTCCAGGGGGCGCTCTATGGAGAAGCAGAAGCTCCCATATTGAGCAGAGAGTTTCTCTGTGAAGGTCATGAGTCTGTTCTTCTGGACTGTGGAAGCTCATGGAGGAAAACAAAAGCCTGTCCACCTGACAAAGCTGTTGGGCTCACCTGCTCAGGTACAGCTGCCAGTTAGTGAATGTAGGCGTGTTTCTGTAACATGTTCAATCTCACTGGGAGCTGATGGATTAATAAGCACAGACGGAACTTTTAGTGACATTTATGCCACTATAGAAATGTCTAGAACACCTGTGCAGGTACATCAATCAGTAAAAGTTTGATTGACAGTCATCTCAAGCTCTGTTTGCACCGGGCATGAGACATATTCACTCACTGGTCATTACCAAGTCCAAGTCACTGATAGGTCAAAGTTTGAGCTGGTTTCAATGTGAGTTCAGAGGTCGTGTGTTTTGTTCATGGATTCTAAAAACGGTCATAGAAACTTGCATAGCTAAGCATGAATGTGAGAGTTTGGAACCAGAAGCCCTAAATGCACGTTTACATTGACTTTTCATTGTAAGTGGCTGCTTAAACGCGTTACTGAGGCCGATGTGAACGGAGCTTTAGGGAAGTGGTTGGGTGGAGGGAAGCTCCTCCCACTTTGACAAAGCAACAGTTTTTGCACTTCCATGTGTGCTAGCAAGACAGCATTTGCTACAGATTGAAGGTCAGATCTTGACCTGGTTTTGTTTTTATGTTTCTCAAACAATTTTTGATTTCTTGGTTCTTTCAGATCCTGATACTGTGAGACTGATGGGATCTAGTCGTTGTTTTGGTGAACTCCAGGTGAAAAATGGAAGAGAATGGAGAGCTGTTGATGCCCGGGGATTTGAAAGAACAGAGAGAACATTAGCATCTGTGTGCAAGAAGCTGAAGTGTGGATCCTACGTTTCATCGACAACTAAACAACTTCCAAGAGGAAAGCCAGTTTTCTGGATTCTTCGTTCCTGCTTTGATAAATTTCCACTAAATATGGAGGAATGTTTGTATATGGATACAATGAGCAGCAACATGTTGGAAATCACCTGCTTAGGTAACAAACCTTCTGATGCCGACTGTATGTACGTCTCACTGTCAGTTTGTGATGCGTCATTGAGTCGATCTTAAGTCATTTTTTTAGTAACCTGAGATGTTTGAGTCCAGAGAATTGAAATATTCCTCATTGTGAACCGTTCTAAACGTGGTCTTCTCTTCTGGATCCACAGACTCTGTCAGGCTGGAGGACGGATCCAGTTGGTGTTCAGGCAGGCTGGAGGTGAAGTCCAACAACTCGTGGTCCTCCGTGTGTGAAGATGACTTTGATCTGCTGGATGCAGAGGATGTCTGTAGGGAGCTGGGCTGTGGGGCTCCTTCAGTCCTCCAGGGGGCGCTCTATGGAGAAGCAGAAGCTCAGATATTGACCAGAGAGTTTCTCTGTGAAGGTCATGAGTCTGTTCTTCTGGACTGTGGAAGCTCATGGAGGAAAACAAAAGCCTGTCCACCTGACAAAGCTGTTGGACTCACCTGTTCAGGTACAGCTGCCAGTTAGTGAATGTAGGCGTGTTTCTGTAACATGTTCAATCTCACTGGGAGCTGATGGATCAATAAGCACAGACGGAACTTTTAGTGACATTTACGCCACTATAGAAATGTCTAAAACACCTGTGCAGGTACATCAATCAGTAAAAGTTTGATTGAAAGTCATCTTAAGCTCTGTTTGCACCGGGCATGTGACCCATATTCACTCACTGGTCATTACCAAATCCAAGTCTCTAATTGGTCAAAGTTTGAGCTGGTTTCAACCTGAGTTCGAAGGTCACGTGTTTTGTTCATGGAGCCTAAAAACGGTGAAAGAAACTTGCATAGCTAAGCGTGAATGTGAGACTTTGGAACCAGAAACCCTAAATGCACGTTTCCATTGACTTTTCATTGGAAGTGGCTGCTTAAACGCGTTACTGAGGCCGATGTGAACGGAGCTTTAGGGAAGTGGACGGGTGGAGGGAAGCTCCTCCCACTTTGACAAAGCAGCAGTTGTTGCACTTCCTTGTGTGCTAGCAAGACAGCATTTGCTACAGATTGAAGGTCAGATCTTGACCTGGTTTTGTTTCCATGTTTCTCAAACAATCTTTGATTTCTTGGTTCTTTCAGATCCTGATACTGTGAGACTGATGGGATCGAGTCGTTGTTCTGGTGAACTCCAGGTGAAAATGGGAAGAGAATGGAAAGCTTTTGATGCCCGGATATTTAAAAGAACAGGGACATTAACATCAGTGTGCAAGAAGCTGAAGTGTGGATCCTACGTATCATCGACAATTAAACAACTTCGAAGAGAAAAGCCAGCTTTCTGGATTAGATCTTCCTGCTTCCATAAGATACGACTTAATATTGAGGAATGTGTGTATTACGATACAATGAGCAGCAACACGTTGGAAATCACCTGCTCAGGTAACAAACCTTCTGATGCCGACTGTATGTACGTCTCACTGTCAGTTTGTGATCCGTCATTGAGTCGATCTTAAGTCGTTTTTTTAGTAACCTGAGATGTTTTTTGAGTCCAGAGAATTGAAATATTCCTCATTATGAACCGTTCTAAACTTGGTCTTCTCTTCTGGATCCACAGACTCTGTCAGGCTGGAGGACGGATCCAGTCGGTGTTCAGGCAGGCTGGAGGTGAAGTCCAACAACTCGTGGTCCTCCGTGTGTGAAGATGACTTTGACCTGCTGGATGCAGAGGTGGTCTGTAGGGAGCTGGCTGTGGGGCTCCTTCAGTCCTCCAGGGGGCGCTCTATGGAGAAGCAGAAGCTCCAAGTGGAACAAGAGTTTCTCTGTAAAGGTCATGAGTCTTCTCTCCTGGACTGCAACCACGCCAGACTAGAGAGAAGCTCCTCAGTCGGACAAAGTTGTTGACCTCACCTGTTCAGGTGGAGGAGGAGCCACAGCTTTAAACTGGTGACCCGTGTAATCATTTATCAATAACGTATCTGTTTGTGTCTACATGAAGGAATCATCCGCCTGGAGGGAGACGTCAGTCACTGTGCTGGAACACTGGAGATGTTTTACGGTGGAGAATGGGGACCAGTAGCTGCTTCTAACTGGAGCCGGGACTCCGCCTCTGCAGTGTGCGCTCAGCTGGGTTGTGGTTCTGCTCTGTTTACTAGAAGCAAAGACAACTTCCTAAACAGATCAGTGTGGTGGATCCAGCCTCCGTGTGGCCCATCACTGGAAGACTGTAATGTTATGCGTTGGGATGATCAAAGCCAATCTACTCTTGAAATATTCTGTTCAGGTAAAACCAAACACCAACGTCATTATTTTACTGATCATGTCCCATTTTGCTGCAACTCTCTGTAATTCTAGAATTTACTGATCTAGATCAGCACCAAGTGTGTCAGGAAAGATAAAAACCAGCCAGGTAGACCTTCAGAAAATAGATGGACTGGACCTAAGACCTTTATTTTGATAGTGAACAGGAAGTTGTGGGTTTAGATACCAACAAATTCTCCTTTTTTCATTTCGTTTAACACTATGATCACTCCAGACACCCAGGTTTTGTTTGATATGCCTTTTTTTCTAGAAAATGATAAACGTTTAGTCCCCGTAGGTGCACACAGGCCATTGGGAGATTAATAACAATATTAGGATTATTTTTCCAAGAAAAAGTTCCAATTCCTGAAGAATCAAATGTCCAATATTACTTAGCAGAATCCCTCTGTTTCAGTCCATGTAGGTTTGATGATCCGTTGGGTTGTCGTCTCGGTGGGTTTGATGGCGATGATCCTCGTCACCTGCTTCTACGCCATGGTACTGAACACACAACCTGCACGGCAAATACAGGACCTGAAGTATTTTATAGTGATGGTGAATTGTTGTCTTTTAGAAAACCAGACGGAGAACACGAGAGGAACCGAGACGTTCCTGATGGTTCTGATTCTGGAGGCTGTACAGAGGAGAGGACTGCAGTGTGAAGGAAAGAATGAACAGTCCAGGCTGCAGCTGTAAAACTCTGCATTACATTACCAATAGATTCAATAAGCATCAATATTAACATTTGACCCCAAACAATATTAAAGATGAAACTAATGAGTAAAGTAGCTCATTTATAGAAAATGTCATTGTCATTCTTGCTCATGTAATCCTAATTTTCTACAAAGAGAATGAGGTGAGCGTTGGATGCAGATGTTGTACAAAGCTGTGAAGTAAAAAGCGCTTTCATCCCCAGATTCATTGCTTTCAAAGTTGGAGCAAATGATTTTGGAATGATACCTGCTTGATTGTTGATGAACTCACTCCAGGTTTAATGGGTCACGATCATAAATCCTAGAAAGAAAAAAGAGAAAAAGAAAGTCAAACAAAAAGGTGAATGATGAATACATTTGATGTTTTAAACACACTAGAAGGTTTTTAAGTTATAATTAAGCTAAAAAGCAAGATACAGGTCAACTGGTTGGAAACTAGCATCACATCTGAATTCCTTCACTGCTTGGTGCACCATATTGTATATGACTGTATATGAGAACTGGAATGAGTGGCCCCTCCCCCTCTGATGTTGATGCCTCAACTGACAGATTCTCCTGAGTCGCTTTCACAGTAGACTTCTAACAAGCTTGGTGAGAGTGGTATCCATAGAAACGTTGACTCAGACCAATAACTGTTTACTGTTCTGGCTCAACTTGGCGGCGTCTGTATTGTGCAAAATGGCGGCTGAATTGGCTAAATTTAGCTGGAGGCGGTAGTAAGCTGTGTTCTATGGGTGACATCACACTGACTCAGTCCAGTTCTCTTGTACAGTCAATGACCATTCATCATTGTTTTGGGGTGTCCAGTGTGCACAGATGCTCACTGGATTGGCTAATATAGACCACAATGCACTGCGTTTGAACTATTTGTCATTTAAAAAAAAAGAAACTTTATTTCATCCATGTTTTCATCATCATAACATAGTGGATTAATTAATAGTCTTTGTAAAAGTTCAGATTTTTGCTATTGAAGAAACAAAAGAAGTAGTGAGTTGTGGGTCCATATAGTGTTACAATCCAGCCCACTGGTTTTTCCTGCACTATATAGTTTTTAGTGGTAGAGAGTAGTGACACAATCCGGCCTAAGATGACCTTTATTGGCCCCGCCATCACTTAATCAAGTAGCTTTTATGGAATATTTAGAATTTACTTCAACTGAATATTTGCAGACGTTACCAAGGAAACGCAGGACTCAGCAAACTGAAATCCATATATGGCAAACATTAGGACCAATCAATCATGCCAATCACACCAGATGTGTCCTGGCCTGGTTCAACAATAACCACCACCGTGCCGTTGACCTGCAGGGTAGAAATTGGAAGACTGATGGTGGAAGAAGGAGAGGAGGAAGAATTGTTGTAGACAGATAGAAGGAAAGGCAGGAGTGAGGACTTGGAGGAGGAAAAGCTGAGTGACAGCACAGCCGTGGATGGAGAGAGCGTAGCCAGACGGCACGAATGTTGGTGTGGGGTTGACTCTGGTGGTGAGGATGATAAAGAGGACAGGACAGTCGAAACAGGAAGACACCGAACTCGATTCACCCGTCAGGGGCGTCCTGTTTCCAAGTGAGGGTTGTCCGCTCGACAAGGTGCATGTTAAGGCCTTCAGTTTTCTTTTAAAAAGTGCCTTAAATATGGATTATTTCTGGTTGTTCTATGATGTTGAAGTGACAAGTACACCGTTTGGTTGAGTCTTATTGTGAATGCGCCAACGCGACTAATGTGTAGCTGTGTCAGACTGTGTTTATTTGTTTTCTTTCTCCTGACATGTTTTTTACATGTTATTACCAACGTTAGGAGTTTGCGTGGTCACAGGGAAACCCAATTCTGAATAAAGATGTGAGGTTGGACAGACGTCCTTGGAGCTGTTGGTTGTCTGTTTCCAGATCTCCTGGTGGGAAATCGTTCTGAGCTCTTGGTGTCTGTTTTTGATTCGGTCTTTGTTTTCAGAAATTACCTTGACAAGGCCTAACGTCTAAACTTTGGCAAAGTTTGGCACCACATCAAACAATCAGGAGCTCAGCTTTGGCCCATGACGTGTTGATGATGTCATCAGTGCGTGAACCTTTATATCAAGGCACTTAACATGATGATGGGTCAAGAAACACCTGAAAGCGTTGACATTTTTTTTTTTTAACGTTGTGATCTTCACTGTTCATGGATTACAATGAAATCCTTCTCCACCATGTCCACTTTGTCATGAAAACACGTCAATTTGGATACTGTATTTATGACAATCCTACCGGGAAGAAAAGTGTTTGTATTTTCACCTCATGTTGACACATTTCTGTTACTTTTGTTTTTCTGTTTTCATAAAATCTAACAGCTAGAAAATAAATGTGTGTATCCCTTCTGAACAGATTTATTTAATCTGGTTCATCAGGTTATAAATTATTTTGCAGAGGAGGAAGCTGTAGATTAAATGATACATCTAATATTTTTATGTAAAAATAAAGTTTATTTTCAGTTCCTGGATGATCCTTTATGTTTTTCTTTTCATTTTCTTGCATTTCAGTTCAAGTGATAACACATTTCTGTATTTCTGTATATTTCTAAAGTCAATAAAGTTTTGGATGGACTCTCTCAGAATTGTGTGGAATCTGTGCCTTTATGAAAGACATTTACTTGCTCATGAGTTCCTCGTCAGCAGAGATCTTCATGGATCCAGGATTCCTGTAAAGGAGACGCCGTCTGAGCCCCTCTGGGGGGGCTTCAGCCTCCCCCTGAACCTGCAGATGTTCCTCTGGTTCCAACACAAAGGAACCTCCAAACAGCTTTTTCCAGCTGCTTGGATGTGAACAGAAAGCAACATGAAAACACGCTAGTTTACCTGCTAAAGGGTTAGCTCTGGCTGCTGACCATGCAAAAACCACACCAAACCAAATGATTGAAACTTGAAATACTGCACATTTCCACGGATGGGAAGAAAAAAAACCCAAAACGCTTCAGTCTTTGTTGCTTAGTCAACATATAAACCCTTTTATAGCAAACAGTTTCTAGACCAAAGTGTTTCAGAAATGGGTTTCACTTACAAATGTCTTTTTATGTGTAAAAATAAAATGTTTTAAGCCTCAGTCCCCCCTGGATGCCTCCATCATTTATCCCCATTCAGATGCTCGTGACAAAAGCTTTAAGTAGATGAATTACAACAAATCCACATTTCCAAGAAAAATACCCTTTTATTTCATTATAAATCCACATATTTGTATCTATGAAAGCATAAAATCCCAGATTTGCACGTTGTTGTGTATTTGTCCGTGTTGTGATAGTTTGTTTTGTTCTATTTAAGTAAATCATGGGTATCAAACAATCAAAGACTGTAAGGTGTATGTCACATACAAACACAGACACTGTCAAACAGCAAAGAAGGAGGGAGGGGGAGGCAGGAGAGGGACAGCGCGAGTTCTGCTGGCCACGCCTCCATCCGTTCCACACATGAGAAACCACCTCAATAGCAGCTGGAAGAGGTTTTTACCATTTATGGTCAAGTTCTTCAGTCTTTGTGCTTGTGCAGTTTCCAGAGTCAAACAGACCATCAGATTCAGCATCAAATGCAGAGCTTCACATGTGCCACTGGAGCTCCTCAAGGCTCCGTTCTTGGCACACGAGAGAATAAATCCACCATGGACGCAGAAACACGCATTGCTTCCAGATTTTCTAGTGTCACCCAGAGCCAGAAGGGTTCCATCAAGATACTGGAGAATATATTATTTGTTGGAGAAAATGAAGAGAGATGAAATGAGAACAAACTCATGACTAAAGTGCCGCAGGAGTTCACTGTTTGACAGTTTCTCTTTGATTACTGATGCTCTGAGACAAGACTCTGACAGTGAGCTGTTTATGTTGTTTTTCTTCTCAGTAGAAGGCCCAACTTCTCTTTAAGTGCTAAGAGTAAAAAAGGGTTTGATTAGGGATGTCTGTGCGCCCTGTCATTGAAATAATGCTGTCATAATACTGTGACCCTTTGGCATATGACTATAGTGGGGAAAGAGGAGAGCGGCGCCACCAAATGTCCAGCAGAACATCCTGAAAGCTTCCAGAAAACCCATCAGTACATTCCAGGAGCAGATTCCAACTGTCAGGTTTCAGGAACTGGATCTCTGGTAAATCCTCCAGAACTGAGAGCTCCTCTAGAACCGGGCCATTCTCCTGTAAAAGCCCCGCTGAAGCAGCGCCCAACACCAGCAGGCTTGGAGGCCCGACCTGCGTCCCACATGTCCGTCCCAGCGGCATGGAGGCTTCTGGGTAACGACTGCTATTGTAGATGTCCCCCTGCAGGTGTCACTCTGGAGGTTCCAGCAGGCGCACCACGGCGAGTAGACGGGTCCAGAACCTGATCATCAGAACGGGGTGGACGGCCGCATGTCCACCTGCAGATGCAAAAGACGCAGAGATGCATCGGTTTGGATGCAATACTATCAGATTTACACAATTCATGTTAAAAAACACTTTAAACAACTAAACATCTTTAATCCACTGATGACACAGATCAGGGGCACAACTACCTCATTTCATAGAGGGATGCAGCCACATCAACCCCCCCACACATACAAACACACAGACATGAATGCACACAATAAAACATCCCATCCACCCCTAAGCTATCTAAACACCCCCACAACACCTTTATTGTTTCAATGTAAATGTACTTTTTTGTACTTCTTGAAGGATTCTGGTTCTTCATTTTTGTTCTGTGCTGTTAGGTTTTATGTTTTGTTCTCTGTCTTCTGTTTTACAGGTTAGGATTCAGATGAATAAACATTCTGGAAAATTCTTGACTTTATAACGAGGTCTGCTGATTTTAGCAAACATCAGAAACAGATGAAGCTCAAATGTTGCATTTATGTTTCAGTGACATTCAAATCAAATCCACCTCCTTCTGGAAAACCTGCTCTCCTTTTAAAGAGAACATGACATCAATGATTTCAAAACATGGTGTAAAGTGGAATTTGGAAGCAAAGACAGCAGAGTTTTTGTGGCAAAGAGGCAACATGAGATGAAGGAGCATTCAAACGGTGGAAGTGGAGGTCGTGTCAAACTGGAAGCTTCAGTTTAGATCTGATCAAAGA
Organism: Oryzias curvinotus; assembly: GCA_023969325.1. Classification (NCBI taxonomy): domain Eukaryota; kingdom Metazoa; phylum Chordata; class Actinopteri; order Beloniformes; family Adrianichthyidae; genus Oryzias; species Oryzias curvinotus. The sequence continues at coordinate 1,329,611 of CM043718.1, read as the reverse complement.
TGCAACCAAAAGATAAGATTGGAAAGAACTAAAGTTCAACGAATCAAACCAGCTGCTAAAATGAAAGGAACTAGTAGAAAGTGGATGTTTGTCGGGCCCCCACCTTTACCAAATGGGGGGAGGGGTTCTGGCTAAATTGCTTACACCCAAGATATTCAGGACCAGGGAGAGGGCATCACACAGAAAACCCAAGGAACGATCATTTTTGTACTGCAATAATAATTCAATAGAATAAAAACATGCAGCCCCAACACGACAAAGCCAGAACTGTTAAATCCCAAATAACTACAATAAAAAAGGTAATGAAAACAGTTAAACACTAAAAGAAACTTCATAAAACATTGTTAAAAAATAAAAATAAATAGTCTATGAAACACAGGGGAGACAGGTCCTGCAGCCAGCCACAGTCTTATCTTTGTCCACCCTTTGCAGGCACAGTGGGTTGTTCCTCCAAACATCCACCTGTAAAGTGAAGATAGGTCCTGCGAGTCTCTCAGTTGTTAGGGGTAGACAGGCCTGGCTACATGCTGAGTGAGAGTGCCACTGGAAGGGAAGAGGATCCTCACACACCAGCAGGAATCCTCACCTTTTATTTTTCAGTCATCAATCAGCATCAAACATCCATCAAAGTCCTCATCTTCTGCATCTGGAATGAACAGCTGGGCTACATTTCTATCATTTCCTCATGGTCAGAGTCCGTCTGGTTGCCGTGCGGCTCCAAAGATCAGTGCAGGCAGACACCTCAGTCCCAGCTTTAGTCCTACAGTCATAAAGTGAGGCCTAACTCTCCTGTTGCTGCCTCCCAGTAGAAGGAGGATGGACAGCTGTTCACTGTCATCTGCTGGAAGTTGCTGCTCTCAGCCTGGAGTTGATCTTCCAACAGGCAACCTCACCTTGTTTCTGCAGAAACTCAGCTGCTGCTGCCTCTTCTTGGTTTGTTTTCCAGCTTCCTCACTTGTGAACCATGGATTCATTATTTGAAATTCTCTGGCAGCTGAGGTTCAGTTAAGTTAGAAAGATCTTCACAGATTCAGACTTCCGGTCTCAATAACTTCTGATAAACGTTCAAATGAGTCAGCAAGTATCTCAGTCATTTAGTATGAACACAGATAGTGAACCACAAATGCATTTCTGAAGAAACAAGATAGTTTTTTTTGCCTTTTTAGCATAATTGTTCTCTTCAAGCTGTGAATGCAGACATGCAGACATGCAGACACGGAGACATGCAGACACGCAGACATGCAGACATGCAGACATGCAGACACGGAGACATGCAGACACGCAGACATGCAGACACGGAGACATGCAGACACGCAGACATGCAGACACGGAGACATGCAGACACGGAGACATGCAGACACGCAGACACGGAGACATGCAGACACGCAGACACGGAGACATGCAGACACGCAGACATGCAGACATGCAGACACGCAGACATGCAGACACGCAGACACGCAGACACGGAGACATGCAGACACGCAGAAATGCAGACATGCAGACACAGAGACATGCAGACACGCAGAAATGCAGACATGCAGACACGCAGACATGCAGACATGCAGACATGCATACTGAACTGCAGCTGCTGGATTCCCGTTTTTCTCCACGTAGCTGATAGCTGCAGTTTAAACTGTGCTTCATAATCGTGTCTCTTTGCATTTCCAGGGTTTCCAAAAGGATTTTGTTCTGCAACCATTTATGCTGCAAGAGTGCTAACCACTGCACCACCATGCACACTATTATTTTACCTCAGTTCATTTATACAACCATCAAAGATGTGATGTGATGTTCATATTTATTTGTTTGACACAAAAAGTGTTGCCACATTTGGGGACATGGCAACACTTTTGCCACAAAGGCAATTAAAAACAACAAATTGCCCCCATGAGGGTAAAATTCAGCCAAGCTCTCTTTCTAAACCCAAAGATTATTTCAAAACTTGATCTCTGAATCTTCATCAGGAAACAGGATGATTGATAACAGATCTGCAAAACGGTTCAACAGGAAACTCTTCTGACTAGATATGATCATCTGACATTTGTGCTGCAGCAGCTGAGCTTCTCTGCAGCTTGACTTTTCTTTTGGTTTAACACTAGAACGCTCAGGATTTTTCACTCCCCAGAGCACAGCCAAATGGCTGGGTGGCTCAAAATGACTGATTCAACAGCCTACAATTAGCCACCTTTCATTTGTAAATGCAGCACTAACTACCTGATCATCTGGATGAAGACATTTCAGTGTCCTAGCTAACCACATTCTTTGCTAAGATCAGGGTGGGGGAGGTATTCTGCCTCAAAAGAGCCTCCAAGCTCTGACAAACTTTGACTCCCAGTGTGTCAACTGAAAAACCAAGATGCCTAAACTTTACAACACTTAGCAGACATCAAAATGATCCTGGAGCAAGTCAACCCATTTGACTCTGAGGGAAAAGAGATGTTCCTTCAGCGGGACTCAGACTGATATTTATTCTGATAAGATTTCATAAACATCTTGTTCTCATTTGCTGACTCTAGCAGTTGTCTTTCCATTCATTTTCTGTGCCTGTTCATCCTGGTCAGGATCACAGGGGTCTGCTGGATCACATCCCAGCTAGTCACAGGCAACTGGGGAGGGGTACACCCTGGATGGGTCACCAGTCCATTGCAGGGCCACATAGATAAATAACCAGGCACACTCACATACACACCTAGGAGAAATTTAGAGTCATTTATTTAACCACATGTTTCTTGGACTTGGGGGGCAAAGGAGGCCTATTTGACATGTTTTGGAATTTATAGTTTCAACTAGAATTCAACTAAAAACAATAAAATTTAAAATAAACAGGTGAAATAATATATCTTTACATTGCTGAAGGTTTTCATTGCTCAGATCTAAGAAATCAGATCACAGATGAGGAGATTTCCCTGCCATCAGAAAAGGTAGGACGAGAGAGGAGACACACTGTGCCAACAGAAAAGGCAAAAGATGGCACAGTGCTGCATGAAGAAAAGGTTGGGAGGCCTCTCCATCACAGCACAGTTGAATGTTACACTGCTGAGGAAGAGCCTACTGCTTTGGTCAGAGGTACGGTGTCGACACGCTTACAGAGGTTCCTGTGTTTCCTCACTCTGGACATGCTTCAGACTATTCGGGACTGTACTGTTCAGCATGAACGTCAGACAAAAGACAACAGCTGGTTCATGGCCCTCCCTGAACTATTGGAATTCATTGTCATCCTCCTTGTGAGGGAGGGATAAAACTTTCATCCATGTAAAATGCAAGATGCAAGATGGAAGGTGGTCGGTGAAAATGGGAAATCCACTGATCTCCAAAACAACTTCAAAGACATCATTTACACTTTGATAACAAGGGCACACGCATAAAACGAGTTGCAATGGACAGGTTTTCTGCATTTCCAATGTTTGGGGGTCTTTCAACCCAGGCAAGATTAGCAGGGAGGTTCCAGAATCTGTAAAAAACCTCACACAGGTACATGCGAGAGCTGAGAAGGCGAAAAAGGAATACCGTGTTTGGTGACAAGCTCCCATACCTGGCAAAGGGAAAAGGCCAATGTGCCAGGTGCATGGTCAGTACAAGAATAATAATGCCAGAGTGTGCTTTGTTGATTGCTACAAGTGTACCTGTGGTAAAAGCAGAAAGGAGATTGTGGGGCAGTACCAAGTATGTGCAGACAAGTAGTGGGTTGAAGATATCACTTTGACCACAGGATTTCTTTGCTTGAACATTTCAGTATTATGTCTGTAAAGAAGTGTCTCTTGTGCATGAATGATAAATCTCAGCCAAAAAAGAAAAACCAAACTGTGGTGACCTCTTACTAGAAATGAGAGGGGTGAAGGGAAATTGTGAAAACCTGCGCAGCCACTTAGCCTGTCTTTTTTTGCGTGCCAAAATAATAGCCAAATGGCTGTGCTGTTCACGTGCAAACTATGTTGAAGGCTGCTCTTTGGGCATGCACATTTTAACTAATCCAGCCACTTGGCTGTCTCCAGGACATTGTAGGTAGAAAAGCCAAATGGCTGCCCTACGGACGTTCTAGTGTTAAATTCTGAACCTCATGGAAAAGAGTCAGAATGAGGAAGTTTTTTCACCTGTTTTTCCCTTGTGTTAGTTGACCCCCCCCCCCCTTACATTGAGGTGTTCTCCCCACCATGATAAAGGTGGATAAAGGTGGAGAGGATTTCATGTAATCCATGGACACCAGTGAAGATCACAATCATTGAAGAACAAAGGTTCAGAGCACTGTCTAGTGGGTCTAGATGACCCCACTCCCAATGATAAAGTGTCTAGAATAGAACAAGGGTTACAAGATTCTTGAAAACTTCAATGATTCTTATTATTTTCTTAGCTTGCCATCCCATAATGAACAAATCCAGAGCAGATGAAGGCAGTTTTTCTCTGCTCCTTTTCTTTGGAAGCTGAATTCATTTGCTATAAACCACCTTTCTCTGATGTGGAGCGACGGCTCAACTCCAAGCTCCTTCCAGACTCCTGAGCTTCCTCCACCTTTCTAAGGTGACCAGAGTCTTCCTCAGAGGAAACTCTGGTTTTTAGGTTTGATCACATCTTGGTTCTACTCCTGAAGTTTCTTCTGATAGCAGATATATCTTGATTGTAAAGTTCTGATCCACAAGTGTCAGGAACTTCCAACCCTAATAGATGCTCAGCAGCAACAAACACCCAGAAAATCATCAAACTAGAGTCTTTGAGGGATGTTGTGAATAACAGGTTGTCAGAGTTAAAAAAAAAGTGAGAGCAGAAAGGCTGAGAGGGCGGGGCCAGAGCACTGGCGTGATAAGTAGAGGAGCACGGGAGGGGAGGACAGACGGAGAGGACATGGAGCGTCCAGCTCTGCTGCTGTTTGTGGGTCTCTGCAGCTCAGGTAAAACTCTGCTTCCATCCTGACTGGCTTTGACTTGTAGATCTGGGAGAAAGCAGTGGCGGCTGTTTGCAATCCTGCTGACTGCAGAAGAATCCGTGCATTGGAGTTGGAGAATGTCACACATGACGCGCTGTTCTCCTCATGAGGGGCCTCATGTTGAGGATGGGGTTGTTTCCATGGAGATCATTCTGGTCTCAGTAGGTAGGGACCCTGAGAAAATTAAGAGGAGCATCAATTGAAAACGGCTGCAGGTAAATTCTGCTTGATGGCACCAAAGTCTGAATAGAGATGAATGTTTAAAAAAAGTTTTCTTCCATAAATCATATGGGACGGCTGTGGTGCAGAGGTAGAGCGGTAGACCTCCGACTGGAGAACTGCAGGTTCGGTTCTCGCCTTGTCCAGACATGTGTGGAAGTGTCTTTGGAGTTTGGACACTGCTTGTGGTTACGACGCTGAAGTTGGCTTCTGATTCACAGCTTCTGATTTGTGAGGCACTAAAGGAACATTCTGCTGCACTTTTCACACTAAGATCACCTAAAAAAAGGTCCTGATCAAAAACTGTTGTGTAAAATAGTATCATTTTATCCCATTTTATGTCATTTAAGGATAATAGGAACAAAGGAAGGACAACTTGAAGCAAAACACCAAAACAGGAACTTTAAAGTAAATCAGGAAACAAACCAAGAAAAAATAGAACAAAAAACTCAAACTGAAGTCAGGGGCTCATGCTAACCCTGACCATAACTATGTGTCCAATCTGACATCTGTTTCCCAGTTTCTTTTGGATGTTGATGTCTGAGATTGTGATGTGGCCTCGTCCAGCCTTCTTGGATTCCTGTAGTCCATCGTCAAAGTGCCAGCTTTAGTCTGTGCCCAGTCTGTGGAATGCAACAAAGTGATTTTGTGCACCCAGGTGATGTGTTATGGCCACCGGCTCGTACCTGTGTCAAGAAATACAAAAGTACAATCCAGTATAAAAAATAAAATAGAAAAATGTGAAGGAATTAAAAAATACATTTCCCCCAAAATTTCAGGAACAGAACCTGGTCTGAGGTGGACTCAGTGCATAAAATGTTATAAAAATCCTTCTATTTTACATTTTCAAAAATCAGAAACTGTGTTTAATGTGTTCTTTAGTATGTAATTCAGAATTTAATCCAGGTTTGAGCAGTTTAGGTCCAGTGGTTTTTGATCAGGACACGGTTTTAGGTGTTCTGAATAGACCATGTTCCTTTGATGCCCTCACAAATTATAAGCTGTGAATCGGAAGCCAACTTCAGCGTCGTCTTTTGGTCACAAATTGGCGCTAGATAAAGTAAACCTACCAGATTAACTGAAGATCAGATGATAAACCTAGAGTCGCCGCTTTCATTGTCTGAACTTCATGAAGCTCTACTACGTATGCCTAATGGTAAAGCACCAGGGCCTGACAGCTTTCCTGTTGAGTTTTATAAAGAATTCTGGGAACAACTTGCACCAACGTTTTTTGCAATGGTAACATTTATCAAGGAAAACCAATCAATGCCACCTAACATGAACTCCACCAACATAATTCTCCTCCTTAACCAGACAAAGATCCCACTAGTCCTTCGAACTATCGCCCCATTTCTTTAATCAATGCAGATGTAAAAATTATCTGCAAAGTACAGAGAATAGAAAAAATCACTCCTCACATAATTCACCTCGATCAAACGGGATTCATCAAAGGCAGACACTCTGATGACAATGTCCGCAGACTTGTAAATATAATAGACATTGCCACCGTTAAAAACCAGGAAATGACCATACTGTCGCTGGATGCTGAAAAAGCTTTCGACAGAGTAAATTGGGCTTTCTTCATGGCTGCCCTCCATAAGTTTGGGTTTGGAGAATCATTCATCAATTGGATTAAAATATTATATCATAACCCCAATGCATCAGTTACAACTAATAAACAGACTTCCAACAAGTTTTTTCTCAGAAGAGGAACCAGACAGGGTTGCCCACTCTCCCCCTCTCTTTTTGCTTTATTTATTGAGCCTCTAGCTCAGCAATGAGACAGAACAAGAGCATTAAAGGAATTAAAATCAAACACAGCCATCATAAAATTAGTCTCTATGCAGAGGACATATTGCTGTTTTTAAATAACTCACGTTCTGTAAATGAAACAGTAACAACCATTAATGAATTCTCCTCCATATCAGACTACTCCATTAATTGGAATAAATCTGTTTTATTACCACTGAACAGTAATGCAGAGCAAAGACTCACAAAACCAGTTAAATCAGGAAATATCAAATATCTAGGTATTTATTTTTCCCCCAAATTATCAGAACTGGTGCAGCTAAACCACACCCTGTTACTGAAAAACATACAGGACGATCTAACCCGATGGACCAACCTGCCTCTGTCCCTTATGGGCAAGGTAGCCACAGTTAAAATGAAAATCTTACCCAAAGTTAATTATCTCTTCTCAATGATCCCCACACAACCGCCACTAAAATGGTCCAAAACATTAGACTCATCCATATCAAGCTTTTTATGGAGAAATAAACCTGCAAGAATTAGCCTAAAAACTTTAAAATCTGCAAAAAGCTGTGGAGGCTTAGAACTACTTAACTTCCACAAATACTTAATTGCAAATAGATTACAATACATCTTAAAATGGTTAAAAAATAATCCAGAAACTAACTCATGGTTAGACTTGGAACAGGCGTTATGTGGGAAGATCAACCTGTCAGATCTACCGTTTATTAGCCAAACAGTTAAAAAACAGGATTGTTTCAAAAGTATTAATATAAACGCCACTTTAACAGCCTGGTGGGAATTTCTAAAATTATCTAACTCGTCAATCCAACCGTGCAGAATGACACCGATCTGGAACAACCCTGACATCCTCATAAACAAAAAGATGATACACTTCCCAGCTTGGCAAGCAGGGGGCATGACGTTACTAGAGCACTTAATTATTGACAAAAGATTCATAACTCCCCAGGAACTACAAGACAAACATGGAATAAATTACTTAGAAACTTAAATCAATTATTACTAAGAAGTTTAAATACAGAGACAACGATTTAAAGCTACCAGAAGTAGTTACCTCTCTGATTAATAATTCAATGAATAAAATTCTCTCTAAAATATACAAACTTCTATGTAAATTTAGATAATAATATTTCACTTCCAATAACAAAATGGGATGCAGATTTGAGCAGCACAGATGAAAAACTTCTTGTCAGAACTTTGTCTAAACACCTTTAAACTGACTAAAAGTCCAAATTTGCAGCTAATCCATTGCAAAACTCTTCACAGGATTTACTACACTGGACAGAGGATGTTCAAGATGGGTCTCAGTAACTCAGACATTTGTGAACACTGTGACAGTAATCTACCTGACAGTTACATGCATGCACTATGGCTCTGCACACCTGTCCAGGCTCTCTGGCAGCAGGTATGTGCCGATCTATCAGCCTGGCTTAAGGTTTCAATCACGGCTTCACCTTCACTTTGCGTGCTTGGTGACATGAGTGCCATCGAAGTAGAAAGAGGATTATTAAATATCATTTTCATAACTTTTTGTATAGCTAAATAAACCATTTATTAAATTGGAAAAACAAGAAAAATATAAATATAAGTCAATGCAGAAACCTGCTGTTTGATCATATCAGCTTGGAAAAAATGTCAGCCCAAAGTTCAAGTAACTTGGAAAGAATTCGGTCTCTCTGGTCTCCCGTAGCTAACTCCATGACTTAGAGGGTGGGGGGCCTGGTCATCACTGCCCCTTGCCCTTCTGCCGGGGTGGGTGTGGGGGTCGGGGCCTCCAATGCCTGGCGGGGGGCGGTGGGGACTCCGTTGAAAAGGGAGCCGGGTCTGGTGCCTGGGTGGGGGCGGGCTGGGGCGCTGCGTGGTCTTCTGGGCTCGGCTGTGGGGGGTGTGTGGTGGTTCGGCTTGGCTTGGGGGGGTGGTCTCTTTGCCCATGCTGGGGGGGTTGGTGGGGGGTCCTGCTCGGGGGAATAGGTCCAGCGGCGCTGGGCGGGCTGCCCGTCTACACCTGGGGCTGGGATCAACCCTTCCCTGGCTCTGGGACGGGACAGGACAACCCTCTTGGGGCCCCCGGTCGCTCTGGGTGTCATCCGCTGGGGCTGCGGGGTCTGGGGGTGTGTGTGTGGGGGGCTTGTTGGCCCCGTCCTGTGGGGGGACTTTCGGGGGGGGGCCACCAACGGTGGACCTTGGGGGTCCGACGGGTCGGGGTCTCAGCTGAGGCATTTGGCAGTTGCCCCAGCCGGTTGGCTGCCTTGGTCCCGTCGAGGCCTGACCAGAGCTCTCCCAGGGCCGGCGCTAGGGGGTGGGGGCCTGGGCTTGCTCCGGGGGGGGGGGGGGGGTTTCTGGCTAATCTCTCTCCGTGTGGGGGCGGGTGGTGCTGGGCCTGGGGTGTCTGCGCCTCGGGGGATGGGCCCTCGGGGCTGGGGGTCCTGTTCGCGTTGCGGGGGGGTGTGCTGTTTGACCACCGGGGGACAGTCTACCAGCCCCCTTGAGGGGCTACTTGGCAGTGGTCCCCCTCCCATGGTTGCCATATGGAGTGGGCCCACCACTCTCGGTTTTATTTGCACCTTAGACATGTAGGGCCCTTGGTAGGGGGGGGGGGGGGGGGCATCACTGCCAGCAAGCAGCAGATGTCCTCCTAGCGCCCTACCCGCCAATTTGAACTGAACCTTAGACATTTAGGGCCCTCGGTGGGGGGGGGGGGGCATTACTGTGAGTAATCAGGGAATGTCCTCTCTGTGCCCTACCTGCCAATTTTTAAGTTTTTTTTTAATGTATTTTTTTTACTGGATGTTTATCATTACGGTACGGTTCAAGTGCAGTACAAATCTCAAAGGGCGGGGCCTGTCCACACACACACTCAAATTTCATCAACACACCAGAAATGTCCACCTGTCAACATGTACACAAAACATGTACACAAAACAAATAGTGTTCACACACGCATACTCATGCCTTCAAGCTAACTGGTGTGAAATATTTCATTCATTCAATCATGCAAACTGTTAGTGCAAAGGTGAGCTAACACCTGTTTTCAGGTGAGTGTTTATGTTCTTCTAAATGGATGGTGGAATGGGAAAAGAAGGAGGGGGAGTGCCCAGCCATCCCCACACCAAGACCCCCACAGCAGCGGCAGCCAGAAGCCCCCAACACCAAACGGCAGCTGGCAGAGAACCACCGCCCCCCGGGCAATCACACCCGCCTCCCAAGCCAGGGCCAGCAGGACCACCACGAGGCCCCCAGAGCCAGAGAGCAGGGAGGCATGGGGGGAAGTGAGTGCCGCCCCCGCCCAGCCAGGAGAGCAGCCCCCCTGCCGCGCCAGGAGGGCCCAGCGCAGGGCCCCACCCGAGAAGGGCGCCCACAGCCCCAGACGAGCACCCCATCCCCACCCAGGAGTTCTGGGCATCCCCCCGCCCCAACCCCAAGTACGAGCCAGGATCCCCCAAGGGAGACCCGCTCCGCACTCCAGGGAGCCACCCACCCGGCCCACGGGGTGCCCGTATCCTTGTGGAGTGGGTGCTGGGCCTCGCCCAATTTCCAACTGTGGCGGAGTCTGGTCGGGCCATGTCTACAACAACACTTGTGGGCCCCCTTCTCCCTGGGGTGCCCCCCTCCTGGGTGGGGGCGGCTGGCCCCTGTCTTGCACCTTTCTGGACCAACCGTGGGCCGGGTGGGTGGCTGCCTGGAGTGCAGAGCGGGTCTCCCTTAGGGGGTCCTGGCTCGTACCTGGGGTTGGGGCGGGGGGATGCCCAGAACCCCTGGGTGGTTATGAGGTGCATGTCTGTGGTTGTGGGCACCCCTCTTGGGTGGGGCGCGGCGTTGGGCCCTCCTGGCGCGGCAGGGGGTCACCCGGGGGGGCGGTTGTTCTCTGCCTGCTGCCATGTGGTGTTGGAGGCTTCTGGCTGCCGCTGCTACTGCGGTGGGGGTCTTGGTGTGGGGATGGCTGGTCACTCCCCCTCCTTCTTTTCACATTCCACCAACCATTTAGAAGAACATAAACACTCAGCTGAGCACGGATGTTACCTCACCTTTACACTAACAGTTTGCATGATTGAATGAAATATTTCACACTAGTTGGTTTGAAGGCATAAGTATGCGTGTGTGAACAATATCTGTATTGTGTGCATGTTTTGTGTACATGTTGACATGTGGACATTTTTGCAGTTAACAGGGGTGTTTATAACATCTGAGTGTGTGTGGACAGGCCCTGCCCCTTCTAGATTTGTATTACATCTGAACCTCACCGTAACGATAAACATCAGCAACTTTTTGCTTTATGCTGCTTCATGGTTTTACCCCCCCCCTCCTATGATCACCCTCCTACCCCCCTCCCCCCTCTCTAACATCCCTCTTTCTTCTTCCCTTCTTTCCTTTTCCATCCGGTCCAACACAAAGGAGTTTCAAAAACAGTCAAGATGAATAAAGTTTGGCCTCAATTCCAAAAGGGGTTCATTCAGACATTCCTCCGGTTTGTCATAAGATTCATAACCCCTGTTGTTAAAGTAAAATATGTCCAACACAAGAGGCCCTCAGCTCTCATCTGTCTGCCCAGCTGTTGGACAGGACAAGTTTAGAAAAAAAATAAAACAAAAACAACAAAAAATTAAAACAAAAAAACAAAACAAATTGGCACCAGTGTTTAGCCGCTGAGCTGCCATCAGTGAGTGAATGTGACTGGAAAGAGCACTGGGCCTTAGAGCGAGGTAGAAAAGTGGGATGAAAATATTTACAAGTGAAACCATCCGTCCTCTAAAGCTGCTGAATCTTATTTGGGTTACCGGGGTTGCTGGAGCCTATCCCAGCTACTGAATGGGGGATCAGGTCACCAGTCTGTTACAGCGCCACACAACCACACATTCACACCTAATGGACAAGCTATGATCAATGAACCTATGAAGCGTGTTTTTGGACTGGGGGAGGAAACGGGAGAAAACCCACACATGCACAAGTAGAACATGCAAACACTCCCCCCTGGGATTTGAACCATTTGGGAGGTTAGAGTGCTTCCCACTACACCACCATGCAACCCCCATGTAAATCAATAAACACTGTAATTGTGGATTGAATTAAAGTGACTCAAAAGCTGTAAATGATAACTTGAAGTTTCCAGTAAAAGTGACGGCAGGATCTCTAAGAACCACTCAGCAGGAGTCCACACTCAGACTTTTCTGCCCTCTGGTGGTTCACATGCGTTTCTGCAGGAACTCTGACATCCTCATTTCATGGCTCTGAGTGTGAATGTGAATGTGGGTGTGTGTGTGGGTGTGTGTCTGCGTGTGTGTGTCTCTGTGTGTGTGTGTTTGTGAGTGTGTATGTGTGAGTGTGAATGTGTGTGTGTGTGTTGGACAGATGCTACAGATGCTGGACAGATGCTACTGACAGAGCCTCAGATCCATGAGGAACATATTTATATAAACCCCTATAACTATAACAATTAAATGTTTTTCTAAAGGGCGGGGCCTGTCACTCATCCACACACATTCAAGTATCACAAACACGTTAGCACACATACATGTCAACACGTACACAACACACTCTTGTACGCATGCATATGTCCATGCATACATACAAATAAACCCATGTCCAACATTTTTCATTCCTGCATCGTGTCGTGTTTTGCACTTGCTGAAGTAGACTTTGGTTGATTGAGTGAATGAGAGTCAGGTGTGTAGCATCCAGGAAGTGCACGCTGGGGGTTCTGGGAGATGAAGTGCTTGCAGTTCTCTGGAGGTTGCTCCAGCCAGTGACCAGAGGGGGAGACAGAGTTCTGACTTCTGACAAGCAGTTTTGAGTTCAAATGCCTGAAACCTGCATTGACATAGACCAGGGGTCTCCAAATCCAGGTCTGGGGGGCCAGTGTCCAGCTTCTTTTCCAGAAATCCTGCCTTATTTGCTGCTGGTTACCTGGATCAGGTGTGTTTAGCCAATAAGGAGCTTCAATGGCAGGTTGGTTTGGAAAACATGTAGGACACCGGCCCTCCAGGCCTGGATATGGGGACCCCTGACATAGACTATTTACTAGAAGTGGACACTGAAACGCGTCTTTCTGAGGGTGATGTGAACACAGCTTTAGAGCATCTGTGACTAAGGCTTCATGAGATTCTCACCTTCATTCAGTGATAGCTGTAGATTTCAGTGTGGACACGTGACATGTTGTAGAAAGTTGACTAATCTTCTTCACGCTCCCTCTCTGGTTTCTCCACAGGACTGTGGGCTGAACACACAACAGGTCAATGAGACAAACCCACAACAACACAATCTGCTGTAGGTTGTGCTGAAGTCCCACTGCTTCATGGCATTACTGTGTCTGTGCTCAGTAGGTGCAGAAGAATTCAGGTTGGTAGGAACAGACAGTCGCTGTGCTGGTGGACTGCAGAGGAGGATCCAGGGATCTGAGTGGAGTGAAGTATGGGACATGAACATGAAGAATCTAGCCAATGTTTGCAGAAGACTGGATTGTGGTTCTCTTGTGTCAGCCAGGGAAACAAGACACAATGTGAACATTAGTTGTTCAGGTGAGTTTATTAGTGTGTCTCTCTGTGACTTTAAGGAAAAAGAAAAAAATGTATAGAAACAATAAAGAACTGAAACACTTCAGTTCCATCCAGGAAAGTCAATGGAATGAAAGTTCCCACAGACCCCACATGAGAGAGACCATCATCTGATCAATGTCTGATCTGCTCTTCATCTCTTTCCAGACTCTGTCAGGATGGAGAACGGATCCAGTCGGTGTTCAGGCAGGCTGGAGGTGAAGTCCAACAACTCGTGGTCCTCCGTGTGTGAAGATGACTTTGACCTGCTGGATGCAGAGGTGGTCTGTAGGGTGCTGGGCTGTGGGGCTCCTTCAGTCCTCCAGGGGGCGCTCTATGGAGAAGCAGAAGCTCCCATATTGAGCAGAGAGTTTCTCTGTGAAGGTCATGAGTCTGTTCTTCTGGACTGTGGAAGCTCATGGAGGAAAACAAAAGCCTGTCCACCTGACAAAGCTGTTGGACTCACCTGCTCAGGTACAGCTGCCAGTTAGTGAATGTAGGCGTGTTTCTGTAACATGTTCAATCTCACTGGGAGCTGATGGATCAATAAGCACAGACGGAACTTTTTGTGACATTTACGCCACTATAGAAATGTCTAGAACACCTGTGCAGGTACATCAATCAGTAAAAGTTTGATTGACAGTCATCTCAAGCTCTGTTTGCACCGGGCATGTGACCCATATTCACTCACTGGTCATTACCAAATCCAAGTCTCTGATTGGTCAAAGTTTCAGCTGGTTTCAACGTGAGTTCAAAGGTCACGTGTTTTGTTCATGGAGCCTAAAAACGGTCATAGAAACTTGCATAGCTAAGCGTGAATGTGAGAGTTTGGAACCAGAAGCCCTAAATGCACGTTTCCATTGACTTTTCATTGGAAGTGGCTGCTTAAACGCGTTACTGAGGCCGATGTGAACGGAGCTTTAGGGAAGTGGACGGGTGGAGGGAAGCTCCTCCCACTTTGACAAAGCAGCAGTTTTTGCATTTCCTTGTGTGCTAGCAAGACAGCATTTGCTACAGATTGAAGGTCAGATCTTGACCTGGTTTTGTTTCCATGTTCCTCAAACAATCTTTGATTTCTTGGTTCTTTCAGATCCTAATACTGTGAGACTGATGGGATCGAGTCGTTGTTCTGGTGAACTCCAGGTGAAAAGTGGAAGAGAATGGAGAGCTGCTGATGCCTGGATATTTAAAAGAAAAGGGACAACATTAGCATCTGTGTGCAAGAACCTGAAGTGTGGATCCCACGTTTCATCGACAACTAAAAAACTTCCAAGAGAAAAGCCAGTTTTTCAGATTAGTCCTTTCTGCTTTGATAAATTTCCACTAAATATGGAGGAATGTGTGTATGAAGATACAATGAGCAGCAAGACGATGGAAATCATCTGCTTAGGTAACAAACCTTCTGATGCCGACTGTATGTACGTCTCACTGTCAGTTTGTGATGCGTCATTGAGTCGATCTTAAGTCATTTTTTTAGTAACCTGAGATGTTTGAGTCCAGAGAATTGAAATATTCCTCATTGTGAACCGTTCTAAACTTGGTCTTCTCTGCTGGATCCACAGACTCTGTCAGGCTGGAGAACGGATCCAGTCGGTGTTCAGGCAGGCTGGAGGTGAAGTCCAACAACTCGTGGTCCTCCGTGTGTGAAGATGACTTTGACCTGCTGGATGCAGAGGTGGTCTGTAGGGAGCTGGGCTGTGGGGCTCCTTCAGTCCTCCAGGGGGCGCTCTATGGAGAAGCAGAAGCTCCCATATTGAGCAGAGAGTTTCTCTGTGAAGGTCATGAGTCTGTTCTTCTGGACTGTGGAAGCTCATGGAGGAAAACAAAAGCCTGTCCACCTGACAAAGCTGTTGGACTCACCTGCTCAGGTACAGCTGCCAGTTAGTGAATGTAGGCGTGTTTCTGTAACATGTTCAATCTCACTGGGAGCTGATGGATCAATAAGCACAGACGGAACTTTTTGTGACATTTACGCCACTATAGAAATGTCTAGAACACCTGTGCAGGTACATCAATCAGTAAAAGTTTGATTGACAGTCATCTCAAGCTCTGTTTGCACCGGGCATGTGACCCATATTCACTCACTGGTCATTACCAAATCCAAGTCTCTGATTGGTCAAAGTTTGAGCTGGTTTCAACGTGAGTTCAAAGGTCACGTGTTTTGTTCATGGAGCCTAAAAACGGTCATAGAAACTTGCATAGCTAAGCGTGAATGTGAGAGTTTGGAACCAGAAGCCCTAAATGCACGTTTACATTGACTTTTCATTGGAAGTGGCTGCTTAAACGCGTTACTGAGGCCGATGTGAACGGAGCTTTAGGGAAGTGGACGGGTGGAGGGAAGCTCCTCCCACTTTGACAAAGCAGCAGTTTTTGCACTTCCTTGTGTGCTAGCAAGACAGCATTTGCTACAGATTGAAGGTCAGATCTTGACCTGGTTTTGTTTCCATGTTTCTCAAACAATCTTTGATTTCTTGGGTTCTTTCAGATCCTGATACTGTGAGACTGATGGGATCGAGTCGTTGTTCTGGTGAACTCCAGGTGAAAATTCAGAAGAGAATGGAGAGCTGTTGATGCCTGGAGATTTTGAAAGAACAGAGAGAACATTAGCATCTGTGTGCAAGAAGCTGAAGTGTGGATCCTACGTTTCATCGACAATTAAACAACTTCCAAGAGAAAAGCCAGTTTTCCAGATTAGTCCTTCTGCTTTGATAAATTTCCACTAAATATGGAGGAATGTTTGTATTAAGATACAATGAGCAGCAACACGTTGGAAATCACCTGCTTAGGTAACAAACCTTCTGATGCCGACTGTATGTACGTCTCACTGTCAGTTTGTGATGCGTCATTGAGTCGATCTTAAGTCGTTTTTTTTAGTAACCTGAGATGTTTGAGTCCAGAGAATTGAAATATTCCTCATTGTGAACCGTTATAAACTTGGTCTTCTCTTCTGGATCCACAGACTCTGTCAGGCTGGAGGACGGATCCAGTCGGTGTTCAGGCAGGCTGGAGGTGAAGTCCAACAACTCGTGGTCCTCCGTGTGTGAAGATGACTTTGACCTGCTGGATGCAGAGGTGGTCTGTAGGGAGCTGGGCTGTGGGGCTCCTTCAGTCCTCCAGGGGGCGCTCTATGGAGAAGCAGAGGCTCCAAAGTGGAACAAAGAGTTTCTCTGTAAAGGTCATGAGTCTTCTCTCCTGGACTGCAACCACGCCAGACTAGAGAGAAGCTCCTTAGTGGACAAAGTTGTTGACCTCACCTGTTCAGGTGGAGGAGGAGCCACAGCTTTAAACTGGTGACACGTGTAATCATTTATCAATAACGTATCTGTTTGTGCCTACATGAAGGAATCATCCGCCTGGAGGGAGACGTCAGTCACTGTGCTGGAACACTGGAGATGTTTTACGGTGGAGAATGGGGACCAGTAGCTGCTTCTAACTGGAGCCGGGACTCCGCCTCTGCAGTGTGCGCTCAGCTGGGTTGTGGTTCTGCTCTGTTTACTAGAAGCAAAGACAACTTCCTGAACAGATCAGTGTGGTGGATCCAGCCTCCGTGTGGCCCATCACTGGAAGACTGTAATATTATGCGTTGGGATGATCAAAGCCAATCTACTCTTGAAATATTCTGTTCAGGTAAAACCAAACACCAACGTCATTATTCTACTGATCATGTCCCAGTTTGCTGCAACACTCTGTAATTCTAGAATTTACTGATCCAGATCAGCACCAAGTGTGTCAGGAAAGATGAAAACCAGCCAGGTAGACCTTCAGAACATAGATGGACTGGGCCTAAGAACTTTATTTTGATAGTGAACAGGAAGTTGTGGGTTCAGATACCAACAAATTCTCCTTTTTTCATTTCGTTTAACACTATGATCACTCCAGACACCCAGGTTTTGTTTGATATGCCTTTTTTTCTAGAAAATGAGAAACGTTTAGTCCCCGTAGGTGCACACAGGCCATTGGGAGATAAAGAAAAACATTAGGATTATTTTTCCAAGAAAAAGTTCCAATTCCTGAAGAATCAAATGTCCAATATGACTCAGCAGAAATCCTCTGTTTCAGTCCATGTCGGTTTGATGATCCGTTGGGTTGTCGTCTCGGTGGGTTTGATGGCGATGATCCTCGTCACCTGCTTCTACGCCACGGTACTGAACACACAACCTGCACGGCAAATACAGGACCTGAAGTATTTTATAGTGATGGTGAATTGTTGTCTTTTAGAAAACCAGACGGAGAACACGAGAGGAACCGAGACGTTCCTGATGGTTCTGATTCTGGAGGCTGTACAGAGGAGAGGACTGCAGTGTGAAGGAAAGAATGAACAGTCCAGGCTGCAGCTGTAAAACTCTGCATTACATTACCAAGAGATTCAATAAGCATCAATATTAACATTTGACCCCAAACAATATTAAAGATGAAACTAATGAGTAAAGTAGCTCATTTATAGAAAATGTCATTGTCATTCTTGCTCATGTAATCCTAATTTTCTACAAAGAGAATGAGGTGAGCGTTGGATGCAGATGTTGTACAAAAGCTGTGAAGTAAAAAGCGCTTTCATCCACCAGATTCATGCTTTCAAAGTTGGAGCAAATGATTTTGGAATGATACCTGCTTGATTGTTGATGAACTCACTCCAGGTTTAATGGGTCACGTTCATAAATCCTAGAAAGAAAAAGGAGAAAAAGAAAGTCAAACAAAAAGGTGAATAATGAATACATTTGATGTTTTAAACACACTAGAAGGTTTTGAAGTTATAATTAAGCTACTCACCTCTTGGTGCACCATATCAGGCATTTGCATTGACTGTATATCAGAACTGGACTGAGTGGCCCCTCCCCCTCTGGTGTTGATCAGAGGGGGAGGTTTCAAACAGTCTGCTTGAAACCTTTGATTGACAGATTATCCTGGGTCCGCTTTCAGAGGCAGGGGTGTAGACTTCCAACAAGCTTGTTGAGAGTGGTTGCCATAGAAACGTTGACTTGGACCAATAATTGTTTATTGACGGTGGCGTCTGAATTGGGGAAAATGGCGGCTTCATTTCATTGGAGGCGGTAGGAAGCTATTTTCTATGGGTGACATCACACTGGCTCGGTCCAGTGCTCTGGGCGTTCATTGTTTTGGGGTGTCCAGTGTGCACAGATGCTCACTGGATTGGCTAATATCAACCACAATGCACTGCGTTTGAACTATTTGTCATTTGAAAGAAAAAAAGAGAAACTTTATTTCATCCATGTTTTCATCATCATAACACAGTGGATTCATTAACAGTCTTCGTAAAAGTTCATATTTTTGCTATTGAAGAAAATAAAGAAGTAGTGAGTTGTGGGTCCATATAGTGTTACAATCCAGCCCACTGGTTTTTCCTGCATTATATAGTTTTTAGTGGTAGAGAGTGGAGACACAATCCGGCCTAAGATGACCTTTATTGGCCCCGCCTTCACTTAATCAACTAGCTTTTATGGAATATTTAGAATTTACTTCCATTGAATATTTGCAGACGTTACCAAGGAAACGCAGGACTCAGCAAACTGAAATCCATATATGGCAAACATTAGGACCAATCAATCATGCCAATCACACCAGATGTGTCCTGGCCTGGTTCAACAACAACCACCACCATGCCGTTGACCTGCAGAAATTGGGTAGAAATTGGACGACTGATGGTGGAAGAAGGAGAGGAGGAAGAATTGTTTGTAGACAGATAGAAGGAAAGGCAGGAGTGAAGGACTTGGAGGAGGAAAAAGATGAGTGACAGCACAGCCGTGGATGGAGAGAGCGTAGCCAGACGGCACAGAATGTTGGTGTGGGGTTGACTCTGGTGGGGAGGATGATGATGATGATGATGAACAGTTGAAAGAGGAAGACACCGAACTCGATTCACCCGTCAGGGACGTCCTGTTTCCAAGTGAGGGTTGTCCGCTTGACAAGGCGCACGTTAAGGCCTTCAGTTTTCTTTTAAAAATCACCTTAAATATGGATTATTTCTGGTTGTTCTATGATGTTGAAGTGAGAAGTACACCATTTGGTTGAGTCTTATTGTGAATGCCCCAACGCGACTAACATGTAGCTGTGTCGGACTGTGTTTATTTGTTTTCTAACTCCTGACATGTTTTTTACATGTTATTACCAACATTAGGAGTTTGCGTGGTCACAGGAAAACCCAATTCTGAATAAAGATGTGAGGTCTGACAGACGTCCTTAGAGCTGTTGGTTGTCTGTTTCCAGATCTCCTGGTGGGAAATCGTTCTGAGCTCTTGGTGTCTGTTTTTTGATACGGTCTTTTGTTTTCAGAAATTACCTTGACAAGGCCTAACGTCTAAACTTTGGCACCACATCAAACAATCAGGAGCTCAGCTTTGGCCCATGACGTGTTGATGATGTCATCAGTGCGCTGACACCTTAAATGTCAGTTCAGGCTCAAAGCTGAGCAGCATTAAAACAAAGATGATTGATGTGAGATTCAAAGCAAACACCTGATCACAGACGTTGACAGTCCTTCCTGTCTGTTGGGGTTTTAGACGTTGACTCCTGGACTTCCTGCTGGAGGCAATTCAATCAGTTCATCAGATAATTACAAGCTTGTTACGCAGAAAATTCAGTCTGCTTCTCAGGCTCCAATGTCAAACATTCAATCCTGAAACAGTCATGATTTTATTTACAGTCTTAATCTGAAAACAGTATTTATGACAATCCTACCGGGAAGAAAAGTGTTTGTATTTTCACCTCATGTTGACACATTTCTGTTACTTTTGTTTTTCTGTTTCTGTTTTCATTAAATCTAACAGCAAGAAAATAAATGTGTGTATCCCTTCTGAACAGATTCATTTAATCTGGTTCATCAGGTTATAAATTATTTTGCAGAGGAGGAAGCTGTAGATTAAATGATACATCTAATATTTTTTATGTAAAAATAAAGTTTATTTTCAGTTCCTGGGTGATCCTTTATGTTTTTCTTTTCATTTTCTTGCATTTCAGTTCAAGTGATAACACATTTCTGTATTTCTGTATATTTCTAAAGTCAATAAAGTTTTGGATGGACTCTCTCAGAATTGTGTGGAATCTGTGCCTTTATGAAAGACATTTACTTGCTCATGAGTTCCTCGTCAGCAGAGATCTTCATGGATCCAGGATTCCTGTAAAGGAGACGCCGTCTGAGCCCCTCTGGGGGGGCTTCAGCCTCCCCCTGAACCTGCAGATGTTCCTCTGGTTCCAACACAAAGGAACCTCCAAACAGCTTCTTCCAGCTGCTTGGATGTGAACAGAAAGCAACATGAAAACACGCTAGTTTACCTGCTAAAGGGTTAGCTCTGGCTGCTGACCATGCAAAAACCACACCAAACCAAATGATTGAAACTTGAAATACTGCACATTTCCACGGATGGGAAGAATAAAAACCGCAAAATGCTTCAGTCTTTGTTGCTTAGTCAACATATAAACCCTTTTGCAGCAAACAGTTTCTAGACCAAAGTGTTTCAGAAATGGGTTTCACTTACAAATGTCTTTTTATGTGTAAAAATAAAATGTTTTAAGCCTCAGTCCCACCTGGATGCCTCCATCATTTATCCCCGTTCAGATGCTCATGACAAAAGCTTTAAGTAGATGAATTACAACAAATCCACATTTCCAAGAAAAATACCCTTTTATTTCATTATAAATCCACATATTTGTATCTATGAAAGCATAAAATCCCAGATTTGCACGTTGTTGTGTTTTTTTTCCGTGTTGTGATAGTTTGTTTTGTTCTATTTAAGTAAATCATGGGTATCAAACAATCAAAGACTGTAAGGTGTATGTCACATACAAACACAGACACTGTCAAACAGCAAAGAAGGAGGGAGGGGGAGGCAGGAGAGGGACAGCGCGAGTTCTGCTGGCCACGCCTCCATCCATTCCACACATGAGAAACCACCTCAATAGCAGCTGGAAGAGGTTTTTACCATTTATGGTCAAGTTCTTCAGTCTTTGTGCTTGTGCAGTTTCCAGAGTCAAACAGACCATCAGATTCAGCATCAAATGCAGAGCTTCACATGTGCCACCGGAGCTCCTCAAGGCTCCGTTCTTGGCACACGAGAGAATAAATCCACCATGGACGCAGAAACACGCATTGCTTCAAGATTTTCTAGTGTCACCCAGAGCCAGAAGGGTTCCATCAAGATACTGGAGAATATATTATTTGTTGGTGAAAATGAAGAGAGATGAAATGAGAACAAACTCATGACTAAAGTGCTGCAGGAGTTCACTGTTTGACAGTTTCTCTTTGATTACTGATGCTCTGAGACAAGACTCTGACAGTGAGCTGTTTATGTTGTTTTTCTTCTCAGTAGAAGGCCCAACTTCTCTTTAAGTGCTAAGAGTAAAAAAGGGTTTGATTAGGGATGTCTGTGCGCCCTGTCATTGAAATAATGCTGTCATAATGCTGTGACCCTTTGGCATATGACTATAGTGGGGAAAGAGGAGAGCGGCGCCACCAAATGTCCAGCAGAACATCCTGAAAGCTTCCAGAAAACCCATCAGTACATTCCAGGAGCAGATTCCAACTGTCAGGTTTCAGGAACTGGATCTCTGGTAAATCCTCCAGAACTGAGAGCTCCTCTAGAACCGGGCCATTCTCCTGTAAAAGCCCCGCTGAAGCAGCGCCCAACACCAGCAGGCTTGGAGGCCCGACCTGCGTCCCACATGTCCGTCCCAGCGGCATGGAGGCTTCTGGGTAACGACTGCTATTGTAGATGTCCCCCTGCAGGTGTCACTCTGGAGGTTCCAGCAGGCGCACCACGGCGAGTAGACGGGTCCAGTACCTGATCATCAGAACGGGGTGGACGGCCGCATGTCCACCTGCAGATGCAAAAGACGCAGAGATGCATCGGTTTGGATGCAATACTATCAGATTTACACAATTCATGTTAAAAAACACTTTAAACAACTAAACATCTTTAATCCACTGATGACACAGATTCACACTTTCAGAAGGTCCATTCCCAGTTTTTGAGTATGTGTGTGTGTGTGTGTGTGGGGGGGGGGGGGCATTTTAGTTAGATGAAGTCAGAAAACAATCTGATGCAGAACAGACAGAATAAAAGGAGGAGGTCCATCATCCAGTTAACAGAGAGATGGGGGGAGAAAATTTGTGATCAAAGAGGAAAGAGAGAATAAACCTTAAAGAGAAGTGAAGCAAAGAAAAGAGCCGAAGGTTTGACTGGAAGAAATGAGGACAGCAGATGATGGAGCTCCAGCAATCTGCATCCTGAGGGGCATCATTATGCAGCCTGTTGACCCCATAAGCAGAAATGATGTTGTTTACCGAGGCAGGGCGGTTTTTACACAGCACTTAGAGAAATGGAGGCTCTGGCTCTCCTGATGGCTCCTTTCCATCCTCCATCTCATCTTCTCCGTGAGCTTAAGCTCTTTGGCTGCATGTTTCCACCATCTCTGCCCTCAGGAGGTTCCCCTGGAGCTTCTCTGGGGGGCAGGTGAGGGTTCAGCCTCTTAAGATGGGTTTGTGTGCCTCATCTCCTTCCAGCACTCATGCTGGACTCATGAACCACAAAGTTGAGGTTCTAAACATAGCTTTGTTCTAAACATTGTTTTTCTTATTTCCTGTTCTGCGCACCTCCTCCTAGAATGCTCTGCTGTGTTCCTGAATGGAATAACAGGAACAGGAAACTGCACAGCCCTGAAGCCCACTCACCTTCCTGCACCAAACTAACAAAAGACCAATATGAAAAGTGACTTCTTTTTGTCAGAATCAATTTAAGGTATGTCCAAAGCGTGTGTGAAGCCGTTTCAGCCCTCTTTTGTGCATCTTTAGATTTTTTACGTGGCTCCTTCATGGAGGGACTGTATCCTGCTGTATCCACGTTGAAGTGAGCCACACCAGAGCACATCTGTAAATAAAGCCAGACGTTCACCTGAGTTCCCACCTGCCAAATGAAGCCGACTGCCCAGACTCTGTGAGTGCTCCACAGTTTGAAGTCAATGAGCAGCATTCTGACTCTCATGTCTGAATGCTGTTCATTGACTTCAGCTCCGCCTTTAATACCCCCCACCCAGCAGCTCATCCACAAGCTAGACCAGCTAGGACTCAACACCTCCCTGCTGCTGCTGCTGGACTTTCTGACAGGGAGACCACAGGCAGTTCGTGTCGGCAGCAACACCTCCAGCACTATCACAATGAACACAGGGGGCCCCCAAGGATGCGGCTGAGCCCCCCTCTCTTCACTCTCCTGACCCCCAACATCAAGCTCCAACCTCTTCATCAAGGTTGCAGATGACACAACAGTGGTGGGTGTCATCAACATCAACGATGAGACCCCCTACAGGAGTGAGATGAGCAGGCTGCTCTGTGGTTGTGGACTTCAGGAGAACCCCCACCCAGCACGCTCCACTGATCATCAATGGTGCTGCCGTGGAAAGGGTGAACTGCACCAACTTCCTGGGGGGGCACATCTCCTACGACCTGGCTTGGTACCACAACACTGCATCACTGGCCAAGAAATCCCAACAACGCCTGTACTTCCTCTGCAAACTAAAGAAGGCCAGAGCTGCTCCCCCCATCATGCAGACCTTCTACAGGGGGGCCGTCGAGAGCATCCTGACCAGCTGCATCACCGTGTGGTACGGAGCCTGCACCGCGTCCTGCTGGACGTCCCTGCAGTACAGTGTGAAAACAGCTGAGAAGATCGTTGGTGTCCCTCTCACTGGCCTCTCGGACATTTATCACCCCCCCCCACCCACAAAGCCATCAGGATTGCAGGGGACCCCTCCCATCCATCCCAGAGTCATTTCCTCCTGCTGCCATCAGGGAGGAGACTGCAAAGTCTGCAGGCCAGAACCAGCAGACTCAAGGACAGTTTCCTCCATCAGGAGAGCAGGAAACTCCACCCCCCCCCCTCCGCCCCCTCCACTCCGTGCCACAAACTCACACTGAAAAACTTCACTCCTGCATCAGAACATCATCTTCATTAAAGACTGCCATCACAGGCTCATCTACTGACTGTTCTGTTGTCTGTTCTGTTGTCTCATTGCTGTTTTTCACTGTTTAGATGGCTGTTATTCTTCTCATTATAATTCTCGTTTTACTTATTTGTTATTTTATTTTATAAGCTGCTTGAACTGGGGGGGGGGGGGCGAGAGGAAAGTCATTTCATCTGTGCTGTATGCTGTGTGTGCAGCATAGTGGCCAATAAAGCTGACTTTGACTTTGATTAGAAAAAGGTCACTCCTTATGGCGCCGCAGCTTTTCAGTGGAAGGTCAGAATGAAACCGTCTCCTGCTTTAACAGGAAAGTATCATCACTTTCAAACACAGAGGAGCAGAAACTTATTACAACTTCGTCTCATTTAGTTATTAGCATACAAGAAGATGCTGCTCAGCACAAATAGATGTCCAAATCCAGAGTTTAAGAGTCAGGCTTCCATGCATGTGAGGAGGCTTGAGCCCCTATAGGAACATATATTATTCATGCTTGGCTCTGCTCAGCACGGAGACGCCTGCTGGCTCAGTTTCATCGGCATTTGCTGCTTGAAATGTTTAACATTTCTTCACCAACAACAGTTTAAACTCCTCACCTGAGTTTAAATAAAAGTTAACGACAGCAGGGTTTGCCGTTTTCCTGAAAACATGACCGCATTGTCCATTCCGGATTCTTCCTCCTGCATTTCTTAGTACATCAGACGGAGAGTTGGCCGTATGAAATCTCTGCAGTGCCTCGGGCAACCCGGTGGTTGCTGGTGTCTCCGTCCGTCTGATGTTTGTGCAGCTTTCTGACCAGAAGCCGCTGAGGCTCCTCCAGCAGCTGCAGACTGTCACTCCGACCCCGTCCACAAAGTCCATTTAATGAGGCGCTAACCTGATCTGCGAGGTGCTTTTTTGAGGAGGATCGTCTTGCATTTGCAAAGCTTAATCATCTCAATTCAATGTCATTCAGTCAAGATCAGAGAGGTCCTTCAGTCTGCAGCAAAGCCAGCTAATTAGCCTGATCTGGAGTATTTTAAAGACAAACTGATAAGCAGATGGCCCAGATCTCACCAGGATTCACAGCAAGGACGTCACCGACATGAGGTCCCATCAAAACACAGAGCTGTCATGTCTTTAGCGTGTCGTAGCTGGAATCTGGTCCATGATCCTCCTTTAGAACGTCTGCATGTAACCCTCAGCTCTCAGAGGAACACGGATTTGGTTTCAGCCTCCTGCACATCTCTGTTCACACAGGAACCCAGAAGACCACGTTTGTTTTTATTTGGTGAAACAGCAGACCGATGCTACATGTGAGAAAAATGAAAATCCTATTCAAGATCAATTCAAATTCAGCAGCAAAAAACAAACAAAACAAAAAAACACCCAACCTTATTTCCAGAGTCTGTGTCTGTCCGTCCCTCCCCTCTCCTTTGTGACAGTTTGCCCCCCCCCCATAGTCTGTCTTTGGGGGCTTCGTGACTCATCTGTGCTTCACTCCACCATTTCGCTGCTCAATTTGGGCTTTTCTGCCCAAATGTCGGAACTGACGCTGACTTCTGTCACCGTTGGGACATTTCTTTGTCTTTTACCTGATCAAAAAGGTTCATCTGTTTGTCTGCCACGTGAGCCTGAAGATATTTTTTATGTTTATGTTTTCTAATACATATAGATGACGCTCCTTGAGTAAACCTAGCAACTAAACAGGAAACATGTGATCATGCCTGTCAAAATAAATCTCAGCGGTGTTGGTTTTTCTGATTATCTCTGAATAAAGGGAATTGTCTGTGAAGAAACAGCTTTAGCAAAGGCTGGCTCATCCCTTCAGATGGGGTTTAAATACACCACGTTTGATTAAAACTTCCAGGCGACTGATGACTTTTTACTTTTTCTCCATTCGGCCCATTTTTCTGTTTCAGGTTATTCCCAGATTTCAGATCCATTCCTTTATTACGCCATAAGCGCTCCAGAACAGATTCCTGGTTGGTGGAGGAGTCCGGTCCAGGGGGTTCCATGGTGTTATGGCACTTTCTGGGTCTGTGGAGTCCCACAAGGCTGAGTTTTAGTCCCAGCTTCATTCTTGTTTGCATAATTTCTGATTGGTTTCTGATCTTTGACTGTTTTAGTGGTTTAAGAAGCTAAATCTGATCCAGAAATGCTAAAGCTTTCTTGGATGTCAGTTCTTTCTGTTGGCACAAAAGGGTGATGCAGAGCAAGCGAGCAATCATGGCCATCTTGGCGTTCTCAAGAACAACTTAAGCAACAAAAAGATGGCTCCAAAGGGGGCACTGACAGCTGAGGACATCGATCAGGTCAAAAGGTCGCCTGGCTTCATGGCAGAGATCTCTGCTGTGAAAATGCAGCAGAACGCTTGCCTGCAATCCACGGAAAAGGTTAAAAACCCAGAGCGCAGAAAGGAACCGACATCTACTCCACCTGAACAGCAGAAAGGCGGAGCTAAATTCCAGATTCAACTAAAGTTCAAGTCAAGAGGAACAGTGAGAACCTGGAGAACAAAACTGAGAGACATCTGTCTAACAGAACCGACTCTCACACTGAAGGGATTCAGATGATCATCTGGACGGACGCTCCTCTCATGTGGCAACAATAAAACACTGATCCTGACACCAACTTATACGTCAACCTGTCGCAGGTCTCACTGATGATCGATATGATCCTCCATCTTTGACGGACAAGACAGACACTGAAGTCCACTTTAATGGCAGAAGATCAAAGAGAACTCAAGTCTTTACTCCACCTTTCATAGAACCTGCAGCCAATCTGCTTCAACAGTGAAACAGACTTTGAACTGAAATAAAACAACATATTTCAGCAGAAAAACCAGAGCGGTGGACACCAGACGACGCTGAACTTGGCTTCCTATTCACAGCGTCCGATTGGCGAGGGCACTAAAGGAACATTCCACTGCATTTTTCACACTAAGACCACCTCAGACCAGGTCCTGTTTGCAAACCGCTGGACCCGGTCTGAGGTGGTGACCGTGCGTAAAATGCGATAAAATCATTCTATTTCCCATTTTCACAAATCAGAGACTGTGTTTACTGTATTCTTTACTATCGAAATCATAATTGAATCCTGGTTCGATCAGTCCAGGTCGTATGGTTTTTGAACAGGACCCGGTCCTATGGGTGGTCTTAGTGTGACAAATGCAGTGGAATGTTCCTTCAGTGCCGTCGCCAATCGGACGCTGTGAATAGGAGGCCAACTTCAGCACCGTGGACACCAGGACGACTGAAAATCTCTCTGATGATCTCCTTCAAGTAGAAAAAAGAATATAAAGAGATTTTAAAAAATGTGTACAGAACTGCTGCATGTATGGATCCATCTAAAGACTGGATGGAAGAACATCTGGTTTGTATATGGGATGCTTAGCCACAGAGGGAGTCATGATTTTCTATTCATATCTACAGAAAATATTTACCAGGAAAAGCACATTCATTACATTCATGACACATTTTTAGAAAGTTCTATATTTCTCATAAAAGACATTATCCAATTATACGATGCAGAAGCAAAAAAGGCTGTTCAGAGGTCTGAAAAGAGTCTGTAAAAGACAAACCTTTTGTAGGAAAAATAAATTAAACTAAAACCAAAAATCAGGAATAAAATATGTTACATAAAAGAACATATTAGGTGATATTCTCAGACAGAGTAGGAAGGAATTTTGTTCCAATCCACTGAAAAATCTATAAATATTATACAGATGGGATATTTTCAATGGTATAATAAAGTATACTTATATTCTTGATTTTTTGTTGAAGGCAAAATGTTTATTAATTATTTTTAAGATGTGGATGTAAAGGTCTCCTTTACTGAAAATAAACCCTCTTTTCCCGGTTTTCCCAGCAGAAGGTTGTGCTGTTCTTTATCTTTCACTGTGGGCTTCACCACAGAATGTGAGAGACAAGGTCCTTGTGTTTTTCCCCGGATACATGAGGATAAAAATAAAAGCTGCCCTTCACACAGCAGCCAGCAGGTGTCAGTGTGACTCCGTGACACGGCTCCCCGGGTCTGAATGACCCCTCATGGCTACCCTGAACCCAGACGACGGTCTCAGCTCTCCTCACCCACCATGTGAGGAGCTCTGTGGGGGTGGGACGGAGGCCGGGTGACACGTGTTCCAGTGCAGATGAAAAAAAACCCGGATATATTCACACCGACTTTAGTGAGAAATGGCTCCTGCTCTGGGAAGCAGCAGAAACCGCCCTAGCTCTGGACTGAAACAGAATTAGACAAACCTTAATGATGAACATTGACATTTTGATGCCAAAAGGAATACAAATGAAAGCATTTCTGCAGAATATGTGATGAATATGCAAGTTTAGAAATAATTAAAGTCAAACCTGAACAAAAAAAAATAATGAAAATGAATAGAAAGGGTCCACATGCCATCGAAAAGACCCCCAAAAGCCTCATGTCCGTCTCTCGCCCAGCTTTGTTTTGTGAGATATGGACGATCCTGATGGGATTTTGTGGGAAGCTGAGTCCTGCTGACCGACAAACAGCAGCTCAGTTCTTTGGGATTGAAGAACAAATATGTGCTGTGAGATTATTTGCTTCTGCGGTGGATATTAAACCTGCAACAAATGGCCAACAGGCCGGCAGGAGCGGCGGAGATTGCCTCCTTCAGTGGAAGATGATTGTGTAAGTGTGTGTTTGGGGGTGTGAGAGGAAAGACATGCATGCCAGAGTGTGTGTGTGTGTGTGTGTGTGTGTGTGTGTTTGTTCAAACCAGAGGAGGATTATTAGAACCAGGAGAGGCCAGAAGATCTGTAAATAAATCAGCAAAGCAGAAGAGGAATGATGGGAATGAAATCTGCTGAAGTCAAGCCTTCATCCTCAATCTTTCCTCTGATCCCAGCTGCTGGGTATTGCAAAAGACTTCTTACATCATTTCCTGTTTGGTTGTTAAGCTGACTTCCTAGAAGGAGTTCTTTTGAGACTAGGGTTGTGCCGATACCATCGTCCATCGTTGATGGTTGACTGACATCACGATGGAGAGACACCATCGTGATGCCACGCCCCCTCCACGCTGTGAGTCGACACCATAAGCCATGGTTCCATGAGCAAAATATCTTGATGGGATCACTGGTCGGATTAGAATCCAACCGTGTAGATGAGCCCAGAAAAACTTTCTCTGATTATAACAAACGTTCACATGGGTCACACTTTCAGTCAGAGTAAATTATTCTCACATGCGCAGTAGTGTTTGAAATACAGGAAGAGGAAATGAGTTCCTCCGAGCGGCTACATACATAGATATGTCAGCTCAGTAATATAGAAGATGATCTTCTAAACGTGCTTTTATTAATGTTATGGTTATTATGAAGCGCCTGTTCGCTCATCATTGTCATTTTAATCCGTGTGTTCAGTGCTTTTTCTGTTGAAGAATGGAGCCGGAAGAAGCCAGGGTTAGCAGTATGCTAACAACATTAGCCTTGATGAACATAAATCCATGCAGGAAACGCTGCAATGAATCTGCATCTTGGTGCACATAAATATGTGGGAACAACATCAGCCTTTATTTAGTCGGGACATGACTGGAAACACAAATCCACGTGATTGTTTGAACGGTTTCTATGGACTGAGCGACATTTCTGCTTTGAAAAGCTCACACACACACACCGCCCCAAAGCCGCTGTGTGTGTGCTGGCGGTCCGAGCTCTGACACACACTTTTACCGGGAGACCCGGTTCTCCTGAGTTCAGCAGCTCGTTCACGTAGAGCGGCGGGACGGATCGCTGTCTAAAGTCTCCCAAACGTAACAAAGCATCCTCCCTTCCCCTCAAACACACAGCTGTTAGTCCGTCTGCTCAGTCAGAGACACGGTCGCTCCACCACCGGTCCACCTGACTAATCAAGTGCAGGAGGAGCGGACCACTTCTTTTCTATTTTGTTTATTTATTTATTTTTGTTAAACTCACTTCCCTCAGTTTATACTGAACATTATTTTTTCATCGCGGATGAGTCATTAGTTGGGAAATAAAATAAAGTCATAAAGTAACTGCATTTCTGCAGCATGGACGTGAATAAATGTTCATGAACATTTTCTCTCTGCAGGTTCACTAAGCGGTCTACCACCTACATTTCCTGCGGGTGACCTGCGTGCCCTGTACAGGTTTGATTATTCTTCAGCCTGAGACCATAAGGGTAATTGGGACTAAAGCTATGTCCTCACCTGCCCCTCTGCAACACGCGATCAAACGGACACTTCCTGTGAGAAGTCTACGCAAACTGGTGTAAACCCGAGTTTTGGGCTTCTGGGTTTGGGAGTGATGTAGTTATTTGGTTTATCTGGTCAACCGAGGCTCGCCGCCGTGTCTCGGTTGACCAGACAAACACGGTGGCGATGTCTGCTTTTATTTTCCAAACTAAGATAAGCTAAGGCCACTTACCTGACATGATGGTAATCCAAATCCGCCATTGCTAAGAGGCTAGCAATGAATCAAACCGTATCCATATTGAGAGATCTGCACTGCTTTGACATTTCACATGGAGCCTCTTCCAACTGTGGGCGGTGGACATGTGCAGACGGACAGCAGAAAAAAATAAAATAGAAGAAGACCCCCCCTGCTTGTTCAGTGTGAACACCATAGGCTAACTGCGCTTTTAAGAACGTGCGTCAAATTCCCGGTGTGTACATGTTTTATGGCTTTACCCAGAAGAAGATGAGAGACCTGACCAGGTGGTTTACTCACCAATGACAGGAGCTGCTCCTCGCAGGAAAGTGGAGTTTTGGCTCCAGGCACCAGCAACAGTTGAAGTAGAAAAAAAAAGAAGGGAGGTGGAGACTGGTGGGGTTTGACTGACAGTTTCTTGTGTGTTATTGGGAAATTGCATCATCGTCATGAGTGTGATTTAGGTCCACCACAGTAGTCCCTCGAAGAGAAGCTCCTCCCACCCCCTCAGCTGACGACGACGACGGCTTATTTACACATCCTCCTGCACAACAGAAAGAGTCAGATCCTGGAGGTCAGGCAAACGTCGGCGGCTTTCTCGTCTTTTCTCACCTTGGCCTGCGTTGGAGGAGGATGGAGGCAGAGCTAGGATGTTGGCTCCTCCCCCTCCCCCTCCATTGGTTTGGGAGCAGACGTTGGCCTGGCGAGCGGCGGCTTTCTGCTTGTAGTGGTTGCTGTGCAGCTTGTACTTCATTAGGAGGATGAAGATGAAGACGAGCACCGAGGCAACAATGATCCCCCCAATGATGATGATCATTGTACCGCCCAAGAACTGGTGGGAAGGGCAGAAAAAAAACCATCTGAAAGTTCATTAACTCTGAGTCACAAACCTCAACAAGAAAAGGAGTTCTAGTAAAAGATGAACATAAGAGCATCTTTCTGACAGAAGTTCAGTGATTCTTAGTGTTTTTAATCTGAGGTAAATATGCCAGAACATGAACAAATGTAAAATGAACATCTTCTGATTTTCTGCTTCAGTGATCAGAAACAGCAGCCATCATGATTATAAGCTAACAAGCAGCCGCCTTTTTGCTTTACTCTTCAGATGTTATTACGGTTAAGATCATATATTTACATTTCAGAAAAACTATAAAGCTTAACTGCTTGTTATTATTATTTGAGTTGATTTTTTTTTGCTTTGCAACTCAACTGTTTTGTCTCCCTGAGGGTCCTGAGATGGATCTCAGAAATAAAATAATTTTAAATGAATAAAGAATTGTTTTTCCTCGTTTTTGTATTTTCTTCATTGCAGCTGTAGGTATTGCTTCATCGAAACCATTGACTGTATATACAAACTGGAATGAGTGACTCCCCATCCCCACCTTCCGAACAGGAGGTACCTGTTTAATAAACAGCTGTTACTCAGTCATTCTATTGGTCAGAAGAACCATTCTGTATCTGATTCCATTTTATTAACATGTTATAAATAAACCTTTATTTTTTTCATGATATTGTTTTTCTTTAGTTTAAATTATTCAAGACAGAAACTGACCAATCAGTTGCCTCAATAAAAGTAGGTGGAGCCAGCTGGCCCCACGTCCAACGTTTAAAATGTTGGACATATTTTGTGTAGCCAGCTTTTAACTGGTAGGGGTGTGTCTCAGCAAAGGTTAATCCAGATTGGTGAGAGTGGTTGCCATAGAAGCGATGACTCAGACCGATTCGGACCAATCAATGCTTACTGATGAAATGGCAGTGTCAGTAACCCGAATTTGATTTGGTTGAAGCCGGATGTAAACCTTGTTCTATGGATGACACCACTATCGACTGATTGGACAGAACTTTGAATCCTATTTAACTCTATGTAACTGGTGGAAACGGTGCAGCTTCAGCTGCAATGTGGCCGCCTCACAAAACGTTCTCACCTCTCTGAAGGTGGTACATTATTGTTACCAGATCATTACCTGTATCAGGTCACTCAACCAGAAAGTGGAACCTACTTTGTCTTTCCTACAGTATTTAAAAACCATCTCCTCTAGTTTCTGATTGGTTGAGACACTTTGATTCAGGTAATGAGCAGATCTTGAAGATCAGGATAAACAAAAGCTAGGAGGCTCTGCTGTGAGGTCAAAGGAGACCCGGATGGACGGAATGACTCCAGCTCTTCACTGACCTGGTCCCGAATGGAGTGACAGTGTCCGTACTCGGAGTCGGTGCTGAAAGACACGCAGCCCACCAGCTTGGTGCCGGTCAGTGTGGTGATGCCGTCGTCGTACACGGCCAGGACACACAGCTCATAGTCCCGCGCCGACGCCAGGTCGCTCAGCAGGAAGTACTTGTGGTTGGCTGGGATCATCCTGAGGAGCAGACAGAAGGTTTCACTCTGCTGACTGTCTTTCGGTTGTGATGGTTTGATTCTCTCAGAAGGAATCAGAAGTAAAAAAAGGCACACAGCCTCTGATGGCAGAGTGCAAGTAAAGCTCAGCCCTGATTCCACACAGGAAACAGTTCACTCGGCTGTCAGAGGTCATGTGACCAAACAGGGCGGGATCAAACACACTTCTGCCTCGTTTAAGCCATGGACAGAAACCATCCTAAGCAGCAGCTTAAAGCTGTTCTACAAACTGAGCCTGAATGTGTCAGAGCAGCAAGTTTTCTTCTGTCAGACTGCCACAAACCCATAAGTAAAAGCTTTTTGCTGTTTGCGGGTCAAACTGACCCAAGAGTAACTGGAACCCAAATACCTAACAGCAGAATCAAATGCAACACTGCCAGAAAATCCGGACTGTTTTTTTTTTTGACCAGCAGCAGTTGTATCAAGTTTTTTATATTTCTTTCTTCGGAGGATTGGTCAAATAGACCCATTAAGGTTTTGACAGATTAATAAATAAAACTAACTTTATTCATAAAGCACTTGTCTGATTGAAACGCTGCATAGTCCATAAGGAGCTGAAATGTATTTCTAAGCTACACAAACAAATGAAATTGTTCTGAAAAGAAGAAACACAGAAACAGAATCAAACTAGACAAGAAACTGACAAAAACACAGAAACACAATCAAACTAGACAAGAAACAGATAAAAACACAGAAACACAATCAAACTAGACAAGAAACAGACAAAAACACAGAAACACAATCAAACTAGACAAGAAACAGACAAAAACACAGAAACGCAAAACCCAAATCAGGCAGAATCTAAAGCTATATTTAAAAAAGATGGAATGTTTCACATTTATCATAAAAGTACATTTTCGTTAAGAATGTAAACAGTTTAAATAAGAAACTTACACTTTTGCAGTGATGCCTTATTGTTGTGGGTCACTTTGACCCACCAAGCAACAGATATGTTTGCTTTTAAACATTGCCTGATACTTTTACCGAAGTTATGGCGTTTATTTTTTTCTTCGTAATCTTAAATCAGAGAACATATCTTGAGAATGTTTTTTTTAAGACAGGACAAGAAGGGGGTTCATCGGAATACCAGGATCAACTATGGGATCAACTGTAGGATCAACTATGGGATCAACTGTAGGATCAACTATGGGATCAACTATGGGATCAACTGTGTTTCAGCTTCTACTCTGAACCATTTTCCATGTTTGCAGTGAAACAGAAGCTCTGACCAAGGGCGCCAGTTATTTTTTCGATTTGTGCTGAAGAGGAAGATGAGAGGTCATCTGATGATGTCATAAAAAAGGGGGAGGAGAGCTCTCCAGCAACAGCAGAGATTGAAGTTGAAGTAGAAAATTGGAGAACAAAGTGAAAGGATAACCAAAGGACGGGAATTCAAAACACACAGCAGGAGAGAGGATGGAGCAAAAAAGAAGAAGGAGGAGGAGGAGGAGGAGGAGGAGGAGGAGGAGGAGGAGGAGGAGGAGACACAAGATACCAAACAATTGAAGTAGGCAGGAGGAAGGCACAGAGGAGTCAGGAAAAGACGTGGAACCAACCTATCTGCATCAGGATGACAGACCCGAACCCTCCCAAGACTACGACTGATACAGGGACTCAACAACACCTGCAGCTACAGGTAACATAGAAGCACATGGAGGATCCCTGAGGGGGGGTTTATAGGAACATTTGAGAGAAAGGATCCACCCCTCCAGGTAAACCCTTTCATACGTGAACATGGGTTCTACAGGAGGAGTTAATATTGCAGACTTTAAAAAGATCAAATTCATACAAGAAAAAAGAAAAAAAGAGTCAAAGTAAAGCAGATCAGAGTGACGGAAACATTGTTGCATAATCAACATGATCTTACATACATGCATACATGCATGCATGTATGTATGTATGCATGCATACATAAAAGAAAAAAGTAGAAAGACATTTAGTTAAAAAACTATTGAAAAAAATTGCTGATCAATGTTCTTAATCAAATGTCATATTTTTTTTATTTGATATTGGAATTCTAAGGTGGATAGAAAATGTATTCTTCCTGTTCATGTTCACATGCTCATAATTGCCTTTTTGGACGTTTAGAACTGTACATGTTGGAACCAGGAGAACCGCTTTTTTACATTAATCAAAAATTTCTATAAAACTTAATTGTGTTGTGGTTTTTATAGGGGGATTTCAGTTTTTCCTTCTTTTTAAACACTTTTTTTCACCATGCAGATCATGCTTTTTGTGAATTGCCCATCTATCCCTCCCTCCCTCCCTCCATCCCTCCATTCATCCATGAGGCAGTTTCCAGAGGCGTCCAGAAGGCCTCAGAAGCAGAGGCCGGGGCACCTCAACTGGCTCCTCTGGATAAGGAGGAGCAGCCACTCTACTCTGAGCTCTCTCCAGGTGACCGAGCTCCTCAGCCCACCTCCAAGGGAGAGCCCAGCCACCCTGAGGAGCAGGCTCATTGTGAAAGTCCTGCAGTTGGACCTGCTAGTACAGCAGAACCTGAGTCCAGCTGAAGGTGACCTGAATCCACTTCTTTAGCTCCTACTGGTCTGTTCTGCTTCTGACAGATCCCAGCCTGAATTAGACAGGAAGAGGTGGTCCAGCAGGCAGAGAGATTCCTCTGTGTGTGTGTGTGTGTGTGTGTGCCATACATTATTCAGGTGTCAGTTGATGCAAGTCAGGTCTCTATTCATCGATGGCAGAGCAGAGGTGAGCAGACAAGGAAGGACCAATAAAGCCATTCATGACCCTCGGGGCGCAGAGTGTGTGAGTCAGCGGTGTGTGTTTGTGTTTCTGTGTGTGTTTGTGTTTCTTTGGCTGTCATGGCGGTCACAGAATCTGTGAGTCCAGAGAGGAAACATCACTCTTATTTTGAAAGGGTGTCACTAGAATGACTTAAACATTTTAATCTCAGAAGAGTCATGTTTGTGATTTCCTTTGTCACATTTTATAAGTTGATTTAGTGAATAGAAGGAGCTCCTTTAAAACCGTTTTTGGTATTTTCCATGAAGACTGAAGGCGTTCAAACCTCGCCGCCACGTCAAACGCAGAAGAGCGGCTGCAGCTTCAGAGTCTTTACATTCCAGCTGAGCTCTGGCGTGAGAATCTAACAGATGAAATGCAGCACAAATCCTAGACAAGTGTCTCTTAAACGACTCACCGTGACACCGCACTTCATTTAAGAGCCTGAATAATGCAGCCGCCACAACGCCACCGAGTCTGACGGAGTCAGAGACGGCGTTTCCGTCTGTTCCTGACAGCGACGTGAATAAAACATCTGATGAATGAAATACAGGCTTCCACCTCTCCATGGACTCCACAGGGAGGCATCCATCCATCATCCATCCATCCATCATCCATCATCCATCCATCCATCATCCATCCATCCATCATCCATCCATCCATCCATCCATCCATCCATCCATCCATCCATCTATTCATCCATCTATTCATTCATCCATCCATCCATCCATCCATCCACTTTCCTAACCCGCTCTCCCCCTTTCAGGGTCATATGTTGCTGGAGCCTGTCCCGGCTGCTGTGGGGCAAAGGCAGGGTTCACCACGGACAGGTCACCAGTCCGTTGCCGGGCGACCCCCCTCCCACACATTGACACATGCACACCTAGGGATGGTTTAGAGTAACCAATCAACCTATGAAACATGTTTTTGGACTGTGGGAGGATGCCAGAAAAAGCCCACACGTGACCGGGGAGAACATGCAAACTGCACACATGCAAACAGGTCCCAGAAGGGATTCGAACCAGGGCCCTCCTGCTGTGAGGCACAGAGGGCCCTGCTCCACTGTGCACTTCTGAGAGCCTTTACTGATTCTGAACTTTGAATTTACACACAGGAGGAGCTGGTGGCAGCAGATACTGAACATTTGGTCCCTTTTCTGATGTAAATCTGAATCTCTCTGCTTTGCAGGAAACTAAAAATCCCACCGGAATATGAAGAAAAAACGTGTGAGCGTGGTTCTTTCATGGGCACTACCTTCAGAATCCTGCAGTGGGATGCTGCCTGTTCTGAATGAAAGAGTGTGGAACAAACGGCGTCCTCCATCAAACACTTGGTCACGAAGACCACTGTTGGATCTGCCCTCAACCTCTGGGTGGAGCTACAGAGAATCCTAACGGCTCCAGATCTGTTTAGAAGTTCAAATAAACCTCAGTGAGAGATGTGGCCTCAGATAAAAACACTGAACTAAGCTCAGTGAAGCAGTAATGAAAGCCGCGACAAATCTGAGATCAAAAACGTTTAATTTTTAAGGCAGATTATTCTTTAATAAAGAGATTAACATGAAAACAGAGATTGAGCTTATTAATATGTAAAAAAAAAAAACAAGAAGAGCAGCAGATGTTTCATCTTTACAGCCTTTTCTTTCTCCATGAATAACTGAATACCATCAAGCACAAACAAACAGCTCCGGCCCAACCCCCCCCCCCCAGACGCCAGCAGAATGACCCACCTTCCTCTAAACATGAACTGAATCCTCAGTGGATGTGGAGCCAGTGAGACATAAAAAAAGTTTTTTTTGTCCACTATTTAATCTTTTTTTCCAGATCAGTTTTTTCTAATTTAGCAAACATGTGCAAAAAGCTTCAAGAAGAGATTATTCGTTTGGTTTTACAGGAGGCAGATGTGGGTGTGTGTGGGGGGTGGGGGTGGGGGGTCTGGCAGTTTCAGTTGTAAAGTGTGATCCGTCAGACTCGGTGGCGTTGTGGCGGCTGCATTATTCAGGCTCTTAAATGAAGTGCGGTGTCCCGGCGAGGCGTTTAGGAGACACTTAGTGTCTTAGGGTGGTGGAATGGTCATGATATGGGTTTGATCACACTTAGAGTGTTCGCCCTGAGACTGGAAGGTGGTAGGTTCAAATCCTCAACTGAATCCCCATGGGACTAAATGCCTCCCTGCTTGACACTCAGCATGAAGGGGTTGGATTGGGGGGGTTAACCCACCAAATGGTTCCCAAGCAGTGCTGTTTCCCCCAGGGGAGGGGTCAAATGCTGAGAAGAAACTTCACACACCTAACCGTGTGACACGGATGGGATGGGTTGTTCTTTTGGAAGTGATCTTTCTTGGTCTTCTG
Organism: Oryzias curvinotus; assembly: GCA_023969325.1. Classification (NCBI taxonomy): domain Eukaryota; kingdom Metazoa; phylum Chordata; class Actinopteri; order Beloniformes; family Adrianichthyidae; genus Oryzias; species Oryzias curvinotus. The sequence goes on along the minus strand of CM043718.1, from coordinate 1,291,324 downwards.
TCATTTTTGTCCCCCTGTCTCAGTCAGACCAGGTCAGTGTTGATGACGTCGACTTCATGCTGTGTTTGAGTTTGAACGGGAATAAAACATCCAGAGTTGATGCTGTCATCCACTGCGGGGAAGTGACTCCTGGCGGATGGAGGAAAAGACGAACTCCGACAGTAACAGATGTAGAGGTGACCGAGTGCTGACGGGACGACAAAAAGATGGGAGCGGATGAGAGAACGAGGAGCAAAGAGTGACAGACGCTCCAATATTTCAGCAGAGGACGGTTATTTCCTGTTTTCCTGCACCTCCTCCTGCAAACCAGCTTCAGCTGTTGAAGCCAAGTCAAAGAAAAGATCCTACAGCCATTCTGCAGCCTCTTCTTCCATCCTTACTGTTTCTCTCCTCTGAAAAAAGACCTAAATCCCAATTACAAAGCAGGAATTCTCACTTGCAAATAGCTGCACAAACAACGACACACATGGTGAGGCACACAGACAAAGAGCAGAGGAGGATAAGAAAGGAGGGAGAATCAATAGACTCATTTCTTGGTGCTGGCAGAGGCGGCTCTCCCGTAATCCTTAAGTGCAGGCGTGTTTGTGTTTGTGAGGGAGTGATAGAGGTGAAGGATGAAGACGGTCAGGTTCTTCCAGCCGCGGGGCACATGGAGGAAAATGGCTGTAGAAACACAGCTTCTCCTCCCACTCCCTTCTTTTCAAGGGTCCGACAGTCAGAACGCTGCGCATGCAGGCCGCGGAAGGGGAGGACGAGAACATGTCCAGCTGTTATCTCGATGCCTCCACTTGATGCCACCGCAGCAAGACGAGGCCAAAAACGCTAGCACGGAGACTCTGACTTCACCTCCAAACCAACTTTCAGTGCTCTGCTCCATCCACATCTTAATGCCTTCCCCAAACTGCTGTCAGCTTTTCTCCTTCGTCTCATAAACAAGCCAGAAGTCTGACAGGTGATTTATCAGCTGTCATCTGGCTCTATTATTGAGAGAGTACAGCTGCTGCAGGGAGACACCTCCGACTCCAGACGCTGGCAGCTTTCAGCGTCTTCAGCGGCTAAAAGGGAAGCGCCGCGTGATGGGAACGTTCACAAATGTCCTGGCAGCCCATCAGCAGCAGCAGCAGCTTCATGCACCAGCGGGTTCCACCGCGAGCCACGAGGCGTAGGAAGTCAGAACTGTTGCTAAAGCGTCCGTCCGAAAAAAGGAAACTGTAATAAGAAACGGTGACGAGTGCGAGTTATGCACAAGAAAAGGTTTTCTGTGAAGGCTTGAAGGTGTGAAACAGAAGCTACTACAGACAAATAGATCCTCGTTCATCTTTGTTTCCTTGTCTGTTTGGCTAAAAACAGCAGAATCATGACTAAAAGACCACAAAGAATGCTATAAAAAAAAGTTTAACAGGATGATCAGAGTGGGACTTTAATGCCTGAAAGAAATCAGTAAATCAAATCAATACTTAAAGTAAGAGGCCATTTGAATGTAACATAAGAAAACAAACAACTTTTGCTTTTCCTACCAAAAAATAGATAACAAGAAGACAAAATATGATCAGAACTTTCTAAATAAATTATAAAGATTTACACTTCTTTCTTATTTTTCTTCTTAGTGTGAAAGTCGACCATGTTTCAGGTTTCCTCCACCAATATTATTCCTCCTGCAATAGATTCCATCCTTCTGATTGGCTGCTTCATTGAAATGACAGTGAAAGGCTCCTAATTGGTTGAATTATTGGGAAGCTAAAGAATTGTATTTGTAAGTTGCACGTGCTGGTATGTGCACGTGACGTCTCACGCACAGTTTTACAGACGCACACATTTCCTATTATAAGTAGGAAAGCCTTTTTACAGACAGACAATCCTTAAGCGACAAATCTAAGTTCAGAGGCCCCAAACTCCCATCATCCATTAGATCCCATTTACTTCAAGACTCAGGAAGAGTTTAAAATGTCATCTGGGTTCATTTTTGGTCACAAATGACTCGGACTTTCCAGCTGAAGGAGTGACACACTTTAACACTGTATGTCCTAAACACAAAAAGGCTGAATCCACACTGGAGCCCACTGGAAAACTGCAGATTCTTGCTGAGCAAAATCTAAAAGAAAAGGTCAAACTAAAGAAATAAAAGCGTCAAGCTGCTGGAATTTGGTGTACTGTGGTCTGTGTGACGCGCTGGGCTTGAAGTGTCTGCAGAATGGAAGGCAGAGATAACGGCGGGTTGGTCGCTGGATTTCCCAGAACTTTGAGGATTTCTGCCGCTGCGTTCGTCACGCCGGCGGCAGCCTTCAGGGACCGGCGGGCAGCTGAGGTGACCGGTCAGCAGATGGTGGGAGCGAGTGACTTTCTCCTGCGCTGAGCGGAGACTGCTGCTGCTCGCCTCAGCCGGGCCGGACCGCTTGTGGAGCGGGCAGATGAGCAACAGCTTCAGGAAACAGGAAGGAGCAAAATGGCTGAATCCTGCCGGACGGAGCAGCTTCAGTGAGGAGGAGGAGGAGAATTTCTGAATAGAGATGCAGCTTGGCGCAGAAGGTTTCATAAACGCAGAAAAACCCAAACTTTAGCTGAGGCTGCAGGTCTTTGTGGTCCATATGGACCCAAAGTCAGTGCTTTGGGCTTCAGAGGCCCCGCTCTCCTTCACCCGATGCTTAGAAATGCATCTGCAGTACTGCTGGGCCGATCCACAGAGGTGTCTGTTTGTTCCTCTGGTTGGCGGTGACCTCTTCTGACCTGGAGATGCCACGCCCAGAAGAAGAGGAAGAAGGTCCCCGCAGCTGTTATGTCCCTGTGTTAGAGCCCCATCCCACTCCACCACAGGCCCAGAGGGATCTGTGCTCACTCAGGCTCGTCATGTGAGGTGATGTCCTCCCACGCGCATCCGGAGGAGCTGCTCAACCAGCATCACCTGAGGAACGCTCGCTCATGTGACCAAACATGTATACTTTGTGGCTAACGCTTTACGATCACTGAGAACACAGGAGTCATGTTTGATCTATGATGCTTTTTCATCTCATTTCTATTAAAACATCCCTTCATATGAAACATAATGGCCTAAGATCCATGTTACAGTAAAAACAAAGATTAAAGAAGGTATTTTCCCTTCAAAATAAAGCAATAAACATGTTTATTAAGAGCAACACGTTTATTTGACTAGAATTGAGTAGAGTTTTGTATTAGTCTGCTAATAAAAGTGTTTTGTTTGGGAGAAAAAATAGACATGAATGAACCGTCTCTGCTCTGCTATCACGGAGCACCTGCTGTGAAATTCTCAGGTGTGCTACAATTAGCGGTCAAACGTGGTTATGGAAGACCCTCCTTCTGTCCCAGCGCTGTTTCATGGCTGCTCGTCTGAAACCGTTTTACCCGCCCTCATACAGCGGGGGTCCGTAGAGAGGAGCAGCTTGATCGACTTCACCCTAACGTCATGGTTAAAGTGAAGCGCACAAACATTTCCTCTCTACGGGTTCAGCGAGCCGTCTATGGTCTTGATATTTTGTGCAGGTCAGGTTTGGCCGTTTTTTGCCCCGTATCCCCCCATAAGGGCAGTTGGGATGAAGGCTTTAATGATCTGCCAGCAGGAAAATGATGAAAGGGAGAGAAAAGAGTCTTAATTTAACGCGAGGCATGAACTCGGCCTTCAACCATGAACCAAAAACGGGTGTTTTGCTGTTTATCGTTGTCTTTAGAATTTCAAGATTTTAAATCAACATTTGAGACCATCCTTAACCATCAAACAGGTTTGAATTTGAACGATGGGACATTTTCTTCACCTGTTGGTTCATTTTGTTGCTTCAGCTCCAGAAAACACCAGAGGGCTCTCTTAGGTTATGTCTGGTTATGCAGAAATTCCAAAAGTCACTCTGCTTTACACAACAGTAGGATTTACCCGTCAAACTTAAATGATGTGTTCAGCTTCAGTGTTTGGTAAATGTACGCCTTTGACGCCGATTATGGCGCCAAAGCTCTGCTCTGATTGGTTGATGTGAGCTTGGGGCTTTCTGTGTGAACGCAGCATAAGGATTTTCCTCGTTTACCCATCAGCTGATGTTAAATATCTCATGCTGGTTTTAAAGCTAAAAGTTCAATTAAGAGATTTTTGATAAAAAGGTCATTAATAGTATCTCTAAGCCTCTAACACAGTGTTTTTCAACCAGTGTGAGAAATGACCCATTCACTGATCTAACAACATTTCCATCTCCAGGATTTCAGCTCTGTGTTCATCCAAACAGGCCCTGATAAAACACTGAGTAGTTAGGAACATAAAAGATCGTAAAATACTTTTTTCTTTGTGTTTGTTTGATTCTATTAAAGACATTTTGATAAGAATGATGGTACCGCGATTTAGCCGCAGTTTTAGCTCTGTTTTTAGAAAAGTCCCGCCCCTTTAACTGTCTCCACCAATCAGACAGTGGAGGCTTAATCACATGTCATCAGTCTGACCAATCAGAAGTGGTTAAAGTCTTCACTTCCTTGTTCAGATTCTGCTCATAAAGTCTCTCAGTTCTAACAAAAATACCATCTAAAGCTCGTCTTTAGCGGTGTAGCTTTCCACAGAATCCGGTGTCAGACCGTGGAACAAGAGAACAAAACCATGAAGCTCAAAGAAGAGAGTCTGTCTGCATCACTACATCTCCCATGATGCATTGGGTTAAAATGAGTCTCAGTATACAATGAGTCTTCCTTCTTAAACGCCTTAAACCACAACAAACACACATCAACCAGTTTTTCAATCTTCTTGATAAGTCAGAGGTCAACAGTTTAGTTCTCCTTCCAGGTTTGTGTTTCTTAACAGCCAAACATCCCAGAGTTTGGTCCAAGTCATCTTTCTAACTGAAACACTTTTCTGATAACGTCTGGATTATTTTAGATGTTAAATTTAAGAAGAAGAAATAACATTTTAGACACAGGATGAAGGTGAAGTGGCCAACAGACACAATTAAACTAAAGTGAAACAATTTAATCATCTAAAAAGAAATAAAACATTTTTGTTCAAGTTTTCAAAGACTTCATCTTTGATTAAGACAAAAGAAAAACTAATAAAACTTCTCATGTTCACTTTTTGTGCAGCTACAGAAAACATGAATATAAGGTTAGTTTTTCTGTGTAAAATATATCAAACATATTGTGATCATATTGTTCAAAGATTACAGTTGCTTTTGCACTAACATTAAAAATTATATTAAATAAATAAATCACTATTTACAAAGAATGTATTTATTTGTGTGTTTTTAGGTTACCTGAAATGTCATGTTAATAAACTGGAGAGAAAAACAACTATCAGGGTAAAATGTCAAATTATTTAGTTGAAAATTATTACTTAAAACTAACTGAACTTTTATTCCATCTTTTAGAAAAAACAGCTGCAGCTTCCAGCTTTTTCTGCCACAATTATCCCCAAAATGCCTGTCAGATCATGGAGGGACTGCAGATCAATGCAGACTATGAGTTTCTCCTTCTTTAATGTTTGGATGCTGGTGAGCTGCAGGATTTTTGTCAAGGAGAAAGTGTGGCTTGGCTCAGAAAAGGTTGAAAAACACTGATGTTACATACATGTAACTTATCATTACTAACTGGGAGATTCTAAAACCAAATCAAAACTGCAAAAGTGATTCCTGTCTATAAGACACCAATTTACAAACCATAGACCCGTTTATCTCCTTCTACAATTCTCTAAAATGTTAGAAAACATATTCAATGATAAATTAGTTACATTTATTGATAAACACAACATTATAAATGAAAACCAATCTGGTTTTAGAGAACACAGATCCACCTCATTGGTTATCATTGATGCTGTGGAGGAAATCACAAACGCTCTGGACAAAAAGAAATATGCAGCTGGAATTTAAAAAAGCATCTGACTCTCAATCATGACATCCTACTTGATGAACTGGAAGTGTCTGGGATAAGAGGACTAGCGCTAACTCGGGTCAAAAGCTATTTAACGGGAAGAAAACAATCATTTCTGTAACGAGTTTGACAAATCTGTGTATTTTCTTTATGGCTTTGACTGCAATGCTTGAAATAAATCAATAAATCAAATCAATGACAGCTGGATGTAACCTTGACAGTTACACGCTGAGTGCCCCCCCCCCCCAGCAGACCTGCAGTGGCTTCTCATGAGTCCCATGCACTCGGCATGGCGGAACAAATCAAGGGATCCATCCATTCAAAGTCCTCTGAGAGGACAAATAAGCATTCTGAGCTCTGCAGGTGACAGGAAAGCAAGAGCAACAGTAAAAGTGCAGAGTAGTGGAGTGCAGTAAGTGCCTCAGTGTGTGATGATGAAGAGTTCAGGGCTGCTCTGCCTGGAACGGCCTGCAGAGACCGGCCCAACAGGTCAGAGTGGGCGTCACGAGTCTCTGTGATTACAGAGTACTCGGAGCGCGCCGCACTAGACTTCCAGAGAGCTCAGAGCCCAGAGTGAATTCAGCTTCTGTCAGCCACAGCGGAGCTCTCAGGTCATTGTTACAAACTGGAAAGAAGCTGGACGGACGCTGAATCGTAACAATACCAAAAGACATCTTTGAGTTTCAGTCTGGATGAAAACCGGATGGATTTCCCACACACTGACACTTTGCTGCAGCAGCAGCACACATACAGCTGTGAAAGCACCACAGCGGACATGTAAGTAATGCCATCGGGTCTGATTTTTCAGCACCGATGTTAGAAGATACGCTGATTTAACCGTTCATGTGTCTACTGGAAAAGGCAAATGAAACAATCTCACACTGGAAATGACCTACAATCACTCACTTTAAGGCCGTGTCACACAGCCACTGTGTACATTTTGTGCATATTGCACGGGTAAAAACTGGTCATACATGGACATATGTGGAAAAAGTGAGAAAAGTTGTGGATCTTTACGATGTGTCATAAAAGGTTAAAACCACAGAAGAAGTACAAATAAACCACACAAAGACGTAGAGCAGGAACTGTGATTATTGTGCTGTTTATCTGCCATTCATCAGTGATTCATGCATCAATTATGTCATTTGAACGAGATGAGTGCACCATATACATCATATCAAATTTATACATATGTGGTTCATGCTGTAAAGTCTGTTAGTGGTACGTAAACAGATGTGGAAAGAAACAAATTTGCATATGTATCTTGCAAAAGTCTCGAATAATTGCGTAAAATTTGCATAATAATTCTGTATAAATTCAGTAAAACATCCCCTGCCTTCGGCCAAGTGGCCGAGGCTCCGGCAGCCCCGTGACCCCTGAAAGGGAATAAAACGGTATAGAAAATGAAGAAAAACAAGGAAAATAATTCAGTAAAATATGCATAAACAGCGTAATTCTCAACCAACCAAAAATGTGAACAACTCAGAACCAAATTGACGTAAAAACCTGTCGGCTGAAGCGCTAACAGACATCTGCACACGTCGTTGAATGAAGAACGGCAGAAACACTTTAGAATGACGTATATTATGATGAAAGACCGACATTTCATACACAGTGGCAGTGTGACAAGGCCTTAAAAAACTCTAATAAAAACCCACTCTGATGAAAATGGTCATTTTGGTGTTTTTAACATGTTCTTGTGGCAATCTCCTAAAATGATGGAGGACATCATCAAATAAAAATAATTAGGCTTAAAACTGATTTGGAATCAGGAGCAGAAAAAAAATGCTGTTTGAAAAAGGTTGTGTTTATGATGTAGAAAATACACTGGGCGGGGCCACAAGCTCCCCGCTCCGCCCTATTCTGATGCATCCACCTGCAGACAAACAGATCCATGAACGTCTTTGTTATCCTGGTCTAAACTGGAATGTGGATCTAAACTGGAATCTGGATCTAAACAGGATTCTGGATCTAAACTGGAATGTGGATAGCTGCAACATTTCTGCCTTCTTTGTTACACCTGCTACTGTTAGCTTGAGCAAGCGGGAGAGCACCTAAACAGAGTTTCCAGTTATGGGTGTTGGGTAGGGGGGGTGGGATGACTCAGAGCTATAAGTCCCGCCCACAACTCAGAGGTGAAGTTCTGATGAACTCCTGCTGCTCTGCAGAAAAACGGTGTCCTAGAAACCGACAGTTTTTTAGATTTGGACTAAAAACAGCATCATTCTTATGAAATCAAAAGATGTTGGCAGTGGATTTGGGATCATTGCTCGGTCTGCTTAAACTGTGTCCAGACTTTTATTTACATTTAAAAATTGGATAAAAAAATCTGATCCAATCCCCTTAAAGTGACATCAAAATGCAGCAGCTCATGGTTGGTATTCAAGCTTCTTTACAGAAGGACTATCTTGTGATCCACATCATTATCCAAATGTCGGACGTGAACTGTTAGTTTATTGGTGGAGACAAGAAGAAACATGCAGCTATTTTATCGTCCTGTCGTGTTTATGAGAGCAAAGAAAACTGCTCCTAATAGGCAGGGATCCTCCAACAGCTCTATTTCTGCACAGAAAACTGCTCCCTGAGTGAGATAAGAACCCTATCTGGTCTTTTCTGCAGGCTTGCAGATTCGTCGTCCTTCAGCTTCAGCTCCACAGGAGAATGCAAATGCTCAGCTGAAGGGAGCCACAACAGAGGGGAACCGAATCATACGAGAACAATTGTGTTTTTGCTGCAGTTCTCCTCTGAGCTCAGGAATCAAATAGTTGACCTTTGAAGGCTGCACCTCTGCGCCATCAGGGTGCCAGGATGTTCAGAGGAGAAAGCCCCGCCGTTCCTGCTGTAAATAAGGCAGAAACCCACAGAATGGATGGAATATTTACAGCCAAACGAAGGCCTGCAGCAAGAAGGGCAACTTTTCCTGAAAGCATGTGGAAAGAAGTTTCTTTTTCTTTCCTAACTGAAATCCCACATATTTGCGTATGCATCTTCCAAAAGTGAATGTTAAATATGAGTAAAAATAAAGTCATGTAATACTTAAATCATGAAGCGTTTCTTCACTTTTCAGCATTTCTTCACTTTCCCTTTCTGATAAATGATGGTTAAAAGTGAAAAATAGCAACAGAATTATTGGTAAATGAACATGGTTCCTCCTGCAAAGGGGAGAACAAGACAGAGAGTTTGAGAACCACAGCCTTAAATGGTGTTTAGAAATCAATTATTTACCATTTTTGTAGCTTTTTGATCCCAAAACGTTCAGAGTTCTAAGAGAGCTTTAAGCTTTTTTCAAACTATTAAAAAAAAACAAAAGAAAACCAGTGTTTTCATGGTTTGCCTCCTGAAGGACTATGGATTTAAAAAGGAGGTTTGGGTTCTAAGTTGCAGGTGTTTATTTAGATCCTGCAGCTAAAGGCCACAGCTTCATGAAGGAGCTGAACTCTAAAAGCTGAAGCTTTAATGAAATGTAATTAAAAAGGTTTAACAAACCTTTTGAAAATGTTATTTTTCTGCTTCCTTACACAGCTGGGAGGATTCCTCTGCTCTCTTTTCTCTAGCGTTAGCTTCATGTTGAGGCGGATGGTTTTCCACGCCGTCTTACCTGTAAATGAGGATGTCGTCAGTGGAGCTGTTGTACTGGATCTGGTACATGCGGACCCCCGGTATGTGGTTCTGGGGCGGCCATCGGATGACGGCTGAGCTCGAGGTCAGATCGGACACGCTGACTCTCTGCTGGTCGGGCCTGAGGTGGCCCCCGCTGACGTTGGATTTGATGGACGTGGGGATGTCGGAAGGCCCCGGGTCCGGGTCCAGTTTGGGGTCAAAATGAGGTGAAGGGTTGACAACCAACTCGACAGGAGCCGTAGCCTCACCGGCTGCGTTGGAAGCTATACATGTAAACTTCCCAGAATCCTTTAGGGAAGAAGAGAAACATAAACAGATAAATATAGTTTTCCAACACAAACAAAATGACAGATGCAGAGAAGATCGATGATCCATCAATAGACATTTTAGAAAAATTACAATGTTTAAACTCTGGAAGTTGGTGGTATGAATATAGAAATGCTCCACTCTTATTCCCCCAATAATTTTTATTTTCAGAGCAGCTTGGATGGATTTCAGCGCCCAAAGGACATATAACTTTCATAAAGGCCTGGAACTCAGGTCCAACAGAGGAACAAACTGTCTTTACAGGATGGATGGAAAGAAAAGAAAAGGCAGGAATGGGTTTTCAGGAGGAGTATAGACCTACAACTATTCCAGAAAAATGAGCCACAGGAGGAAGTTTGGATATTTGGCAAAAATGCCTCCAAACTCCTCCTTAGTGGGGTAGATCCAACTAACTGCTGAGTTTGGAACCCCAGGGTAAAAAGAGGATTGAATGGATGAACAGATAATGAGATAAATGGAGGGATGAAGGTATGAAAGAGAGGGAGGGGTGGTTGGATTGAGCAAGGGATGTATGAATGAAGTGATGAAATGATGAATAGATAGATGGATGGATGGATGGACGGACATTGTGATGGATGCAGGGATGGGTGGATAAATCGATAGAAATGGGTGGTTAGATGGATGAAGAGAAAAGGATGGCTGGATGAGAAGATAGATGCATGGGAGGATGAATGGAGGAATAAAGGGATGGATTGATTGAGGCATACAGTGCATATGGATGGATGGACAAACAAACAAATGGATAGCGTGATGAGAGGATGGATGGATGAATGGATAGAGATAGATTAAATAGATGGGGAGGGATTGGTGGATGAATAGAGGGATGGATGGAGGGATAGCGTAATGATGATGGGAGGAAATCTGGAGACAGGAATGATTAATAGATAGAGGTATACATGAATGCATGAAGGGAAGGATGGGTGGAAGTCTATGATTGGATGAACAGATAGAGAGTTGGATGGAGGGATAGATGGATGAACAAAAACCAAAGGTCTTGGTACCTTGACGGACGCCTTGAGGATGTCCAGTGATCCGTTCTCGTAGCAGACGGTTCTGGAAGTGTTTCCGATCAGCTTCCCGTCAGGACTGACCCAATGCGTGGACGGTTCAGGATCCCCGATGGACTTGCAGCGCAGGCTGACCTCCTGACCTTCCATCACAAACATCTTGGAGGTGTGTCGGGTTATCATAGGAGGCTCACAGACAAACTCTTCCTGTTGGGAATAATCGGATTAATGAGGACTGAGGAATTCCAGACTTTCTCAACATTTTGAATCTGAGATCTTATTGATCTCATTTTTACCCTGACCATGTTGCATTTAAAGCCTCTCCTCTTGTCGTGAAAATGAATATTATTTGTATTTCACAGCAAACTGAAGGAAGCATTTCCAGATAAACTAGATTTTCACACCAGAGCAATGAAACTATGAACATTTCCTCCTGTTATTTTGTTAGTGGAAGTCCAGTGTGTGCAGGAGGTAACGCTGACATTGCAACGACTTTTCCAAGGGTAACCCAATATAGTCATAGCCTACATAAAGCACAAAGCAGCAGCTCTTCAACGAACAGAAACAGGTTACATAGAAAGAAACGAGGCTCACATCGGCTGCTACCAACAGAGTTTAAAGCGGGGGTCACTCTGCTGTTTTTGTCCTACTTTTACTCATTTGTGTCACAGATAAGCGGTGACAAACCTCCTAGGATTTGGTACATTTCCCCAAAAAGACCCTAATGTGTCTCTATACATCCTCTAATAGATTGTGCATTCTTCCAAACCTCCCACAGGCACCTGAGCCGGTGTAAGGCGAGCACCAAAGCCCTGTTGGAGCAACGGCTCGGCGCTGAGGCTTATCACGGCTTACTCATCGTTCCTCCAAAGCTCCTCATGAGTCTGCTTCCCAGCAGAGCTGGTTTCTGACCTGAAGGCTGCAGCTTCAAGGAAACCCTCCTGCCTTTCAGCTGCGAACTACATCCTGACCCCACAGCCGGCTCCCGTGAAGCTCTGCGAACACTCTGGGAATTTCCCCGATGCGAGTGAAGAGCGGGGACGGAGGAGAATCGAAGCGTTTGTCCTGCTAACCCTCAGACTTCCTCAGCTCTGCAAGTTTTCCTCCACAGCAGCAGCTTTCATTGATTGGAGAGCAGGAATGTCCCTCCCTGCTGAGAACGGAGCGGCGGTGGCTCACTTGTCTGCACAGATGGGTAGGAACTATCGAACCTGGTTGTTAAGAAGCCAAGACACTTTAGACACACAGTGGTCTTTGCAGTTCCCTCTCCACATGTTTAATCCTCTTAATACAGCCTTCAGATGGAGGCGCAGGCCCACAGCACACCGCTCCATTTGAGAAGACTTTAGCCCACCGAGCACCTTAAGGTGATGCTGGAGCTCTCAGAGCTGAGAGGGATCAAAGACCGAAGGTCTGAAGAAGAAGCAGAGTCCTCTCATGAAAATCATTACTGAAGGCTGCCTCCCTGCAGGTTCAGCCTCTTCTGTGATGCTGCTGATGTCCAGACTCTGGCTTCTACGCTTTGGTTACCAAAAAAGCTCTAGATGTTCTTTAAAGATAGCTAAAATGAGAAGTTTGGGTATCTATCTATCTATCCCTCTATCTCTCTCTCTCTCTCTCTCTCTCTCTCTCTCTCTCTATCTATCTTTTTTCTTTTGTTGAAAGTCACACACGTTTCAGGCAAACAAACAGTTTTGCACAATGACTGCAAACATTTTTTTAAATGCAGATGTTGTGGTGCAAAAGACTGAACCTAAACCAACTAATAGACTGGATCTGATGGAGAATCAAGATAAAATGAATAGCTTCAACTAAAGTTTCCCAGATTGACGTGTTTTAGTTTAGGTTGATAAAAACAAAAATTACTAAAATGACAGTGACTCCTGTTCCACCTTTCATGATCTCATTGTTTTGTGATTTTTTTCAATGTGTTCTGCGTTCTGATTGGCTGTAGGCCATTGTCATTCAATCTCCTCCATGCCGGGTCTCCTGGATGGCAGTGGCTTCCCAGCCCCGGGCCATGGACTGGTACGTGAGACAATTGGAACCGGGCCGCAGACAAAAACAACACCACCTAAAGTTCACCACTGTTGTTTTTCCACAACCAAATAATCCAAAGGGAACATTTTTAGAACATTCTAGACACTGGATGGTCACATGACTTTGGTAAAGTAAAAATCTTTCCCCACATTGGACTGAAATGATGGCCTGATCCATTTTTGCTGCATCATATGTGTGTTGTCCGCTGTGATTGGTTGTTTTTGCCTTATAGTCAAGTAAACCTCAGTCCAAATGGTATTTTCCAAGAACAATTGTAATAATTTAATTTCATTTTGAATCATTTTCATAATAGTATTATGCGATTTGATTCAATTAACAAATTTAATCGGACAAATCCATTTGGTTGGATAAATCAATTCATCGATTAATCTTTATATTTTGAATTTACTGCTATTTAAAAATATTCGTTGCTGAAACTTGTTAAATTGTGCCGACATAAACCCCTGGTGAGGTTGAAGTTGACGTCTGATTGTTTTTATCTCCAGTTATGGGTTAAATCTATATCACATTTTATTGGTTCTTACAGGAAATCTAGAGAACAAATAAAGTTTGAAGCAACTGCAGAAACTTTACAGAGGATGGAAAAAATGTTGTCTGACAGGGAACTAGTCTGTGGCCTGAAAAGGGTTAGAGAGCCCTGCAGTAAAATGTCTCTAATATACAACATTAGGTTTTAGAGTGGGATCAGGCATATTTGATTGGTCACTCTCCCCTTTAAGCAAGCAATCAAACCTTTTGACAAACTTCATATTTGTAGGATTCAACGCATCATATATATAAGTACACCTATTTATGATTTGGAGGAAATATAATTTCAATGCATGTTCTACCGAATTTATGATAATTATCCTGAATGAGTTTGATGTATGTTTTTTTAAATTGACTTTCTTCTTTATCTTTCTTGCTAAAAATAGCTTAAAATCAAGTAAAAACCATATTGAAATCCTTGAACTTGTGAGACAAATCTGTTTAGAGTCTGTTTTTCAACAGTCATGCAGTTACAGAACCGACCTCCACACAGAACTGGAGCTGAATGTGTGACAGACCTCACGGATGGTCCAGAAGTATTTGCCAGCCAGGTCTTTGGGCGAGGCGCAGGTCTCCAGGTCGTCCTCTCGGGTGAGTCTGCGCAGCCACACCAGCTCGCAGTTGCAGTGCAGAGGATTCCCGCCAAAGCTCAGCACGAGCGCCGTGAGCGGCGAGCCCTTCATCTTAGCGTAAACCGGGATCCGGAGGAAGAGCGGGTCCGGGGGGATTTTCTTCAGCTTGTTGGACGTCATGTCCAGTCTGAGGACAAAACGCAAATGTTAGCGTTTCCCTGTTTGTGCTTTCCCACCGATGGGAGGAAAAGTGACCCAAACATGATGACGTTTCTGGTTCAGGAGGACAAAAATCAATAACAGCGTTTGGAAAATGAAACCGGGAAGAAAGGCACAAAAGTGGGACCGTTTCAAAGGGAGAAACCTCATAGTTTCACATTTTTTCCTCAACAATTTCCTTCATTAGCTTTACTGAAACAGCTGTCAGGGCAATTTTCTAATGATTCTTTGAAACATGGACTTTAAACGAATGGCTCGGCCGGAGCAGGCAGAGCAGGTGAAGCCTCCGGTGACTCATTTCTTCACAATCATTGCTTTTGTTGTGCTGCTGATGCTCTGAGAGGATAAAGCAGGAGGCGAGAGCAGACGGGCAGCGCATCGATCTGGTGGGAGGCCACGCGAAAAAGGTGAAATTGGAGGAGGGAAGCAGGAGGGGCGGAGAGAGGGAAAGATGAAGAGAGAAAACGACAGGACGGCTGTAGAAGTACAAACCCATCTTCTCCCTGAAGATAAAAAAAATAACCTAAAGTATTTTTGTTTTAAGTTCATCTTTGGCTTTCTAAAGATAAAAAATTAAATGTTAAGAAAAGAAGAAATATTACATTTATAGCTTTTCTTAGTTTAATACGTATTTATTTTACTGGAAACACAAAGTTTTTATCCGCAGCCTGGACCAGTCAAACAAAGGCGGCAGCAAAGATGGAAAAAGAAAATCACTTGATCCTAAAAAGTGCTTCTTCTTTGGTTGGTTGTTCTGCAGAACCAACAGAGGAAACATAAGCAGATAGAGATTTGACCCAAAACACAGAATTCCACCATATCAGGTGACGATGGTCACAGGATCAACATAACACACTTTTACAACCTAATTTAACTCACTAAATCACCCGCAATCTGACTTCCAGATTGAAGCCCATTTGAAGGCAAAACAGTCCTGAAAACATGGATTTTTTAACCTTTTAGTGGTACATTTTCCCCAAAAGACCCCAACACTTAACCTCTAATAGATGCTTTCTTCCAACAGCGTAGGGCTGGGCGATATGGCCTAAAAATAAAATCTCCGATTTTATTTTTTTTAATTCGATTTCCGATTTTTTCCCGATTTTTCCCCCTACTTGAGGAAAGCAATAAGTACAAACGGCAAACAACTTAAAGCAAATGTTGCTTTTATTTAATCAAAATGCAAGACATATGTAACCCCCATTTCTGGGATGAATAATAAATAAATAAACACACTCTTGGAATCAAAGTTAAGTATAAGATTTTTCTTCTTCTCACTCCCTTTTGGACTTGTGTTTATATAATTTTGTTGTGTTTTATATATTTTTGTCTTGTTTTTGTCCTATTTTGTTATTCTACTCTTGTTCTCACTTGTCCAAAATGAAAAGGTTACTTACTTAAAGTCCCAGCTGTGTTTTAAGTTACACTTTGTAGTCTAGACTAAAATGAGACAAACATTCACCTTTAGAGAAGCAGCATTTTCTAAAAAGTTATCAATACAGCTCATATCTGGGTCTAAAGTTTTAAATAAATTAATAAACCCCGTCTTGATGATGAAGCAGCAGGAGTCGCAGTTACCCCCCCCCCCCCTCCGAAAACAAAATCCTACGGTGGCCGCGTCGCAAATGAATATACAAGTAATAATTACAGCGCAGTATCTTTATTAACAAATAACAGTAACAACTAACTAACTAACTAATGAACTAACTATACAGGCGTTGTAGAATGAGTGTGTGTGTCAGGTCGCGTTTGTGTTAGGGCGCGTGCATGTGTAAGAAGACTGAGCGCTAGCCACGCGGCCGCGCGTGAGAGCCTTTGACTCCGATGAGCTCCTTTAGGTAAATGTAGCAGCGTGTGTGTGTGGGGGGGGTCTCTCTTCCTCCCCGTCTGTGACAGTAAAGCCACACCAGTTCCACACAACAGATGAGTTTATTTCTTTCGTGGGAACAAACTGCACACTCTCACCGGTAGCCATGCTGTCGCGTGCTGTTTCGTGTGTTGTTTGTCGCGTGCCGTGTGTAACTAACGCTACGGAAGCTCTGAGGAGCCAAAAATGCGCCACATAAAAACTCGATTTAGTTATTTTTGAAATCGCCCGTAACAAAAAATTCGAATTAATTCATTTGATCGATTTATCGCCCAGGCCTACAACAGCGGGCCCAAAAGCTCAGGTGGAGCAACGGCTCGGCGGAATTTGATGCTAAATTAGGTTCATAGATAAACTAACACTGCTGTTCCTACAAACTTCAGGGGTTCTGAGATGAGTTTTTATGAACCGTGTTCTTGTTTTTTGTCTTAGGTCAGTTTTTGTGGTACATTCGGGGGGTGGGTTTTTACATTTCCAACTGAGAGCATGTTTGTTCTGCCTGTTTGCCTTTTTCTTTTTTAGCTCCAAGCAGCATTGACCTCATAAATTCAACCAACAGGTGACCTCATGACACGCCTCCATAGTCTTTTGATGTTTCCATTCTCGTTCCCCCACATTTGCCCGTTTTCATCCGCTTCCACCTGTACGGCAGGTTCAAACCGCCAGACGAGCTTCTGTGCTGCTGTGTGGTACTTTCATCAGGTTGACTGAAATTCTGAGTGCAATCATGGGATCTATTCATTGGAGTTAATATCATGTAATAAATGTGGTAAATGTGTCAAAGCAAAGGCAGCAGCGCAGGGAAAACGGTGTTTTCTGCTGAGAAAGCTCAAGTGCTGGAGAGTTAAGCTTAAGCCGCTCTAAGTGCTAAATGGCTCCATTACCGTTACTGGGCTGAACTTCAGAGGCAAGCGGCGCTGCGTCAGATCGCTATACTGCTAAGGGCGTGGATCAAGCAGTTTGATCAGAGGTTAAACCTCATGTTGGGACTTTTCTCTGCCTTCAGCTGCTAATCCCGGTTTTCAGCTGAACAGGGCTGGAGAGCGAGGCAGCCTTTCAAACATGAGACCCGGCCTCAGAAAAACACTCTGACTGGTTTTTTTCTCATCCACTTTGGAGTCTGAAGGGTAATTTTTCCTGCAAAATAATAGACCTGAAGACGGGCAATCAAGCTGGATACTCAAGCGTTTAGTGCTGGAAACAGCAAACGCGGAAAAAGTCTATTTTTCCCCCCAGAAATATTCAAAACGATGTCTTAACAAGAAGCTAAAAGCTGCAGAGAGCACGCTCAACTTGACAAATTTCAATTACGGTGTTTGATGTGCGGCAGCGGGGGGTGTGTTTGTGTGTACAGGTGTTTCCAACACACACACACGGCCGGCCGCTGCACGGGCGCCAGGTCTCCAGGGCGAAACGAATCCATTCAGCCTCTGAATGTCAGACTGTGCATGAAAGGTTCACATGATATTGCTGTTTCATGTGCTGATGAAGGACCTTAATCTCCATCAATTACTGTTAATTGGGTTTGTTTGTTCATTTCTGGACACCAACAGTGATGTTGCACATTTAAAAAAAGGCCAAACCAATAGAGCTTTGGATCCGCTCTGTGGCGGAGGTCAAACTGCAGACGGTCGCTCTCCGCGGTCTTTGGTCCACAGCAGCCGCTGGTGGGGGCATTAGTGGGGGCATAAAAACTGTGTCTGCAGCTTTAAAGCTGAGTTTTTAGCAGAGGGTATCTACTAAATGAGCTCCAATGAGAAAGTGACTTTCATTTAAATGAACCTCCTTTGTTTAAAACAAACAAAGAACTGTTGAGAATTTGATCTGTTTTAACGTTTTAATGCATAAATAAATACATAAAAATCTTATACTGAGTCGCTTATATTTGGACATTTTCTTATTCAGTTACCCTGGTATTAGTGTGAGGTTTCACTGATATTTGCTAAATAGTTTTTTTCTGAGGTTTTTATTTTTGCTTAGTTCAGAAAAATGTTCCAAAAACAAGTCTGTGCATCCGACTAAATCAGCTGTCTGTCAATGTAATAATGTTTGATGCTTAGTGAAAGAAATCCAGCTAAAATCAAAGCCACATTGTCGTTTGATTATGCAACGATCTCTACATTTTTAAGACCAAACAAGAGGAAACTGTGTTTATTTCCAATTATATAAAATCCTATTATGGTGTTGAAGTGGCCTCCTGGACTAAAGGACACGTTGTGATTTAAATTCAAGCCGTTTATGGTTTACTGTAAATGAAGGAGGTTTGATGAGTCAAGCTCAGCCAAACACCTGAAGCAGGTGAGATGGAAATGTTTGCATTCAAACAGAAAAGTGTTTCCTATTCTTTATGTGTTTCATTTAAAGCACCAACTCACAACCTGCATCGTCTTGAACCTCAAAGAAACAAAGAAAACCATCCAAGAGCTTGAGAGGTCAGGGACTCTCCATGCAGCAGCAGAAAACAGGTGACCTCTGACCTGGCCAGCTTGTGCAGGTTGGAGAAGATTCCCTCAGGGACGCTCTCGATGAGGTTGTGGTCCAGGCTGAGCGTGTTGACGCTGACCAGCAACGCAATGGTGTCCCAGGGGATGTCCACCAGGTTGTTGTAGCTCAGGTCCAAGTCCTCCAGAGTCTCCAGGAAGTCCTGCAGAGGAGAAAAAACAGGATAAGAGGACAACAAGACAAAAAAAAGGAACATGAGATGGAAAAAGCAGACATTCAAAATGGAGGGGAGGGCAAACGTGTGGGGAGCTGAAAAAAAACAGATGTTTGGGTTTAATGAATGAATGAGGACAGGTTTGAAAAGGAAATAAATAAATAGATTATTTAAATAAACCAAGGGGTTTTTACCAAATGTCTCCAAACCAACAAAGAAAAGTCTGCACCCTACTGTCTGACTTCTTAATTTATGTCATTTTTATTTGACACGTAGGGAGAAGAATTCACTATCAGCAAAAAGCTGATTCTCCCATAAATGTATATCCACATTCAACATATACTCATAGTTCTATATCTGTGCTGGTGTAGATGAAACGTAGAAGCCAGAAGTCAAAGACGCCCCACAGGAGACGAATGCCACAGCAATCTGATCACTCGCTTTTTTGTAATAGAGTAGCCTGTTTTTCAGAGTATAAGCCACATTTGCTGTGCAGAGTTTGGCCAGAGGTGGGACTTCCACTCAGGTGTGACATAAGTGATTTTTTAAAATGTTCATACGCTCATGTGTTTGTTATCTTCCCACCAACAGCCACTAGAGGGCGCTGTGGCATTTGCTTTTGACGGCCATAAAAAAAAGAAGCGACTGTAATTGTTCAAAATTGACACAGAAGTTAAAGAATTCAGCGCATTAGTGATTTAGAGATTAGTTGACTTATCAGCATGTTCTTTTGGCGACACTCATCTGAAAAATTGTTCATAGGTTGTGCTACAATGCTATGAGACACTTGTTCATCTTTCAGCACATCCCTTCAGGAGTCGCCATAGCAACTTAGCTTCCACTGATTTCCACAGGTGGTTTGGCAGAGATTTTTACGCCGGTTGCCCCATCTGACACAACCGGGCTGGGGGAGTCAAACTTAGCCTCCCTTGTGACTGCATGGTTAGGCAGCAGTGTAAAGGGTCTTGCCCGTGAACCCGCACTGGATTAATCTCACCCCCCCCCCCCCCCCCCCCCCCCAGTGCACTATATAGCGCGTTCGCCATTCTGTAGTGCTGTCTGAATCTACAATTCTAAAATCCAGAGCCCTGGAAATTTCCCAGAAGTCTCTGCGATAAACCAGTGTGCATCGATGCTCACGGGATTGGTGATTCTAGACCACAATGCATTGCATCTGAACAATTTTTACCAAAATAATGTATTTAAATGTATTTTTTTTAATAAACCATCAACGTTTTTATCTTCAAAAGACAGTAGATTTATAAATATTTATTACAAAACACTCATATCAATTAGATTTTAACTTTGTGAAATCGATGACGTCATATCTGGTGTTTAAAACAAACAAAAAGTAGTGAGCGTGGTGTCTGAATTGCTTTTCAAATTCAGGGCACTACATGACTACATAGTGCCGCACCATCTAGTTTTTGAGGAGTTAGGGTGGGAATCCAGACTTAGCTTACATTCCATTAAGCTAGTTGCATCTATGGTTTATGTGCCTATATTCTAGCTTATTAGTATCTATTCTTTCAAGAATAGATTTTTGTTCAAACATTTCTCCCAAAAGTGCTACTTTCCTTTTTATTCTGCTTATTTAGGATTCTGTGATGTACTCTGGAGCGACTTCAAGCCAAAATGATTCGGTACAACAGAAAACAGGAGCGGTTTGTTTTTTCAGACATTTGTATTGAACTACATTTCATCAAAGCTAGCGCTGAGACCGACGAAGGCGCCGTGTTAGAAGAAAGCTACAAAGAACAGGCGGATGGGGGTTTAAAAGCAGCAGAAAGTTACATCACTGTAGATCTCCAAAACAAATCAGATAATTGATTTGATTTATTGATTGATTTCAAGCATTGAAGTCAAAGCAATAAAGAATTTACACAGATTTATCAAACTCATTACAGAAATGATGAAATGAAAAAAGACAGAAAATAAAACAGACATAAAAGTCTCTTAAATCACATTTGCTTAATTAAATATAGAGATAATAAACTAAAGTTAAGTAGAGTTTGATTTATTACTTGAAAAGGAGCGGGAAGAAGTGAACTTATATAATCCATCCCTGCTGAGTTCATTCATTTGATAGTTTTACAGTTTTAGTAATCCGGTTCTGATCCGATAGATTCTTTTCCAGTAACTAAATCCAGTGCCTAGTAATGATTGATTATCTTCAGAAAACATTCATTCATAGTTTCAGTAAACAGTAACGGTACCGACATGTAATAATCATTGATTATCATTAGAACACATGATCACATAAATAATTGTTTGAATCCTGAACAGATGACAGCAGAACTGCTTGTTTACAGTAATTCCATTAATATTTTACCACCATGGACAAAATCTCTCCACACAAACACTCTAACACTCTGCCATCTTCATTTAGAATGGCTATTTCTCACGCCCCATAGCCACGCCCCTTCTCAAATGACTTTGCAAAGCAGCATCATCAGAAATTCTGAAAGTCACACGTCATATTTTTAAATTACCGATCGATGTTGCTGTATTTATGCGATTTATGCCTTTAAGTTTGTGTGGAGAGAACTTTTATATGCTACAAAATGTAAAGACAGAAAGAAACTGATTCTAAATGAATTTTAACTGGTAACCAGGCTTTTCATCGTATTGTAAATGTCACTGTAATAATGTGACGGTCAGATAGAAACATGGAGGCTGATGAGACCAAGACCATATGGTCCAGAACGTCTGTGTCTGAAGGCCTCCAGCTGAATGGGGGGAGCACACTGGAGGATTACAGAAGCTGGTTCTCATACATCAGGATAATTGTTGCCCCCTTGAAAAGGTTCTCAGAAGAACTGAAGCACATTTTTTTACACATCATGGAGGCACGACTCGTTTATGAGCAACATGAAGATTAGGTTTAAATTGAAGTTACAATTTGCAGCTAATGAAGGCCCGAGGCGTCCACAGAATGGTTTCTATCAACGTTTATTTCACTAAAATGGCTTCAATTTCTCCATATTATATTCCTATACAATTTCCAATTAAAGCTCTTCTGCATTTTGCTCAAATTTCCTGCTGTGAAAGTCTACCACAGCACAATTAGAAACGACTGGACAAAGTCAGTTCCTGCAGAAGGGCTGCCTGGAGAAAACCTCCTTCAGAGAGCAGCATGTAAAAAAAAAACATCAATAATATTTACAGAAGGCAGGTTTTATTCATGAATGTTTTCATCAATTTTTTCACAGACCTGTTCCTAAAGGTTCTCAGAAGAATCTGAATTTTGGCGATTGGGGGACGTTTGAGGGAATCTGGAGTATTTCCTTGGATCAAGGTGCACGTGTGTTGTTAGTAATCCACTTTAGTGTTGGAAATTCCCCCAGCATTGGTACTTTCTAAACTAAACAATAGTTGTGTCTGGATTCCTACAGTAGCCATTACTTTGTGCTTCATATGTGGTGTTGGCCATTTTGCAGACCTGTCGGAATCCACAATTCTAAAATCCAGGGCCCAAGAAATTTCCCAGAACTCTCTGTGAGAAACCAGTGTGCATCGATGCTTACTAGACTGG
Organism: Oryzias curvinotus; assembly: GCA_023969325.1. Lineage (NCBI taxonomy): Eukaryota > Metazoa > Chordata > Actinopteri > Beloniformes > Adrianichthyidae > Oryzias > Oryzias curvinotus. The sequence goes on along the minus strand of CM043718.1, from coordinate 1,269,087 downwards.
GGAATAAGGACCAAAATGCATTGTGTTTAAACGATTTTTGCCAAAAATAAAATGGTATTTGCATGGATTTTTTTAAATAAACCATCAACATTTTCATCATCCAAGCTGAGTGGATTCAGAAATGACCTTCGTAAAAAAAACGTTCGTATTGGTAAGAATTTCACTTGGTAAAGTTGGTGAGGTCAAATTTGCAGTTGAAAAAAAAAAAGTAACCTTGGTGTCTGAATTACTATTCAGAATCCAGGGAGCTAGGTATAGTTTTTTAGTAGTTAGGAAGTGTGGACAGAATGAGAACTATGTCAGAGGTCTCTGGAGTTTAAAGGTAATTCAGACACAATGATTACTACTTTTTCTTTTTTTCAAAGCAAACACGATATCACCGATTTTCTGAAGCAATAACCTAATAATTATGAAAACTATTAATGTTTCTGAAACTTAAATGATAATAAACAATAGATTTTTAATACCTTTTCTCCAATATGTCTAGGAAGACTCTCATTCATCCCGGTAGATTCCATCGCAGTAGTAGGTCTAAAGGTTGTCATCTGGACTTGGTCTTTAAAGTTTAAGACATTTCAACTCTTATCCAAAACACTACTACCATGACCTTTTCTTCAAATAGATGCATTGTGGTGTATATTAGCCAATTAAGTGAACATCAATGCACACTGGTTTAGGTTGGCGCCAGTGTTTGGCATTCAGTGTGTGAATGGGACTGTGACTGTAAGCAGAGGCACTTTAGGCCTCTGAGGAAGGCAGAAAAGGTCTATAAAAGTATACACCATTTACACTGGTTATTTGGCAGAGACTTCTGGGACATTTGTAGGGCACCGGTTTTAGGAATTTTAGATTCAGACACCCCCAAAAACCAGCAAACGCCAGATACAGTGCACTGACTAGTAGTGACGGAATCCGGATAAAACCGACATGTGGATGTTGAAGTTACCATCTCCAGTCAATGCAGACTGCTTATGATGATATACACTCATACTTTAAAATGACAGATCTTTATGTTTTAGGATTTATTTATTTATTTTTTGCTCTCCAACTGTACTTTCAATGTATTTCAAGTTAAATAAGGCATTTTTTTCTGCTGGTTTAAAATGTATTTAACTCTTTAATGCTAGCGCTTTCGCTTCTGTGTTTACGTTTGTTTTGCTACTTTAACTGTTTATGGAATTAACGTAATTCTGAAGAGAACAGCAGCTGATGCTGATATGCAGCCCTCTACTGAGGTGAAGTGGTTACAGCACAAACAGAGCAAAGACGCCCTTCTCTGCATCAACATGTAGCTGGTTGGTGGTGATGTGAGTGGATGAAAAGGTTTTAGCAGAAGTCAACACCCGCTGTGTTCTCACCTGGAAGGCTCCTTCAGATATGCTGTGCAGCTGGTTGTTGGCCAGGATGAGGTGCCTCAGGTTCACCAGGCCCTGAAAGTGGGAGTCGTCCAGGACCGTCAGGCGGTTGGCATCCATGTGCAGGGCGTGGAGCTCCTGGAGGTCAGCGAAGGTGTACGGCCGGATCTGGCTGATGGTGTTTCTGCTGAGGGTCAAGTGGATCTGCAGGTACGGACATTTACAGTCACTGTACTGTTTTTTTATTCAAGCCAAGTAAGTGTTCACGGCGTCATTGGTAAAATGATATCTAGTTAAAGAAGAGTACATTTCTTTTGGCTCAACTGAGCTTTAAACCAGTCTGAAGGAAGAAGAGAATCCATCTGACTGTCAAGAACCACATCCAGGAACCCAGAATTACATCCAAAAACCAAAAAGTACATTGAAGAACGAAAAATTAAATGTAAGAACCAGGAACTACATCTAAGAATCTCTTCATTAATCAGTGAGGGTCAGCGTGGTTATTAAACCAGTCTATCATTCATGAACAAAACTGTGCGTCTGCCACCAAACACAAAACCTCCGCAGTGTGACGACGCAAAGACGTGTCCAATTGACCCCGGAAAAGGTCAATGAGCGCCAACACGTTTGGAAAGGCGTTACTTTCAGCAGGGACACGCGCGGCGTTCTGCAGATGCACCGCGATCAAAAGCTTATCTCCTGTGTTTCCCCGTGTGAAGACAAACATTGCCGATGCTGCTGTGGAGGCTCAAAAGAGGAAACGTTCAGACACGAAGGAGGCCTCCAGCTAAAAAAGAAAAAGATCAAGGCGTTGCTGTTTTTATGTGGCTGCTGCGGAGCGACTGCAAAGCAACTGCGGAGCGACTGCGGAGCGACTGCGGAACGACTGCGGAGCGACTGCGGAGCGACTGCGGAGCGACTGCAGAGCGACTGCAGAGCGACTGCGGAGCGACTGCAGAGCGCGGGGAATATTTGTGGAATCTGTCCCATTCTGTGTTGCTTTAAGGAGCAGATGTTTATCAAATGAATTCATCCTCAAACTTCCATCTGATTTCTTGTTTTGGTTTCTCAGAGGACGCTCCGACGTGCCCCTGAACGCTGAACATTTTCTAAACTCCAAACACTTTTCAAGGCCACTTCGTCTCAGTCTGACGCGGAGATAGCGCCTCACCTTCCTCCTCTCCTCATCCTCAACCAGAAGCAGTCTAACATTATTAGCCACAACCTGACTGTGGGTTTGACCTTCAGCCGGATGGAAACCAACACAAATCACCAACGATCTTGTTTCTGATTAGCTTCTTTGTAATTAAGTTTGTTTTGTAAAACAGCAGGATTTTATTTTCAGCTTGTTTGAACCCACTTGTCTACGTTCAATATTCTGTGCATGATTTTTAGCTCAGTTGTGATAAAGCATCTTGTAAAGTCACTCCTAGGAAATCCTCATAAGGGTAGAAAAACACTGAATTTTTGTTATTTCTGAGAGCTTTTGGGAGCCTCAGCAATGAAGTAAAAAGACCAAAATAACTCTGTTTTCTGTGTCGGTGCTGCTTCTGCAAACCCGGTGGATACCCCCCCCTGGGGGAAGTGTCAGGGGTCAGACTTTCATCAGAAACGAGTCAGACTGAAGGTGGCTCGGATGTGGTCGTCCTCAGACTGAACGCCATGACTAACTGCGTGAAGGGGAAGGTGAACGCAGCGGCTCTGACCAGGCTGGACATGTTGGCGAAGTCCCGGTGCCTCAGCGTGGTGATGAAGTTGTCCATCAGCCTGAGCTCGGCCGTCTGCCGGTCGATGTTGGGCGGGACGAAGAGGAGGCCCGTCTTGGCGCACAGCACCGTGTAGGACGGCAGCAGGTTCTGGCACGTGCAGCGCTTCGGACACAGCATGGAGGGGAAGCAGGGGGGGAACAACAGCAGGACGAGGACGGGGCAGACCAGAGACGTGATGGCGTCCATGGCTGCTCGCCGGCTGCAAGACAGAAAAAGCAAGCAGAAGTTGAGACGGGCGACTTTTTCCGCTGAGGTTCGGCTGCAGATTCAAGTGCTGAGGCAAACCATGATGGACAAAAGCTTCAACCATTTGGGCTTTTTCACAATTCAAACAACACATTTCATCTCCTTCTCTCGTTGAAACACAGCAAACGTTAAAAACGCAGCAAAGCAAGAAGCAGATATTTGCAGGAAAAAGCTTTAACTGCAGCTTGTTTACAGAGTTTTTTGTCCCACACCTGAGAGTTGACGGCATTTCATCATCAGTCTCAGCAGGAGAGGCTCTCTGCAGTTATCAGCAAGAAACCCCGTTAATGTTTATGTGCACAAAAACGTCAGATATTCCCAGCCAAGGCGATAAATGGACCAATCACGCCTCATTCTCTACCTTATACGTTCAGGAGCTCTGAGGGAAAATGCTCTCAATGAGAAGGAAGAAGAGGAAACTGCAGGAAGAAAAACTGTTTTAGGATGAGGATGTGCAGAGCTGCAGATGTCCATGTAGACCTGCTGCAGAGTGAAGATGCTGCAGTTGTAACACGGGTAGACTGACGCCTGTATTTATGCGCTTATTCGATTTAAACTTCACCAAATCCTGGTCATTTATATATATATACTTTACGAAATGTTCATTTAGTTCATAATCAGGATGTCTATCTTTTTTTGAGACATGAGGGCTAATAGCTGTACTTTCAGTGAACGTTCTAGCTTTCTTCTCAGTTCGTGCTGAAACAATGAGGAGAGGTTACAGGATGGAGACCCACGCATGGGACGAATGCAGAACGCACATGACCGGAACGAATAATAAAAAATCAACCAAGGATGAGGAGGGAAACAGCAGACAGAGGCCTGCAGCCGGATTCTACGCTCCTCAGTTTTTTTCTCTTTGAATGCAAATAATGTCAACTTCAAGCACAACCACAAACAAACATGTTTTTCTTTAAAAAAAGACTTGATCTCTTTTTTTTAATCCATTTTTTGAATGTAAAACATTTGTTTTTCTGTTTTCTGAGCTGCTCTGCGTTTGGGTCAGAGATATAATACAATCCGTGCTTCAGGGTAAAAGTAAGACAATCTTTGTAATAATCTGCTGTAAATGGAGGCCAGTCTGGACTAAGAAAGTAGTTCTCATCATGTTTCACCTTCATTTATTCATCTTCTAAATGAAACATGTCAGGTATGTAAAAAAACACAACCGTGTCGGATAAAAGAAGAAGAAAATGTGGTTCGGAGCTTTAAGTTCTGAGCGGGATGTTTATTGCTTCCATTTCTTTCATTGGAGTTGAATTTTTCAGCTTTCAACCGTAAGTGAAATGTCTTTTTTTTCCCATAGAACAGACCTCTTCCATAATGTCTGACCATTGTTCCAGTCTCAGTGGTTCACTTTTAAGCCAATTTCTAGTTATGGGTTTTTTTGCAGGCTGTGATCATGACTTTAAACACACACTTGTCCTCTTGTTGGTAACAGTCCTAGGTATAGTATACGTGGGTCCGCCGGTATTTCATACCTGAGTACTTCCTGCAGGGTTTTTATGATGCTTTGCCAGACGGAATCAATTTTACTGCATGTCCAAAAAATGTGTGAATGATTGGCGTTCACGCCCCCACAGAGTCTCCAGCATTGTTGTGAGTCCTCAGCTGTTTGCTCTTTATGTGGGGACTGATAAAGAACCTCGTTATGCTTTTCCACCCGAATTCTCTCCATTGTCTAGAACTTGTTTAGGGATGTTCTAGAAGGGAGATTGAATACCAGATCCTTTTTTTACCATCTAACTGCATCTGTTGACTCAAAAATAAAATGAAAAATCAATCCTTCAAAATGCTTTTTCATTTTCTACTTAAACGCCGCTCATTCTGTCACATAATTAAAGGAAAAATGCAAAGATGGGATTGTATTTCTGTTTATTTTAATTGTCAAATGAGATATTTCTAATAGAATTTTGCTCCATATTTTCTAGAGAACTCTTTGAAAATGAAATGTCAAACAGCATTTTCTTTATCATTTTAATTAGGTGACAGAATGAGTGGTGTTGAAGAAGAAAGTGCTTTCTCACTTTTTAGTTTTGAGTCAACAAATGCAGCCTTATTTTGAAAATGAAAAAGCGTTTCTGGCATTAATGATGCTACAGAAATGCTTCCATAGCAGCAAGGAGGTCACCTGCGTGCCCCCCGGTTCCTACAGGTTTGACCCGTGTTTGCCCGTATCCACATGTTTGGACAGTTGGGACTAAATTCTGAAAATATATGTAAATATTTCAGAAATGAATGTTCAGAACCGAAAGGAAAACAGAGAAACGTCTTCACATCACAAACACAGTTCTCTGTGACACCAAGGTGACCCCCCCCTGTCATTTATTGACACCCCCATCATCAATTATGGCTGTTAACACTGCAGGTTTTGGAGACGGATGGATTCAGAGGAGTTTCCTGTGAGGAGCCGGCCGGCTGCTCTGAGCAGATTTAATTTGTTTAGTCAGGCCGGCTTAGCGTGAGAAAAATGCAAAGCAGCTTCCTTTCCAGCTAGCAGCACTCCTCCATCTCCCCCTCTCCTCTTTTGATCATCTGCTCCTTGGCTAAAAGTGGCTTTCATTTCACTCACGGTGCTCCTCGTCTCCATTCCTCCCATTAGACTCTACCTGCATCATCCCATCATCCTTCTCTGCCTCTCCTCTCAGATGTACTCCTCTCCTCCGCTCCGACACAACAAACAGCAATTTGTTTATCTTTCCTCCCAGTCCTATCATCACTCTTTACTCCCATTTGAACTGCTGCCTCCATCCATCTCTTCATCCCTGCCTTTTATACCTTTAAGAGCATTCAAGCATCCATCTTCAGCAGCAACATCTTCATCATTTTTCCTGCCTTTCTCCCATTCTCCTCACTTCATCATTTTTCTCCCAGAGTTTTCCTCTGCTGACTTCTGTTTGTCAAGTTTCCCTAAATTCAAATGTAGATCATCCACATTTGCATGCTGCTGGCCTGATTGTGCTGAGAGGATGATAATGAAATGTCTGATTGGAGGAAAACATTTGAATGTAGATGGAGATTGAACGGTGAGGATCATCCATCTGTCTTCCCAACAGAAAACACAGCACCAGATTCTTCTTCCTCTCCTCCATGAATTTGTTTTAGAGCAGAAGAGTTTTATTTCCTCCAACCCAGAAGTGTCTTTCCTTTTTCTTTTTTTAAACAGTTCATGATGGAGTTTAAACAGGACAACCAGGTTTCAGCTGCTTGATCCACTCTTGCAGACTTCCTGCTTCTCTTGAAGCTGAACACAGACTCCGCCCTCATTCCTCTGTGCACACCCATGTTCACTTTGGACGTGTTTCCCAGCCCCCGGTCCCACGGTGTCCTGAAAGTTTCCATCCATCCAGCTTAAGGGCACCTATGGACTGTCGTTGTCAGTTTTCCTCAGAGGCAGAGCAGCAGGAGTTCATTAGACATTCACCTCTGAGATGTGGACGGGATTGTTGGCGCAGAGCAACCCCGCCCCCCTTCCTCTCCCTTTTGCTGAGAGCTGTCTGTTTACATGCTGTCCCACAGCCCCTCACATCCCCAGTCTAACATTACTACTACATTAAAAACAAAGACATTGATGGATCTATTTGTTCATAAGTGGATGCATCAGAATGGGGCGGAGCAGGAAGCTTGTGGCCCCGCCCAGCATATTTTCAATGTCACAAGATCTTTTTCAAACAACTGTTTTTTTCATCTGCTCCTGATTCATGATGATTCATGAATAAAGAATAAAGTAATAATCATAAAAGGCAGTTTTAAGCCTAATTCTCTTTAAAATTGACCTCCATCTTTAGAAAAAGGTTCTAGTGGTGAAGTTGTGGTTTAACAGGTTAATCCAGCTTGATTGCAAAATAAACATAACAAAAGAAAAAAAAACCTAGCGGTCTGCAGGGAAACCTTCCAAAAATCAAAGTTGACTTTGTCCTAAATGCTTCAAAGATCCATTCTGATCAAATCAGTGCTTTTGCTGTTTTTAACATGTATGAATGCAGTAAAAATAAGCAAAAAGACGAAATCAAAAAGAGAATGTTTTTCATTAAATCGCTAAAATGGGATTTACCCAAAAGCTCATTGAACTACACTTCTACATCATGCTCCATAGGTTAACTGGTGTCTCTAAATTGCCCCAATTGGTTGCTCTGGAGTGTGTGGTTGTGTGGCAGACTGGTCTCTGCTCAGGACTCACCCCACCCTTGCCCCAAAGTAGCTGTGTCCCTGAAAGGCATCCTGAGGGTTTAGAAGACGGATTCAGGAGACGTGTTACGAGAAGCTCCCCGTCAAACACGCAGGTTGTAAACATGATCTAGTCCAAAATGCAGCCGACAGGCTTTTCGTGTCTGTAATGGGAGCCAATGTCTTCATTTCATGTCTAGGACGGAGAGAGAGAGCGCAGCTTTTTAGATGGAAAGTCACACCCCACTCTTCTGGGGTTCTTTGTGGCGCGTACAGTGGGACTGATTAGAATAGACCGACTAGAGAGCGCTAATTAGACTGATAATTACTAACTTAAGTAATGTCATCTTCAAGGCGCGTTGATTTGCATCCACTCCAACTCCACTTTCTGTGGAACCAGGACATTCTGAGGGTCACAAAGAGAAGCCCACCGCAGCAAATCTGGATGAAGGCAAAAAAACATCTCAGTTGGTGTCATGACAACGTCTGCAGAGATCCTGCAGGAGCACTTCTAACTTCCTTTTTGAAGCTAGTTTAAGGTGAATGGGGAGCTGCCAGAACTCAGGTATGTCCGGACAGACTTAAAGGTTCATTTCTGAAAGTATTTTTGCACATTTCACCCGTTGAACAGCATAAGAGGAACCAAAGGGTCCTTATCTGCCCCCCTATTCATTTTATTTTCTCTTTCCTTCCTTTTAAAGTGAATTTTATAACCATTATTTATGTTTTAAATCTTGGCACTATTATGTATTGTGATTTTAATGCATTTTTCTGTTTTGTGAAGCATTTTGAATTACATCGTGTACGAATTGTACCATACAAATAAACTTGCCTTGCCCAAAGGTTCAGGAGTGAGAACCATCCAATAAGAATGACGACAATTATGTGTTTAACCTAAAGACAAAAGGGGCAAAGTAGTGGGATCATTTTTTACGGGAGTTAGATTACCAGGAGCGGGACGGGACCGGACAGGAGTGAAAGTGCAGTCCAGTGCCATCCTCTAGTCCGTACCTAAAAAGTGGTTGGTGGCTCCAAAGACGTCGCTCAAGTTTCATGTTTTGCTGCTCAAGCTGGAAGCTCTGCAGACGAGACCATCATCCCTAAACCAAATTATAAGCCAATTAAGTTTGATTTTATTTCTGACTTTTAAAGCTAAAAATGTAAAAGTGACCCCTAGCAAACAGTTGTCTATTTCAGGGTACAAGTCTGTGTTCAAAGTGAAAAAGCACTAAAGTTTATCTAAACTTAAAATGTTCCAATTTATTTAGAGGAATTATTCAGTTGCTACACCAACACGCAAGTATATTTAATAGAATGAACTTTATAGTACTACTTTTTGCTAACAGGAGCCTCTGTGGTGTATGTTTGTGTGGTGGATGTCCAGCTGCAAAGAGGCGATAATGAAACCCACACCAGCTCCGGCTGAGGCTAGAGGGATGATCAAAGATAAACCCGGTAAGGACTCCTCCTTCAGTGTTTGCTGCAAAGCTCAACCCTGAGTTTCTGGCTGTCCTTCAGCAGCCGGAACCGTCACACGCCAATCAGCTCAGACAGAGGAGACTGGCGAAGAACAAGTCCAGAAACACAGCGACGCTCGCAGACTACAAGACGCCAGACTGTACAACCCTGACAGGATACAAGCAGGGAGCTGACAGAGGGAGAAACTCTCCTGATTTGACTTGAGCGTCTCAGCGAGAACACGGATGTGGACAGAAAACAGCCAAAGAAATTGCAGTTTCAATTAAAATCAATCACTGTCTTCTTTAGCAGTGACACACTAATGGATTCTGCATAAGCACAATGCTTTAGCAGGCTGGATGTCACGGAAATTGTCAATTCTATTTAAATGTCATCACTGTTCATTACAAGCCACATAAAGCTGACAGCCTCAAACTTTAACCAGGAGTCCTAATCAGTATCCGTCTGCCAATTAAGGCAGACACACTTCCTGTTTATCATCCTGTTACTGTTGGCTACATTTATTAGGATTTCCATGTAATGAATGACTAATGAAATGACAGGACAATCACAGGAAAATGTTGCCATCCAAATCCCACCCATCAAGCAGACACCCCTAATTACCTAAACTTGTCCAGGACTTGGTGGCTTTTCATATCCAAAGTGAATCAACCAGGTGATTTTCACCTGTAAATGTACAGATCAGATCAGATTGGGTTGGATTGATGGATGGAAGGATGGATGGACTGTAGTTTATTGCTGTTTGGACACTTCCAGGACCAAAAGGTGAGCTCTAGAGGCTGGTTCTTGATAATCTTCATGCATTCTCTTAACCAAATTTAACCCTTTACCAATTTAAGGTAGAAGATATGCAAAACTTCACCACCATAAAGCGTTGTTTACAGTACTAGTTTTTCATAAAGTGTTGCATATCGACTCAAAGCTGCTTTTCTACACTTTAAAATCTGTTGGAATGACGTTAATCACATACGGTGGAAAATTACGGTGGTTCAAAAAGCTTATCTGCTGTCTCAGGCCCCTGGATGTGGTATTTACAGAACCCCAGCCATCCTTGGCTGTAATCCCACAAGAAGTCTAAAGATAACTTCATTCAAGCACCTTCTTCACCAGAAGAGGCCCATTCACACCGTCTGGTGCTTCCTGGTTCTTGGTCCAGTGTTCTTTACAGAATCCGGTCGGCAGTTTTAACTGATTGATTCTTCGTTCTCTGTCAAATGTTTGTGGCTGGTTTAAACTTGAACTTTGTGATGAACACGCAGAAGTCAAAGTGGATGCTAACTTTAGATATAACCGACTGTTAAGCTGTAAACTGCAAATAGTTTTTTTTTTGCCGTAAAGTGCTGCATATTGGGGCAAAGTTGCTGTTGTAATTCTTTGGAATTACAATAATTGCATAACTGGTTGAAGAGTTATGGTAGAATAAAGAAAGTTGTTATTTCTTGTTGCTGGGGGCAGCTCTGGGCTTAAAGGGTTAACTCACCATATTTCTTCATGTAAAGTACCCTATGCAAGAAAACCCCCTAAAATAAGACATTTCTTCCACATTTCTTTTATAAACATCTAAAACCGAAACTCTTCACTCAAACCAACACATTTTACTCCAATGTCATAAACTCTGAAGTGAAAATAACAGCAATCATTAATGTGCCAGAATCCATTTCTGTGACCTGATGGTTCTTAACCCTTGTGCTATCCTATGGGGTCCAGATAACCCCCCCCTTCCATTGACGTGTTCTCCCTACCATGACAAAGGTGGATAAAGGTGGAGAGGATTTCATGTAATCCATGGACACCAGTGAAGATCACAAATCATTAAAGAACAAAGGTTCAGAGCTCGGTCTAGTGGGTCTAGATGACCCACCTCCCAACGTTAAAGTGCCTAGGATAGACCAAGGGTCATCTCGGTGAAAGCTTTTTACAGTAGAACACTGTACTATAGATCCAAAGTCCTCCAGAGTCCAACAATCAGACCTTAAGGAACACAGAGCAGCACTAAAGCACAGATGCATCTGTTAATGTTTCAATTATCAAGCATGTGGTGAGGTTTTCATCACGACTGTCTTACGTTTCATATTACCTCCACCGCAGACCGTATTGATCACGGTCCAGCCGCTTCGCTTCATGGCGTGGAATCAGCCTCAAAGGCGGCAAAGATCAAAGAGTAGCAGAAGAGCGCTTCACCTTTCTCCAAATTTCAGCTAATAAGCCTTTGATCACGCACACTGCACCTCTCAAAATCAATAACTCTTAGATTTTTGCCACAGATCTCATTGGCTTTGCTCCCGTTTGATCACAGGTCTGTGTCCAATCGGTGACGGGGTGCATGTTTCAGAGCTGAAGTAATTGGATGGGGGGATAATAATGTGTGGTTGAGCTGAAAGGAAAAGAACCGGCACGGCGTGCTGTCAGCAGCTCTAATCAGAGCTCGGTTTTTAATACTCGCTCCCTGAAAAACAAGGCTGCCGCTACACTTGGATAACATTCTCATGTTCACAAATTTATACAATTTTTCAGCACCCTGCTAGAAGCAGGAGATTTATTGTGGTAATAAGCAGCCGAGTGGCATTTGGCTTGCCTTGCAAAGGCCAAGTGGGCTTTGCTTTGCATATTTAAGTGAAGGCGCCATGACTTCTGCAGACCCGCTCGCTATAAAAATGGTAAGCACTGTTTGAAAGAGTCGGAAACATGAAACGGAAAGATTATTCAATTCTCGTCACACGCTCTACAGACGCAGGCAGCAAACTCTCAGTAAATTAAATTCCTGCATGTCAAACCGTTTGTTTATTGTTATTTTTTGTTTATTATTCTAGAAATGTAGACTTTTTTCTGTAAAAGGTTTGAAGTTTGAGAATTTTGAACAAGAGAGAAAAGTGTGAAAATGTTTATGTCTGTCTGAGAAATGTGCAGAAAGTTTGCAGTCAGGAGATTGACTAAGAAAGAAAATATTCTCACCCCATTTGTGTGCATACTTATGCAATACGTTTGGAGCGTAACTGTGTGTATTTGTAAGTGTGTATTCATGCGTACACTCGAATATCAAATACAATAGAAATGCAGTTTACACACCCACACCTTGAAAGTCCAGCTAATTGACATTTTTTCCACTTTCTTAAACAAATACACCCAATAAAAATGCATTTTGAGAACACTCATCACCTTTTTTTATCTGTTTCAAAACATGGAAAAAAATGTCAGGTTTTTACTACATATTATGCACAATCTAAACTCCAAGCAGCTGATAAGAAAACTGTGATGAGTCAGCATTCAAATGCAGTATCTGCACACACATCTGGCTCTCCTGGACACACAGATGACGGAAAAACTGTGTGGATTTGGCTCCATTAAAGACAGTTTTTCATCTTTTTGGCTGGATGTGATGTCATCACAGCCCTTCTTGAAAGTTTGCCCACCTCCAAGATGGGCAAAGAGGGCGGGGCAAACATTGCTGTAGGTTGTTGGAAAACACGCCCATAAAAAAACTACACATGAAGCTTTCATTTAAACGCAGTTTTATGATAAATAAAACAAACAAACATTGAAGTAATGATGGCTATTTCTGCGGTTCTGACCCAGTTGTGTAACAGAACCAGCTGCTGTGGAGGTGCTGTATGTTAGGGTGGACTTGTTCAATTAGGTTGAGCCTAATTCAGTTTTTCTTCTTTGTAAAAGGCTGTACGGCACCGAGACTTGAGGTAATTTCATCAATTCTTGTCTGCAGGGGTGGGGGGACCAAACTTCACAGATTTCTAATGAAGGTTTGTCGACTCCGTGGGCTTCGGGAACCCTCTGGTGACATTATCACATCATTTGCATTTCTCAGACTCCCCTGGGAAGAGCTCATCTACTGAACAAACAGGAATACCATTATCACCGCCAGCCAGCAGCACAATCACAGACTTCTACAGCGACGGTGACGACGGTTCACTGATGACAATTAGAGATGCCTCCACTGAGCGGGGCAACAGCAACACTGAAGAAAAGGATTCTTCTCCCGTAAAACAGAAGGTGTATTCTGGGAACAAAGGGGAACTGTTCCATCAGCGCTGAAAGTTGGAGCCATCTTGGTTGTAGTTAGGAAGGAAGTCATTACAGCCGTCAAAACACCTTAAATTTGTTTTTAAAGATGCAAAGTTTGACTCTTCAACGCTTTGTTGCATTTATATCAGAGAAAAGATTCATGTCGCTGTGAGGAATGATGGAAGCGTACTCTGAGTCTCTGGAAGTGATGGGATTGTCCCAGAGCTCAGAGTGAGAAGCTCACAGTTGTGCCAGCCATCGGAAGACTGTCAGTGCGTTTACACGGACACATGTAATCGGATTAAAAGCCTGATCAGACTAAAACGCTTCATGTAAACACGCCAATCGCAATACTGGGAGCCGATCAGACTCATTCGGATCAACATTTCCTTCCGATCGGTTATGCCGGTTGTTCATCCGAGTGTTGTGTCTGTAAACAATCTATTGTGATAGTGGGTCGGTTCATGAACGTCAAAGTGTGTCCAGAAAAAAACTAAAGGCTGACATTCATACATCAAGTACAAAAACGGAGGGAAATTCACGCTGACCGCTTGTAAGACGTGCAGCAAAAATTCACATTTCAGCATCGCCTACACTTAGTGTAAGTGCGTCTACGACTAAATGTTGTTGGTTGTACGTATTGACCCTAACCTTAACCTTTCTGCTGGGTTCATACAGCCAAGAAGAATAGTCTTCCATGCCCATTTCCAGTATTTTAGGTTTTCTGCGCACGTCAAAGTGATTCATTCCAATCGAACATGTGACGGATGTAAACGTTATCCTTGGATGATTTTTTTCCATGCCCTTGTTCACAGCTGAGTTCTAATCCAATCCTTGATCTGATTCAAGACTGCTCTGTCCGCCACTGACGGGTTCTACCCAAACTCTGGAACTTCAGAACCGCCAATGTTCTTTAGCGCTGAGGCTCCGTCTGCATCACTGATGTTTTTAGGAGGAATCAGTTTCATTCCGTTTCATCCCACATGCAGAGTTTGGAAGGACTGTTTTCAGTCATTTTACAAGTTAAATAGGACAACTACTGCTGTTTATTGGTGATTGTGTGCATGGATGGCATTAAGATGGAAATAATTTTGAATAACTTTGCATAATCCTGGAATGCAGATTTAACAACACAAATGAAGATGACATTTTAAACTCCAATCAGCTCTCTGTGGAGGCTGTGCTCACTGCCGGCTCACGCTAATGTGAATGCTAATACGAGGGCCTCTGTAGGCCTGCAACAGGAGGAAACACGGAACACGCAATGAAACGAGGAGCTGCAAACATCCACATACGATCATTCACTAACTGACTGTAAAAAGAATCCAACAAAGTCAGTCGAAGCTCAAAAATGCCACCTTAGTTTTGCATTAATGGTACCATAACTGGATGCTTGCTGAGTGTAAAGAACAGGAGGTTCTTTGAAACCACCTAGTTTTATTACTGGGTCAAAAAATGACCATTTGAACAGACCCAGGAGTGTTTTTATCAGCTGCAGTGATGTGAAACCCTGATGAAGATGTCGAAGAGGCTGTTATTCCTCACAGGAAGTAGTGAAAGAAAAAAATAAGCTCCACGTTCAGACTTTCTTCTTCTTCTGTGCATGACAGTAATTCAGTCAGATTTATGAATGAAAGCTTCTAGATTAGGTTAAAAATGGTTAAAAAAAAGAGATTTAGTGTCAAACAAATCCTAGAATAACATTTTAAATAGAAGAGGTTGGTTACTTAATCACTCAGTCAGTTTTATGATTTGTTTAGCAATTATAAAAGCAGGAACAACCAATACAGTCAAAAACAAATAAAATCATTAGACAATAAAATACCATAAACAAAACAATGGAAACAATCAAATTAACAGCAAGATGACCCACTAGATCTGCTCACTGGAGTTAAAACCTGAATAAAAAGACAAGGTTTTAAAAGTGACCTAAAATCACAGAAACTGGCAGACCTCACAGAAAACGGGACAGTATTCCAGAGATTAGGAGCTGCAGCTCCGCCTCCCCGAGTCACAAGCCGAGTCCCGGAACCATTACAAGCATTTGAACTTCAGATCTCAGGACGATAAAAATGATGAAGTTCTGAAAGATGCTGAGGTGCCAGACCACCCAAGCATTAAAAAAACCAGAAGTAAATCACAAAAAACTGAGTCTGCAGGTGTAACCATGACGCTCTTTCATCCAGTCACGGTCAGGATCTTCCAGGAAAGTCTTCATCAAAGTTCAAAAATACTGACGGTACTCAGGAATGGAAGAACCCGTGAAACCATCATGAAACCATCATGAAACCATCATGTAACCATCAGAACATGTGATGAACACGGCTGTTCTCATTGTTACTGGGAGGAAACATTTATCCAAAACGTTCTAAAGAGTTCAGGTTCTTCAGGATCTTCTGAAAACAGTAGTTTCTTCTGGAAGCGCCTCCACCTTCCGCTCCTAAATTTGATCCAAACTAGGAAGTAGCTCATGATGGAGGTTCAAAAAGACCACTGGGGTCAGAAGGAAGCCTTCAAGCATTCACTCTGACAAGACAAATCTAAATTTGAGATTTTTAGTTGATTGTTTTAGATCGTTGACATTCGGTGGAGGGGGAAACCCCTTTTGGAGCTCAAGTTTGTGCATTTTTGATTGGCAGCTGGTTGAACTTTAATCTTTACTTCTTTGGAATGTTGCTGCGGTCAAAGTTGCGAGTTTGTCTCTGTGGCTGGAGAAACTCTGAGAGGAGGAGAGCAGGGAAAACAGAAGCGGCTTTAGCGGAGGAGCTGATCGGAGCTGCAGCAGGTCTTTGAAATATCGATCTGCTCGGACCGCAAACCTCAATATTTCCTTTTATTGCATCAAGTGAGCAGCAACACTGAAGCAGCAGCAGGAGGAGGGGTTTGTTTTTGAAAGGTTGTGTTTTCTAAAGTGCTCTCACTCAAAATCCTGAAAAAAAATGATACATCAGCGTAAAAAATACATCAGTTTCTGGGAATAACTGCTCGTTTTTCTGCTGCAACATGTTTATTCACAGGGAGATTTTTTTCCAAAAAAAGTTTAAGAGAAGAGAAAAACACCATAGCAGCAGCACGGGAGTCGCTCTGGCTGAGCCGGCCTTCAAATGAACTAAAGACCATCAGATGTCTGTTCTCAGCAGCTAGAACGGCTGTTAAAAACCTGCCTTCCTTCTGTGGCGCCATGTTTTTCAGAACAACACTCCAGCTGTTCTCTGTCTTTTCCAAACCACCTCCGGGATCACAGAACCTTCAGCTCATGAAGTTCTTTCATTTATTCTTTTAACTTCACTCTAAAAAACCACAAAATTGGACGACAGGAAGACGTTTGAGGTGTTGATCAATAACCAAGCAGATGTGAAATTGATCTGTTGATCAGTTAACCACAGCTGTGTTCATGTGTTAGTGCGTCTGCATGGCTTCACACGGCTGAGAATAGGACTTTTTAGTGGAAGTTGCTGGTGGAAATTTGTGTTTTGTGGATTTCTCACTTGAATAAATAAACCTAACTTCCTTTCTTTTTCTTTGTGAGAAGTCCTTAAATGACATTCAACGAATCTCTGAACTGTTTTGTTGTTAATCAGGCTGACTGAACTCCAGGTTTTTGGTGGCAATAATGAAAAGACGTGCGGAGCTTCAGCTCTGCACCACACAAACGCAACCGCAAACACTTCCTGAAAGCAAACAAAGCGCGTGATAAGATCGCCGCTCGCACACATACCTGACAGCGATAAGCACGCCCGCTCAAACACAGAGCGCAGCCGTTCCTGCAAACGGAAGCGGCTGTTTGTTGTTGACAAGAGGATAATTGTGTCAAGGAGAAAGAACGAGGAGGATGAAAACCAAGATGCTTCAACGCTCCTGCTGTTGCATCACATTCCACATTACAGCACAACTGACGACAAAACGCTTCTCCAACTGACTGCTGGTGTATAATTAAAAAAAAAAAAAAAAGACCTGTTAGATCTTCACAGGATGTGATCTTAAACTGATCTTCACAGTAAAATGCTTTCGCAGGTTCTTGCAGTAAAATAAAAACTGTTAATTCATGGTTTCATTGAAAAGTAAAAGCAGACTTTAGTGGCTTTTGATTGTCGCCTATTCATCCATTTATCCATTCATTTTTAGAACCAACTAAATCCAGCGTCACCAATCCATCCATGAGTCCATGACCACACACAGAAAGAAGCCTGGTGGGATTTGAACCAGGGCCTTATTGCCACCATGCAGCCCATTCATGTCATGTAAGAAAACCAAAACAAGGTTTTTTCATTCATTATGGCTCCTCTATTTGCTCTACTAAAGTCCATCTGCACTCACACTGAAGTGAACCACACCAGAGTTCAGTTGCAAGTGAAAAGTTGTTATAAGGCTGACAAGAACTAGTATTCTTTCTCCACACCAAACAACCAGCAAACCAATCATCTCCAACCTGCAGTTTAGAATTCCTTTTATGGTGAAACTCCTCCATGGAACCTGTGATCCTCAATTCCCATGGGGGTGGGGGGGCACTGGGCTTGAGTTGGTATGACCCTACAGTGCATTCCAAGAGCTGCTCTGTGTTTTAGTCACTTCTAGGTCTCCCATGCAGAGACTTGAACATGAAGATGAGCTCAGTTTCATGTATCAGCAGACCGTCAAAGCACGTGGAGATGCTGCTCATGGGTCCATGGGCTGTTGTGTGGAGATCTCCGTCATGGTCAGACATGGAATTACTAAAGCCCAGACATTAACAAAAAGGAGCAAATAGAGGCGGCAATCGATGCAGACCGCTGTAAGATTGCTCAATTATTTAAACATCCACCTGTCAATCAACAGCTTGCACCTCCACTTATTTCAGTCTCAAAGTTAAAATAATAAATCGAGCCTTTAAAAATAAACCCAGAGTACTATTATCTCTGACATTAAATCTTTGTGGAGAAAAACCACCTCAGATTAAAATACATAATTGTTTTATATTTATTTCCAGGTTCATGATAAAACAAACGTTCATATTAGTCAATTGGAAGCATCCTGAGGAAAATGGAGTCCTTCCACGGAAAAGGATGAAACATGACCCGATCCGATCTTCGCAGCACCTGAAGAACTCCTCCTTCCCAGGAGCCGAAGAGGCGCCGTGGATGACATCTACAGTGAAGCGGCTTTCTGCCTCCCACTGATTCCCAGCGGAGGTCCTTCACTCCCTCGTGCCCGTGGTTCCAGCAGCTTCACACTGGATCCTTCCTCTAGTTTGCATTGCGAGGTTGTACGGCTAAAGAAGCCCCTAAAGACACGCGACATGGATGTCTGAACCGTGATGCCACTAGCGACAATCTGCACATTTTCCACGTATGAAATGTTGGTCTTTCGTGACACGTGCGTGATATACGTCATTAATGAGTGTTTCTTCTGTTCGTCATTTGTTGATGTGTGCAGACATGACGCAACAGATGTGAATTTGGTTTAGAATGTTCAGAATGTTTGGTTGGTTGAGAATTATGCAGTTTATGTGTAATTGGGCAGCCATGGTGCAGCGGTAGGGTGGTAGGGCGGTCGACCCATGATCGTAATATTGTATGTTCGATTCCCGCCTTGCACGCCCATAAGTCGAAGTGTCCTTGGGCAAGACACTGAACCCCACCTTGCCTCTGGTGGTAGGCGGACGCCTGTGTTTGGCTGCGGAGCCGCCACCAGTGTGTGAATGTGTGTGTGTGAATGTGTGTGTGAATGTGTGTGTGACTGTGTGTGTGTGTGTGTGAATGTGTGTGTGACTGTAAAGCGCTTTGGGCCTTGTAGGTAGAAAAGCGCTATATAAGTATACGCCATTTACAATTTTAATTTATGGAGTTTATGCGGAAATATTGAGTACATTTTACAGAATAGTGCGTTAGTTACATATTAATTGCATATGTTCTTTATACAACTGTTCCACGTATGTCAGCAGGACTTTTCACGCATGTACTACCGATGTATGACTTTTGAATCGTGTATGCGGCGCACATAGCACAATAAATTACGTAACTGATGCACAAATCCCAAATGAATTGCATATAAACAGCGTAAAACTCCCCCATGTTCATGTCTTATTGGCGTGTTGTGTGACGGGTCTGTAAATCGGCGGATCTTTCACCCCTCCAACAGTCCAAGTGGGAGTCTCCTGCTTCCCTCGTCCGGCTCGTCCTGGCATAGGTCAGGTCTCTTTAGCGGCGGTGTCCTGCGCCGGTCAGAGGAGGGGGCAGAGTACGGCGGGTGTGGCTCTGGACACAAGGTCGGGTCTGTCTGGTGGATCTCTCTCGGCAAACTGCCTTGGTTGGTACCTAGTAGCTGACTTAGAACTGGTGCAGATCGGGGAATCCCACCGTTTAATGAAAGCAAAGCATCTCTGTGGGGGGAGCTGTCCATGGTGCTGACACAATGTGATTTCTGCTCAGTGCTCTGAATGTCAGCGTGAAGGAATTCAGTAAAGTGCAGGTTTAGATGTTCTTTGTGTGGTTCGTTCGTATTTTTTCCGTGGTTTTAATGTTTGGTGAACCATCTGTGAACCATCTGTGAAAATGTCACGTAAACAGCCAAACCTTTCTTACTTATATATTTTGCAATATGTGCACAATGTATATTGTGTGACACGGCCCTAAGGATGCCGCCGCAGTGTTTATCGCTGTCATGAAGTTTGACTGTGTCACGCTGACCTGAATGTGGGCTGACCTTCTTGTGTAACAGGCCACCTCGTGGTCACAGGCTCTCACAGGAAATGCAGGTCTCCCACAAACAGCTCTTTTCTTTTTCCTGTACGTTTGCAGCTGGATTCCCTAAAACTCATATTTTCTATTTTCATATTTATCCTTAACTGTGGGATCGTGTGATGCCCTCCGTCTGTTCCTTCACTGAAACTCTTCCTCCTCACATCTGTCAGGACCCTCTTTGCTGACATCAGCATTAATCAAGCCTCCTAGCTTCACAGTTTGGGCCTGAACGTTGCAGCCCATATTCCCACGCCGGTGCTCACACGCATGTCTATATTTACTCGTGCTCGTCTCCGGAGCGAGCAGGAGGAACCGAGAACAGAGGCTGAGATAAATCACGGAGGAGGGGAGAGGTGTGCTGAGAGGAGCAGCAAAATGAAGAGATGAAGAAGTCAGCAGGAAAGCTGACACCTCATTAATGCGGCAGAACACCCTATACTCAGCACAAAAGCAGAAAAACCAAATAAAATGAGCAAAACAGAGGAGGAGACCTCTGTTTATGAAAGATAAAAGATCAGCTTAGACTCTGTTTTACCTGGGCTGCTCGTTTGGCCTGTCGGGTCAGATTCTCTGTTCGTTCCAAAGAGTTTTGGGTTCATGAAGGACGACGGGATTTGCCGCCTTTGCCTTGTTGGTCCACAAAATAAGGTTCAAAGCAGGGATGGAGGAAAGAGACCAACAGCAGGAGCAGAGATGAAGAATGCAGGCAGACGGTGTTTTGACAGTCTCAGAAAGTGCTGATCCTCTGGGACTTCCCCTCACAGATACCTCTGGAGTTTTACAGAGACCAGTCAGGGAAATAAATCAAAGACATGCAGAGAGTGTCAGATCCCCGGGGGTGAACAGCACAAGCGCTTTATTAATGCCAGAATTCAGAGGGAAGCTGCACTGAGAAACGAGAATGTGACCAGAGGAAAAGATCTGCAGATTAGCGTGGAGATGGGCAGCTGAGTGACAGACTTTTTAAAAAGAAAAAGCAGTTTTTTTTCTCCATTAAACCATAAAAAAGCATTTATTAGACAAGGATGTTTCCAGCGTCCTTCATGAGGAAGTGAAAGGACGACCCTCAGCATTCAGTCAAGATGAAAGGATGTGCAGAGTAAAAGAAAACAAGGACGGAGATCTTGATGGATTTTATTCTAGTCTTATTTTTACTTGAATGTGGAAAATAAACTTTATTAAAAGGCCAAAGATTGTTAGTGAAGTAGTACATTTCCAACTTGCTGCTTCCTGTTAGGTTGGTGGACCTTCCTTCCCAGCAGGAGCAGACTTCAGGTGAGCTGTCACAGCTTTTAAACCAGGACGACCGTCAAGGGAAACGGGAATCTTCCCCTAAAACAACCTTGACGCTTCCTTAAATGATCTCTTGCTGGAATAGAAACCAGCTGAAACCGTGGAGACCAAGTATCCGCAGATGACAGAAACCTCCTCCTTCTCTTTAGTTTAGACAGAAAGATTCTGCAAAATATGGCACTTTTTAAGATACACTGTATGTACACTATTCTGAACTGCAGCTACAGCTTAACCTTCTGAAACCTGGCGTTCACACTTGAGGACATCACATTCTGATTACCTGGGCCCCTGTGACCTAAAAAAATAAATACAAATAAAATAAAGGCAAATCAAAGAAGAGCTCGGGTCTCAAGAGGTTCTTGAAAAGTAAAAAGATTTCAAATTAAGTTTATTTCTTCTAAAAAAGCCGTTGGAAGAACTGATGAGGCTAGATTTCGGGATGTACCACTTTGGTAGAAAATGCCTAAATAAACTGTAAAAAGGGGAGCCTAAAGGTTGGCATTTCCAGGCCTGGGGGGGCAGTGTGTCTGCATGTTATCCACATATCATTCCTCTCACAGCTGATTACTTGGACTCGGGTGTCCAGCCAATCAGAACGTTCCAGATCAGGGTATGTTGGCCCTCAGAGCCCACCGTAGTCCATAGAGCTCGTGACATTATTGTTTTTCCACCTGCCTCCCAGTGAGAAAAGCCGCCAATTACATGCAGTTGTTTCCCGACGCCGGCGTGAATGCGGCTTTGTTGTTCCTCTCAATTCAGTCTGGCTCACATAAGCCTCTGTTTCAGCACGACGGGTCAAAATTCCACCACTCCCCTCACCCAGTTTGCTCTGCTAAAATGGGTTTCCATGGCGACCGCATCTCAGCCCAACATAGCAGCTTCGGGAGTTTGATGCCACATCGTATTGACCAATTCTGAAAGCAAAGGGAGGTCATGTGATAGCAGCCCGTCTCTCTGACTCCTCCCACCAACAGCAGACAGCGCTCAGAATGAAGACATCACTTTGTCTGACATTTCCAGCAGATTTCTCCACATTTGGGGCTTGCTGATTATTTAAATAAGCTGCTGTTGCAAAGATTAAAACTAAAACCGGAGGAATTTTAAGAAAGGAAAACATCTTTTTGATTCATCTTTAAAGTATTCAGGATGTGTCTTTAAAAACGAAAAAATTCCTCCTTTGGCAGCAAAGGAACATCTGTTCAGACTCTGGATGGACACAGGAAATGACAGGTGGCAGAGAAGCCACGCTTCTGCCTTCCTGACCTCAGGCTGCTCTGCAGCCTGAGGTCAGGACCCCGGAGGCTCTGTTGTTTTGACCGGGCCGACACCGCCGGCCCTAATCAGCCCGAACAACAGCACCGAGGTCCGGCCAGGAGGCGAGGTCAAGCCTGCTGCAGGGAGAAAACGAGTCCTCCAGGTCCTCTGCTGGAAGCACAGAAGCCCAGCCACCAGCGAGGAGCCCCTGCCTGTCAGAGGGCATGAGGACGGCGGGTAAAAGGCTCCTCCCTCTGAGGCATCGGCAGGTGCAGAGGGACGACTCTCCTTCACAACACCACTTAGATGAGTCTCAAACCACAAAAACGGGAAGGACTCGGACTGTACCACTCACTCCTGCCGCAGGTCCTGCTTTTTTCAGACTTCCTGAACTAAAGATCTTTAAACCTTCCAAACATTCCTGTCTCAACCAAAAACCACAACACAGCTGAGATTTTTACATTTCCATCCGTTTTTTGGAAACACGAAGAACAGATTCATGGGGGGGGGGGGGGGGGCAGCTTCTGACAGCTTCTGTAAAAACAACGTGGGCCTGACTCGACTGTTAATGATGTTTCACCTCACGGAAGCCCTGAAGTGCTTGGTGCTTCACGGCTTTTTCTGTCACACGTGTCAGGAAGGCGTCAGCCGTCACCAGCAGATGAAGCACTTTTGTCTTTTGACTTTTCCAACAAGTCGTTTTAGTGCAAACACAAAAACCCTTTCAGCCCCTCGAGGAAGAATCAAGGGGATGCCAGTCATTTCCAAACACAGCAGAATCATTTTGCTCCTAAAATAAAGGTTATAAAATAAAAGACACCTTTTTTTCTGCAGCATAAACTGCCATTTCCAGTGTGAAACATTCATGTATTTAACTCCAGATGCATTCATCTGCTCTTTAACCTGATTGCATCAAACATTCCGGCTGTTTTCCTGTACATTCAGGACCATAAAATGCAAAGTGAAGGTTTCTGAATGCTGCTGGAGTGCAGCTCTGACAATGACAGACTGGATTTACCATTTATGGTGTCGCTCTGCATACAAGGCAAATGAGAAACCGGCCTCCAAACACAAAAGAGACTCGGAGAATTCGACTGTGTTCTCAAAAACATGATGTTCAGCTTCAGAGGCGGTAAAATCTTGGAAAAAATGATCCAACTACAAAACCATTCCAGATCAATAAAAACTGTTGTTCTGTACTTTTTTAAATGTGGACAAAAATCTGCTCTCTGATCCTCCAGCAGCAGAACTGATGTTTCCTTTGTCCTGTTTATGCATTTTCTATTTTACTGTCACCGTTTTGTCTTCTTTTACTTACTGATGTTAAAAAGCATTTTGGGGATTAGATTCCTCTTTAACTACCACACTGTGAAACAATTAAAAAAAAAAAAAAAGATTGCATTTCTGACCCAGGGCAATAAGAAATATTTATTGATAGTTTGCTTTGGCTGGGCTGGTAAAGGATAAAAAATGCAGTTTACTTTATAGTTTTAAACATTATTATTCTTTGTTTCCAAAACACCAAACTGATTTTGATCAATTCTTTTTCTTTTTTTATGTTAGAACTTTAGGTACAGGTAAATGTCTTAGTTTCCTTCTTGACTTCATTTGGTATAGGAAAATAAACCAAATGGAAATCATAGAACTTAGTGTTGTTTTTTTCTTTTTCTGTCTGCGGTCCGGTACCAGGTGGCCCATGGACCGGTACCGGTCGCTGGACCAGAGTGTGGTGTATGACAGCGTCACCTGTACGACATCAGTGCGTGTCGCTGCCATTATCTTTACAAACACTTGATGATACACGGACCACCCACAGGATAATGGTACGGTCCATTGTCATGACGCTCCCTGAGGAGGTTGTGCGAGCCTCAAGCGAACTGAGATCACACCTGCGCTCCCTTAAAATGCGGCCGCTCCTCTCTACGACCCTCCATGAACCCGGACCACCCAAAAACCCCCGTAGGGGTCAACCCCCATACAGGCGTGACTGAGGCTTAAAAGGAAGCAGCATCCAGGCTGCAGATGTCTGGATTCTGCTTTTGGGACATTTCATCCACCTGTAGTTTGGGGGGGGGGATCTCGTCTCCACACATCTCTCTCAGACAGATAACAGTTCCTGCCCCCCACCCCCCAAAACCCAGAGGCCTTTGTTTTTTATCAGAGAACCACCCAGAGGATGAAAAGAACAACAGTGACGCTAAAAATGACTTTTCTGTCTAAACGCGGCGACCCTGGACTGATTACAGGAAGTGAAAAGACGGGTTGGAGCTGGGAGTTCCGGCTGACAGAATGTGGTCCATCAGCTGCTTTGTTTACGGCGCTCATGAAGGCCTGATGGATTTTTACAAAAGTATCTAATCATACACTGCAGAGGCTGAAATCAAAGCACACCTGGAATTAATGGAAGACCTTCACGCACACACTCTGTAAGCACCATTATGCTCCATTCATCATCCTCCCAGCACTCTGTGTTTAGTGCACGGCTGTAATTGCTTTGTGCGCATGGGAGGGGGAGGCTGATGAGGAGCGGGTGTCCGTGCTCCTGTGCAGTGCTTTTCTGTGCAGGTCAGGAGCCTTCTCTGCATCGTGGAAGCTCCTCGGCTGATAGTTTAGGTTCACGTCTGTGAGGAAGAGCTGCTGCTTATATACAGACTTTTTAAAAAAGGGAAATTGAAATTTGGAGGTAAATGTAGAGAGTCTATAAGAGTAAAGGAAACCAATCTGAGTGAATCAGTTCAACTTTCACGTATCAAAGTGGATTCGTGTCATGAGCCTTGGTCATTTTTCTGTAAGAACCATGAGAAGAACTGAGAGTATCTGGACATGTGACAAAACATGGGGACACGGGAAAACACGTGAGGACACAGGAAGAACATTTTCTTAAAAATTATACCAAAAAATAACTTCTTTCTCCTTTTTCAGACATTCTAACTCTCTTCTTCTTTAACAGAGTTATGTTTCAAAAGTATGTTTCCTTTTTCAAGCAAGTTCAAAACTCGAAAATTTGGGAAGATACTAACTTATTTTTTCTGGTTTTGAGAATTACCGTTGATTTTGGCAACAATTGTATCCTGAAATACAACGTGAAGCAGTTTTTTTTTTTCCAAAATAAAAAAGACAAAGTCATTGTGCATGAATGAGTGTAAACTTTTCTTAAGAGTCTCTGTTTTTTTGTTTTGTTTTAAAAATAGAAAAAAAACTGTGATTTAGTTTACAGCTGCAGAGACGCTTTTTTTCTGTCACTGACTCAACATTTGACATTTTGCAACAGTTGAGATACTGTCTTGACTCTTTCAGAGTTGAATTAGTGAAATACTCCATGGTCTCCTTGGGTGTGGGCATCAGCGCTCAGAGGTAATTAGTCAGAACTTTGGCTTGGCTGTACACGCTCCCACAGCCCCACTCTCAGGGTCTTTGCATATTGTTGTGAGCTTTGTCTGAAACCTTTATTCCTCTGCTGGCCTAATTAGGTTTCAGAAAAATGAAGTGGGTCACCGAGGAGAACCGGCTGCTGAGCATGGGGGTGAAGGAAAGGTCAGTGAAGGATGAAGAGCCCTCAACGCTTCTGCAAACCTCAGATGTGAGCAGCTGTGCTCGAACGCTGTTCTGGTGGTTCAAGAGTCAGGAAGGTCTCAGCTTTAGGTCCACATTTAATGACCAGAAACAAGAGAGAAATCATGCAAACACTAAACCATAACGGAAGAATCTGGAACAGAACCAAAACATTTACAACATAACCAAAATGTTTTGTTCTATAACTAGAGAATTTCTTTCTAATCAGAAAATATAGACCACAGCCAATAAAGGTAAATCATGAACAAAGAATTTACACCAGAATCAAAGAAATTAGACCAAAACCAAATCAAAAGCAAAAAAATCAAGTTTAAACCCAAAGAATCTAGACTAAAACCACAGAAATTAGACCAAAACCAAAGAAGCTGAACCAAAACCACAGAAGTTAGACTGTAACCAAATCATCTATATCATAATCAAGACATCTATACCATAGCCAACAAACGGTAGTTTATATGTTGGTAAACATATAATTTACACCATAATCAAATAATTTAGATGCATTATTATCCCATATTTATGTTCATTTGGGATGTACATTACGGCAGTCACCGCATGGATTTGAACTGTATCTACGGCTAAATGCTATTGTTGGCACGTATTAGCCTAACCATGACCCTTCTCTCTATGCGGCAAAGAAAAAAAACACGGACTTAAAAAAAACTTTGAGTGATCAAGCACTCAACCACGTTTAGAAGATCATCTCTCTCTCTGCTGTATGTTTCTTTGTTTACAACGGAAACCCAGTACGCTGGTTTCCGGTATTTTAGAGAGTTCTGCGCACGTCCAAATGATTTATTCCCACCAAAAGTGTGGCGTATGGAAACGTTTGTTATATTCAGATAAAAGTTTTCTGGGCTCATGCACACAGTTAAATTCTAATCCGATCTTTTATCCGCTCAAAGATATTTGCACACGTAACCACAGTTATTGATAGGTGAGGGCGGGGTTCATCCTGGATGGTCCATCGCAGGCCCACCCTTTTTTTCAGTAGGATGTTTCAACAAAGTCAGTGATCTGATCAACATGTTCAGAATTTTTCTATCTTCAAGCTCCCAGCTGGGTTTTTAAGGGATTCTCCACCCAAAACTCCCAGACAAACTGGGACACTGAGGATCTGTTGTTGGTTTTGCCTGCAGCCCTCCTTGGTGAAGGGTTAGGGTCTCTTACTTTGTGTTTTGGTACACAGTGTTTCAGGTTTTATGTTTTTCAGGTTTTTACAAATTTTGAAAATATTTTTCTATTATTTCTGATGAATTAAATGGTTTCCATTGAGTCCATGCCTCCAGTTAGTTTAGACCATAGCTGCCTAACCTCTGCTCTGATCCTCCAGATCCACCACCCTGCCCACATGATCTTGCACTTTTTTCCGCTGATTTCCTGGATCAGGCGTGTTCAGCCAATCAAAATAAGAGACAAGTGAGTCAGCCAATCAGGAGAAAGCAGTGCAGAGAGCTCTTCAAAACAGCCAGAGTGGGGAAGCTCTGACTTACAAATAATCTAAAATCAAGACGAAAGTATGGAAAACAAAAACAGGAAGATCTGAGGGCGTGGTCAACCAACACACCTTAAAAAAGAATCATACGTCTTTTGTGTGGAAACACGTTTAAGGATCCTGCCATCAGCGAAAACCAAACACAGAGGAAGACATTCTGGGGTCGACTCTCCCTGAAAATGGAGAAAGCAGCACAAACCTCCAACTCCAAGCCTCTTCATCAAAACGGGACACGCAGGGCTTTTAATAAAGGAAGGGATGAGGCCATTCATCACAGATGGAAGCACAATGAGCCCTGCTATTACAGACGCTGCTGCTTCAATGTAAACATGTCTGCAGCTCTTTGTCAGCGACGTATGCTGAGTAAGGCGGTGCAGCCGTGGGCCCCAGCAGCTCAAATCAATGCTGCACCGAAGCGGAACCTCTTCTGTTCTCCACAAACCGGAGGATCTTCTGTCGGACAATAACTTCCTTGTTGCCAAAAGTGACATTGAACTGGATCCAACGCCAGCTGATCAATACACAATCATTTCTTTTAAACTGCGTTTGCGTGACTCAGTAAAGCCAAGCTTCCTGTTAGTGAGGTCACTTCCTGAAAAGCCGAAGAGGTTCGCATTTTTACCCTCTAATGCCGAGATGTTCCAGAGGAGTGAGCGGTTCAGCAGAGCCGACCCTCAGGAGGGGATGTGGAAACGGTTCCAACCATGCGGGAACGGTGTGAGGAACGCATGTTGACCTTGAAGTGATAATTGTTAGTTTTCATGTGTCATTACTATTCTGCGGTTTCCTTGGTGACTATGTCACCATGGTTACGGCACTTCTGACTTGAAGCAGAGAGAGTCCCGCTCATTGTTTCTGCTTTGACTCAGTGGTAAAAAGCGCCGACCTTCACATCCAGCTGAACGGTTGGCGCGATGAATTCTGCCAGTTTTCTCAGCGGTGTGCATCCCAGAGGAGGAGAAGAAACTGTTCCAGCTGAATGTGACACAGAACCAAAGTTGTTGTTGGATCTGACTCCACCTTTTAGATATATTTTATAGCTCGAGCGTGTCCTAGAGTAAAAGGAGTCTGAATGTAATGAAATACTGCTGCAGGGTTGACTTTGCCAGGATTGATTTTTACAGACATAACATGTTCCTCCAGGTGAAGTTTTTGCAGGAGCGTCTTTCACAGGTGACAAATCTGCATTGATGATCCGAAACTTCAGAAATGAAAGTTTTGTTGAGTAACTCAAAGAAAAGCGGCTTCGGGTAAAGCCAGGCAGTAACATAAGGAAAGCATTTGGCCTAAAAGCTGCAGCGGCTATTGAAAGGTTACCGAATCAAGTCAAATAAATCAAAATCAGAGCAAACCTGTTTAATAATATGCTAGAAAAACAGTATAGTTTGTGTGGACGTCCTGCCGGCACTAACAGCAGAGTTTTTCAACCTGTGTGCCGTGGGAGATGGTCAGGTGAGCCGTGAGAAATGACCCATTCACTGATCTAACAACATTTCCATCTCCAGGATTTCAGCTCTGTGTTCATCCAAACATCCTGATAAAACGCTGAGTAGTAAGGAATATGAAAGATCGTAAAATACTTTTTTCTTTGTTTATTTGATTCTATTAAAGACATTTTGATCAGAATGACGGTACCGCGATTTAGCCGCAGCTTCAGCTGTTTTTGTAAAAGTCCCGCCCCTTTAACTGTCTCCACCAATCATTCTTGGAGGCTTAATCACATGTCATCAGTCTGACCAATCAGAAGTGGTTAAAGTCTTCACTTCCTTGTTTAGATTTAACTCATAAAGTCTCTCAGTTCCAACAGAAATACCAGCTAAAGCTCGTCTTTAGTGGTGTAGCTTTCCACAGAATCCGGTGTCAGACCATGGAACAAGAGAACAAAACCATGAAGCTCAGAGACGCTAGTCTATCTGCATCACTACATCTCCCATGATGCATTGGGTTAAAGTGAGTTTCAGCGTACAATGAGTCTTCCTTCTTAAAGGCCTTAAACCACAACAAACTCACATCAACCAGTTTTTCCATCTTCTTGATAAGTCAGAGATCAACAGTTTATTCTCCTTCCAGGTTTGTGTTTCTTAACAGCCAAACATCCCAGAGTTTGGTCAAAGTCATCTTTACAACTGAAACACTTTTCTGATAACGTCTGGATTATTTTAGATGTTAAACTGAAGAAGAAGTAATAACAACATTTAAGAAACAGGATGAAGGTGAAGTGGCCAACAGACACAATTAAACTAAACTGAAACAATTTAATCATCTAAAAAGAAATAAAACATTTTTGTTCAAGTTTTCAAAGACTTCATCTTTGATTAAGACAAAATAAAAACTAACAAAACTTCAACATGTTCACATGTTGAATGCATGTGAGATTGCACAGGGACTGTACATCAATACAGACTGTAGAATTTCTGCTTTGGTCTTTGAGTCTATATTTTCCCCCTTAATTTGATCTTAGAACTACGTATGGTCTAATCATTTCTCATGTCACCCATTGAAAAAACAAATCCAAGTTGTTGTTTTTTTTTTTTGGTCTAACAAAGCTAACTTCAACCAACTCAAACACATTTTAAAAACTAAAAAAAAAATAGGTGGAACAAATCTAAGCCTGAAAGACTGAATTTTAAGTCCAGCCACCTGTCAATCAAAACAAGAATTACACTGCTAAAATCAAAACAGATTATTAAAAAAAATGACACCCCTCCCCCAGCATTGCTATAAATAGACGTGTCATCAACTTAGCCCAACTGAAAACTAGCATGAGTCTGGAACCAGCCCCCAGTGGCCATTAGGGAAACTGCAGCATGTAGCACCTCCTGGTTGCTTTGGAAGATCGGGGCTGAAGCTCCACATCAGTTTTTCAGCAGAAAACCTGTCAGTTTCTCACCACTGGGTGGATTTCTGTCAGGTTATTTTCCTCATTTATATAAAGTCTGAGTAAAAATATGAAAAAAAAATGCTTTAAAAGAGGTTAAAAATGTCATTTGCTGAGCTCCCATCAGACTGTTCCCTCTCCTGATGAAACCTCCTGCAGGTCAAACACTATCATGTCATGGAAATTTCCATTGTCTGTTTACCTGCTTGTCCATATGTCCCACGCGTGTGCACGTGTGTGCACGTGTGTGCATGCTAAGAGGACGTACATCTGTGCCGCACAGCAGGAACAAAAGCAGGAGCACGTATCGTTGAGTCGGGAAGGTCGAAGGCGCGGCGAGTCGGGACGCCGGACAGCTGGAGTCCCGCAGCATTGAACCCCACACCCCATTAATCACAGGCTGACAGGCACATCAACCCCATGACAAAACAGCGCCTCTGTCTTTGGGCTCAACCCAAACAGAGAAAGCTCTGAATATTTACTCTGCCCTGAAGAAAACAATCACCCTTTCAAAGCAGGTTCTGAGGAAGCAAATGTTTGGACGATACACTGAAACCTAATAAAAGAAACAAAAGAAATGTGTTCCTTTAAAGAGGAGAGGACCGAGGAGAAACGGCTACGTCTTTGTGCTGCTCCTAAAGACGACGACCGCCTGGATTTTACAAACCAGAATTTCAAACACTGAGCCCAAAGGTCAGAGTTCAGGTCCAGCTGTTTTTTCTATTACTGAAAAAAAAGGCAAAAACTTGATATGATATTTTTATTGAAATTCTGTCCCGCAGCAGCAGCCGTCCGTTTGCATCAGTGTGTGTGCACGTTAGCATAGGATCAGTGTGTGTGCACGTTAGCATAGGATCAGTGTGTGTGCACGTTAGCATAGGATCAGTGTGTGTGCACGTTAGCATAGGATCAGTGTGTGTGCACGTTAGCATAGGATCAGTGTGTGTGCACGTTAGCATAGGATCAGTGTGTGTGCACGTTAGCATAGGTGTGTATGTGTTTTTGCACTAGTGTGTGTGCACGTCTGCAGAAATGTGTATATGTATGTTTTCATTAATGTGTGTGCACATTTACATGACTGTATGGACATGTTTACACTAGCGTGTTTATGTGTGTGTGTGTGTGCACGTTTGTGTTAGTGTGTAAGCACGTTAGCAAAGGTGTATGTATTTTTGCTCTAGTGTGTGTGCACATTTGCATTAGTGTGTGTGCACGTTTGCATTAGTGTGTGTGCACATTTGCATTAGTGTGTGTGCATGTTTGCATTGGTGTGTGTGCACGTTTGCTCTAGTGTGTGTGCATGTTTGCTCTAGTGTGTGTGCATGTTTGCATTGGTGTGTGCACGTTTGCTCTAGTGTGTGTGCACGTTTGCATTAGTGTGTGTGCACGTTTGCTGTAGTGTGTGTGCATGTTTGCTGTAGTGTGTGTGCACGTTTGCATTAGTGTGTGTGCACGTTTGCTGTAGTGTGTGTGCACGTTTGCTGTAGTGTGTGTGCACGTTTGCTGAAATGTGTGAGTGAGTGTACACATGGAGTGCATGTTTAAACCAGTGTTTGTGTGTGGATGTTTGCATGGCTGTGTGTGCATGTGTGTTGGTGTGTGTGTGTGTACATAAATGTGTGTGTGTGTACCAGTAGGATGTAGAGATGAGTATCTGTACTCATCCACACAGAAACATCTCTATCTGCTTTGACCTCCACCTGCCATACGTTTCCACCTGCTGAGGGATGATGGGAAAACAGGAAGCCCCTGCATCACTTTAGCTTCTCCTTTATTGGCTGTGAGTCCCAACGTCTCCACAAACACATAAACCCTCTTTTAATGTCATTCGTCCAACTTCCTGCAGCCTCTCGGCTTTGAAAAGCTGCAGAGTTCAGACCAGTGCTGGTTCACCTGAGAACACCTGGTGATGTCAGAGGAACATGTAGGTGACTCACTAAAATCCTCAACTGTCTCATTAAATATTTACCTACACAGACATACCACAACATGTATGTACTTATTTGTATTTGTACATGTTGGTGTACTTTCATGATTGGGTGACAATTATCAGGAGCAATAAACATATTCAGCCTGAAAAATAATATTAGTTCATAGATGTAGTGGTGTGTGACTAATATAAATTATGGATGGTTAACTTAAACATGCTTATTCACAGGTTAATGTTTAGATTATTTCCAATCATAATAGAAGTAATTATTGGCTAAAAGCTCTCTCTGAGTTTATGTGCACGTCTGTTTTCTTGGAACCTTCTTCATTGTCGTTTTTCCAAATGTCAATCTTTCTCTTGAAATGTCTTGAGAAGCATCCCTTTAGTTTGTTGTTTTTTCATGGTTTTACATGGCAGCCTCTCCTTTTCAGCCTTTCTTCTTTACCTGCTCCGCCTTTTTTCTTTCTTTTTCTGTGAACCTGCGGCTGATTTCACACTCAGCCGACTGGAAACCGTCGACGTCTTTTGTCGCGTTCTGAGCTGCTTGACGTTCTGGAAGTTTCTCGTTCTCCGCTGACGGATCTTGTTGTGGTCTGTTAATGAACCAGCAGCTGGTTAACCATGACAGGTTCTCCAACCTGCACGCACATTTACATAAGCTTTACATCTGAGAAAAGAATCATGTGTTCGTGTGTTTAATCTGCAGAAACAACATCTTACAACAGCGATGGCATTTTCCGTTTTTTATTAAATGTTGGACAATTTTAAGAGCTAAAAATGACTTTTTTGTGATGGATAAGCTCTCTGTCCTTTTTCTTTGTTGGTGGTTTCATGTCAAAGTTGCCATTATCATAGAAAACATGTAACCGCACATCCTTCTGTGAGGATCAGTTTTTCTGTATTTGATGCCACAAATCCTCCATCATTTAATCTAGAATAAAAAAAAGGCAGGAGAAGAAAAAGAAGACATAAAGAAGA
Source organism: Oryzias curvinotus (assembly GCA_023969325.1). Lineage (NCBI taxonomy): Eukaryota > Metazoa > Chordata > Actinopteri > Beloniformes > Adrianichthyidae > Oryzias > Oryzias curvinotus. Next base: position 1,235,934 of record CM043718.1, on the reverse strand, counting down.
GAGGAAACCGACGACGGTGGGATGAGCATCGTGCAGTGAACTCCCTGCAGAAGGAGCTGCTGCTGCTGCTGTAAGAAAAGGCCTCCAGGCCGTCCTCTGATTTGTTTTAGACAAAAAGACGTATTTTGGTTTCATGAGACCAACTAAACAAACATGGTGGTTGCAGCCCCACAAAGTTAACAAACGTTTCAACAAAAAGTTTCCAGGTGAAGAATCACCTCCAAGTTTTTAGTGAGACCCTGGAGTGAAGGAAACAGATTCTCCACACAAACGCAGATCTGCAGGAGTCATCATGAACGCTCGTCTGACTGTGGGCCAGAGAGAACGTTTTATCACCAAAAAGACAACCCGAGTTCTGTTTAAGAAAAACTTTACGGCTAAAAGAAAACAGCTGCAGTGATCTATATTTAACAAAAGGTAAGTGAGGCTAAAACTGGCAGAAGATGCAAAAAGCCAAACAGAAGAGGATAAATATTCTAAAGAAACATTTTTTACTTTTATTCTCCTAAAATGAATATTGAAGACTGATTTAAGAAAAATATGTTCAAATAAAGCAGAAAATTGGCTTCAAAATAGCTAAATAAAGACAATAATTAGTTTGATTCACTCTTTAGTTTGGTTTAGGAATAATTGGTAAATGTTAGCAGAGTTATATTTATTTTATATTTGTAATAACCTTAAACTCCTCAGTAGCATTACGTTCTCTTGAACCTGTTCTATTCATTTCAATCGAGCAGCTTAGTTCTGCTTTCAAACAACATAACATATAAACATCTATGTATATTTTGTCTTTTTGTGCTGTTAATGCTTGAACAAAAAACAGAAATTTGCAAAACCAAAGTGGGGTTTTCAGCTCAATAATTCATCCACTAACAGTGGAATGACAACCAGAGGTAGAAATCCAGACGCTCAACGGTCTTCCTGAAACAAATGTAATGACTCTGTTCAGTGCAGCTTCACATGCTGCTTCTGCTGAGCGTCTCTGGCCTCAAAAGGCTTCCCGCCCCCGAATGAGAGCCGCCTGTTGAAGGCCTTGAGCCGGAGTTGGGAAGAAATCCCCTGACAAAAGTCAAAGTGATGAAGCCAGAGCAGCGACGAGAGGCGGAGTTATAGTCGCAGACGAGTCGCTCTAAACCTGGATGATGGAAACAGTTTACACCAAACGCTCAAACCTCCAACAGATCTGTCAGTTTATTATTTCCACACTTCCTCTGAACACAGACTCTCCCCCCACCTCAGGAATCCAGCTGAAAAACAGCATCCTGGTTAAACAACAACACATCTATGCTCCTCCTCCTCTGAAGCCGTCCTCCTCAGATGGATCAGAGGTCGTTTTCCCCTCAGCTCCACCGCTGAGGCAGAGCAGCAGCAGAGGACGCCGCCCACGGAAACCATCTCCATCCATAGCCCTGTGCTGCACACACACACTGACCCACAACGAGCTGCTCTGAATGACAATTCTGTGTTTTTGTTCTGACGCTGATAAAGCAGGAAATCATTCACCCGCCGACATAAATGAGGAGGACATCTAAGAGAATCTGAGCGTTTTAGACGATTCATTCACGTCAAAAGGCGGATGGACGCTGAAGACCAGACTTCCACGTCTCTGAGGAACCACTGGACCTTCCTGTGTTCTAAAGAAACCTGCAGCATTCTGGGGTCCAGCTGGATGCGCCAGTCAGACCCCCAAACCCCGTTCTAGCGGGAGCATCAAGGCCCACCTGTGATCCGCCTCACACCTACGGTGAGCTCGTGCAAACAAACGGGTCGGACGCAGAGCTCAGCCGTCCTCCTGTGGAGATGTCTTCACATATCTAAAGACCATCTCACGTCCTGAAGATTCCACATCAGCCTCATGGAGACTCAGGTGTCTGACGGCTTCATACGGCTTTCCCAGGTTTTTCTCTGAATGGCATCAAATCTGATATTCAAAGAAAGCTGTGCATGGAACAGACGGACGCTCAGGCCCTGCGCCGGAGGGAAGGTCCTACCTGATCTTTCAGGGTTCCGCTCTCTGGGGTCCGGATCAGCGTTGACTGGATCTGATCTGCACCGCCTGGAAGAGAAGAGTTCAGACTATTTAGTCACAGAGATCCCAGAGAACGTGGTCGTCCCAGAAGCAGACGGTTCAAATCCCGCTGGCAGTGGTTAGGTTAGAATGCATGTATTAGTGAGCTCAAAGCCTGCTCATAGCTGCAATTTGTTTGCTCCATTACTCTGCAGTTCATATGAGGCCGGCAGATCAGCCATTTAATTAGGCCTGAGCCAGAGGGCCTAATTAGGCGTCTGCTTCTTCTCTTCTCCTATATGTGAGCCTAAAAAATGATTCTATACGTTTGCATGATTTCAAAGGGTGCTACTTAATCCATGTGGTTATCTTTGAATACTCTCTCATGTGGGCCTCCCACAGAAATCAGAAGCCAAAAGATGTCCAGCAACCATCATGAACACACTGGGATGGTCCGGTAGACCCCGCCCCCTTTGTCTGGTTTGGTTCGCTTTCACACACGGCGCTCTCAGAGGAGAACCAAACACTGAAGCGCATCAAGCAGTTTCAGCAGCTGCTCATCTGGGGGCGCTGCTGTCAGGAAGGAGCCATGGAGCATTTAGGAAAACATCAGGGAGAAGAAGAGCTGCTGGTCCTGCTGCTCCTCCTACCACCATCAGCAGCTCCATCACACACAGCTTCAAGTATTTGTTCATTCTGGGATTTTCTTCCGTCTTTACCAACGTGAAGACTTTTTGACCTCGGCTCAAAGAAACCATCATCTGGTCACTTTGATGTTCTGCAGGGATCTAGTCTGGGGCTTCACTTTTTCCTACAAAGTCAACAGCAAAAGGATTCTGTTATAAAATCAAATGAACCTGAAGAAAACAGAGATCTAGGACACAAAACAGAACAATAACAATGTAGCCCGTATAGAGACCTGGACTGAGCAGCCCCTCCCCCCTGGCATTTCAATCAGGAAGTTCCCATCGGTTTCAAGAAGCCAAAATCCCAAAGACTTCCTATAGAAGATATTGGATGATAATCCTTTTTTATTTTATTTCTGTAGTTCAAGTTATTCTAGTTATAAACGGACCAATCCGATGCCTCAGTAAAAGTAGGTGGAGCCTGAAGGATCATGATCAACAGATTTTGTGTAGCCCACTTCCGAGCGGTAGTGGTCCGGTCTTTCTAACAAAGCTCACTGGTTGCCATAGAAACACAGACCTTCCTGGAGACTCTGGGGTCCAAAGACGGCAGGATTCCCCGTGAAGGAGCGACACAAATGCTGACGCGATGGAGTCCCCGCAGGGACGACCGTGACTCAGATGTGGGTCAGAGTCCAGCAGCAGCGGAGCGCTGTTGGCTTGATCTCTCATGGAGTGGCAGGTGTTATGTAAGCTCCTAATTCCAGCAAAGTAAGACGGACAGAGAGATGAACGAGCACAGATGAAGGACAAAGAGGAGCCGTGAAATCGGAGGGTTTTCTGACGCAGACTGGAACGCTGTGTGTCTGCTGGGATGTGGACTCCGTCGTTCCAGGAGTAGAAACCGTTTCTAAAAACAATTAAAGGCGCAAAGACAACAAACTATCAACATGTGAGCTGCTCTTTCATCTGCACATCATTCCTTCAGCTTAATGAAACAAATCTACAAAAAGGTCAAAGCAGAGGCTTGTTTAACCGTTAACTGGTTCTTTAAAAAAAAACCACTTATCTGCTGCTGGAGGGATGAGTTGAAAGCTTTAAAAACAGACTTTCATAACAGTAATTTGGCTGTTTTCTCATTTCTATTTTATTTAACTCAAAAGAAAAACAAATCTAAACATCTTGAAGCTGTTAAAGCAGAAAAGGTTTGTGGGATGAAACTTTAGGCCAAAATAATAAAAATAAAGCTTTTAAACCATTGCTTGATGGTTGAACATTAACTGTTGGCCATGTTGTTATGCTGAAGCCAATGACCGTGGTGCCACGGGTTGCTGGGGCCTATCCCATCTCGGACAATGCAGGAAGCACCACTGAACCAATGAGTCACGTTCCTGGACTGTGGGAGGACGCTGGAGACCACCCACACATGTATGAGGAGAACGTGTAAAAATCCACATGGAAGGAACCCATCTAGGATCTGAATCAGGGCTTTCTGGCTATGCGGTGAGAGGACTTCCAACTTCACCGCAGGGCCTCAGGACCAGTGACCCTCCTGGTTAAATAAAGGTTTGGTTTGAATGCATATTTATCTTAAGTAATCTACCACAGATCTGCCTGGTTCTGGTTCTGCTCTGTGTTCTGTAACATGACGATCAGCTCAGAGGGTTTCCTCCTGCAGACAGACACAACCGAACCAAACTGTTGTTTCTTCTGAAACAAAGAACTTTTCTGACCGTTGTGTTGGAGCTCAGCTTGGTTCCTAGTTTAGTAGAATCGTGGCCGCCGTCGTCCTCTCACTGTTTTACAGCATAAATCCTCCAGGTTTGACAGAGGACTGCACAAACACCAGGGAAGCACTTTGGACTTTGTTGAGCTCATTCTGGAGGAACAGATCATGAAACCCAAAGCAGACTGGCCCTGGAGTTTGTGAGCGAGACACTGTGCAGTGTTCAAATCAGCCAAGAAACTGTTACACAACGACCCAGTGAATTCCTGACCCACAGGAACCGTCTCTGTTCCTGTAAGTCCTTCGTGGAATGCTTGAAGTGATTTATGTCGGGATGGCGTGGGTCAGAAAAAACGCCTCTGAGTGATTCTTCAAAACAGTGTGGCAGAGAAAATCTGTGTTTTTAGATCAGCGAGCTCGCAAACGTCTGCTTGATCCAATCGCTGCAAATCGATCCTCAGACTGCACAGTGGGGCAGTGGAAGGCACTCTCGCCTTACAGCAAGAAGGTTCAGGTTCAAATCCCAGCTGGGTGGAGTTTGCATGTTCTCCTCGTCCAGAAACATGATTCATTGGTGATTCTAGAGTACCCCATGGTGTGACAGTGAGTGTGACCCTGCGACAGACTGGTGACCTGTTCAGGGTGTTTCATGCCTTCACCAACATTGTGACCCTAATATGAATTCAGTGGCTTCTGACAATGCATGAACACAATGATCCTCAGATAAATGTTGGACAATGGTTTACAGCCAATCCACACTCTGCTGCCAAACGCCACTGCCAAGCTAGAACCACCAGCAGCAAAGTGAGGTTCGTTCTCATCCAAGCACACGTGGCGGGAGCTGAACCGGTGACACTGATGCCTGATACGTTTGTGCCCTAAATATAAACATGCAGAGGTGTTTGTCTTTGGAAAGACTGACCTGCTGACAGGCTGCTGTAGTGCTGTTGGCCCCCTGGACCCTTCAGATGCTCCATTCATTAGAAATCTTGGGGTAAACCTTGACAGGCATTTTAAATTTGACAGGCAGGTCAGTGTTGTAGTCCAGTCTAGTTTTTATCACTTGAGGCTAATTAGCAAAGTCAAGCCATATCTTCCTCCTCACGCTTTGCAACAAGTGATTCATGCTTTGATCTTTTCCAGACTGGACTACTGTAACTCTCTGTACAGTGGTATAGATCAGTCTCTGCTCCGCCGTCTCCAGCTGGTTCAAAATTCAGCGGCCCGCCTGTTAACGGGGACCAGACCCTGTGAGCATATTACCCCGATATTACGCTCACTTCATTGGCTGCCTGTGTCTTTTAGAATTACTTTTAAGATTCTACTTTTGGTTTTTAAATGTCTGAATGGTCTGGCACCTCAGTATCTTTCTGAGCTTTTGCATGTTTATCGTCCTTGTCGAGTCCTTAGGTCTGAAGATCAAATGCTTTTAGCGGTTCCCAGGACTCGGCTTGTGACTCGGGGAGACAGAGCCATTTCAGTTGCAGGTCCTAAACTCTGGAATGCTCTCCCTTTTTCTGTGAGGTCTGCCAGAACTGTCAGTAATTTTAAGACTCTTTTAAAAACACATCTTTTTACTCAGGCTTTTAACTCCAGTGAGCATATCTAGTGGGCCAGCTTGTTCATTTTATTAATCTTATTCTTTTATTGTTTAAATTGATTTTATTGTTTTATTGATTTTATTGTTTTATTGCTATTGTTTCTTTATTGCATCGTATTGTTTTTGATTTTAGTTGATTTTATGTTAAGCACTTTGGTTGCCTTGGCTTTTATAAGTGCTATACAAATAATAAATTGATTGAAATTGATTGATTGATGCAGCCGTTGTGGAAGGGCGCCGTGATCACTGCAGCCTCAGGATTGTCACATTTACAGAAGACGGTTGTTTCTAAGATTATGACGACTCCAACCATCAGAATAAAATCCCATCTGCCCCCGCTGCCACTTCCACGTCTACGTTCTTACTCGACTCTTTGGTCCGCTCGGCTTCCGTTTGGAATCAAACACAAACATGTGAATTACACGCAGATGATGAATCAGAGCTCTTCGGTTCCTCAGAGGAAAACGCAGCTGAGCTCAACCGGATTAGAAACACAGGAAGCATCAACGCCACCACGGCGGAGCCAGATCTATTCAAATCCCCGGCTCTGATCCTCCTCGCCGCGTCCCGCTATCTGACATCTGAATCTGACATCATCCATCGTCTTCAACACCCGGCAGCTGTGTGCAAATAAAAGCAGAGCCCCTGCGCTTCACGGTCGCTGCTGGCTAACGGCGGCGGTGGCACGCAGCGATGAGTGAGGAGGACGGGGATGGAGGAGTGTCAGCTGCAGGAAAGAACCAAAAACCACTGAAACCACAGAGACCAATGAGTCCGGTTAATGAGGTTCAGAGGCAGGCGGCCTTCAGGGATGGATGCTGCTCAGCTCCTCTTAAGATGAGGGAGGAGATAAGCGGGGTGGGGTTGGGGGGTTTTGCAGTGCTATCAACACCATCCATGTCTTCCATGTGGCGACAGGGTTAAAAACAAGGTTAGCTGGTAGCTCCTCCCACAGGTGGCAGGAGCGACAGGTTTAGGACAATTGGTAAATGGTGTATACTTCTATAGCACTTTACTACCTTCCTTGAAGACCCAGAGTGTTCTACACTCACAGTCCCGATCAGCCGTGCACACACACACACACACACACACACACACACACATTCACACTAAATGCAGCTTTGCTGCTGAACACTGGCGCTAGCCTATGACCACCGGGATCCATGTGGACACTGTGACACTGGATCTTCCGATCAGTGGTCGACCGCTCTGCCTCTGCAGTCACAGGTTCGCTGTGTGAATCCCGTTCAGTGTGAAGGAACATTATTTAACCTTTATCTCTTCTGCTCCAGGACGACGTTTCTTCACGACTTAAACACTGAATTTTCTTTCATCAGCTGCTTTACTGTCAATTAATGACACAGCAACCAAAACCTCAACCAACCTTTACTGGTAGAGCGTCTAACAATTTCAAAGCAACACACTTTAATTAGAAAGTATTGAAACATTGAAAAGCCTTTTTTTTTTTTTAAATTGAAAGCCTGTTTTTTTTTTTTTGTAAAGTTTTGCTCGGTACAAATGAGTCCACAGAAAACAGAAGTAGAAACTGTGTAAAAATCTTTGCTTCTGACAAAGACAAAGAACAAAAGCTTTTCCGAAGAGGAATAGTATGTAAAGGACAATTAAAGCTTCTGGTCGTTCAAACCAAAAGCAGATTTCTTTGGGCAACAGAGTGCAGGTGATGCAGCGAGTCAAACGAACGCATTAGGAAAAAGCTCAACTTTATGTTCAGGTTTCAGCTAAACGTAGATTCAGTTTGTCTTTAATGGAAAATGTTGGAGATGATATTTGAATCTTAAATGTCAAAGCATTACGGTACTTTCTTTTCTCTTTTGATAAGAACAAAGTCAGACTGACATTTGTGTTGTTTCTTTCATCACATTTCACTTTTATTGTTACTTTTTTTACTGCTTCCGTCATATTCAGAGCATATTCTGTAGAATCGGCTAATCTTCATCTCTCCATCCTTCTGTTGGTCACAGTTCTGTTTGTCTCTTCTGTTTTAAGTTTCATTGTTCTTCTAATAGTCAATGTTTCAGTAAGTGTTGGTTTTCCACACTTTCAGGACGGCGTTCAGATCCACATTTAAATGCAAACGACTTTCTTTCCTGGCAGATGCTGAAAGTTCAGTTTAACTCCTGGTTTCCTTTACAGACAGGGAAGATTCTGATGTAAACGATCCAAAGGTTTATTTGGGAAGAGCCTGAATCCATACGATGGTATCAGACCGGCATTTAGCCCTCTCCCTGCCTTCCTTCATCCTCCTCTTCATCCTTCGATTGAGCAGATTTCAGTTCAAAACAGTTTCCAGACGGGGCTTTTGAGTGGTGAGGCTTCTCCTTCTGTCACGTTCTCTCCTTCCTGTCTGCTCCTCCTCCTTCTGATCTGTCCATCCATGACCTTCAATCCTCAGCAGTAATCCTCCAGAGGACGGACACGGAGAATGAAGAGAAGAAGAAAACACATCCAGCAGGTTTCACTGCACCAAAAACTGAATCTACGTCAGCCTCTTCTTTTCATAAAACTAATGATTCCAACTAGTCAGAGTTCTCAAAGCATCACAATAAACAAACAGCATCTCTGATATCATGAGAACCATCAACATTTACATGATCTCATAATAAACCAACTATAAAATCTTGTTGGAGAGCTAAATTAAGAAGATTGATGAGATGTTTAATTCAACTTTACTGCCTTTTATTGTGAATTTCTGAGAGGTGGAACCTTCTTTCTGTGTTGTGTCAGGCGGGGAAGCTTATTGATGTGACTCCTAACTGGTCCACATGGCAGCCAGATGAAAACCGGAGCAGTAAGAAATATAACTGCTGTAAACAGATGAAGTTTTAACGACATGCTCTTCCAGTAATTCACCTGTCAGAGCCACATTGTTCTTATACCGCGGTCCGGGTGAAAACTCGCCCCTGATTGGCTGCAGGGTGTCCATTAAAGCTAAAATAGAAGTTCCGGTGCAATCGCCTGCACGTTCCTTGTAATGGCGCTGGACTAAACGCCAGCGGGAAAGCAGAACAACAGAAACTTGGAGCATGGGTGGACAGACGTTATTCCACAGTTTATCACAACAGCAAGACAGTAGAAACACATAGTTATTGGTGGATGTTCCTTCAATAAAAACGACCTAGGAAACTACTTATGGACTTTGATTCTTTGAAACAAACTTTATCTTCATCATCTGGACAGAAAAAAGCAGTAAGGGGAGATCTTTCCCTCTGATATGATGCATTGAGTCACTTAACTATATATCTAACTATAGACCAATATCAAATTTATGTGTATTGTCAAAAATTCTCGAATCTCTTGTTAGCGATCAACTAAAAGACTATTTAACGATTAATGAACTTCTTTCAATGCTGCAATCAGGTTTTAGGAAGAAACACAGCACAATCACAGCCGCTACAAAAGTCGTTAACGACATACTTCTTGCTCTTGACAAAAAGCAACATTGTGCTTCGCTTTTTATTGATTTGTCTAAAGCCTTCGATACTGTGGACCATGGGGTTTTAATGCATCGGCTTAGCTGTTTTGGATTCTCCAATACTGTGCTTTCCTGGTTTACAAATTACTTGAATGAAAGGACTCAGTGTGTTAAATGTGATGGCTTGTCCTCTGAATTTTTAAATGTCCACAGGGGGGTGCCACAGGGTTCAATATTAGGACCTCTACTATTCATTTTATATATTAATGAACTAGGACAAGATCTTCAAGATGCTAATATTCATCTTTATGCTGATGACACAATTATCTATTGCTTTGGACAAACTCCTGCGAAAGCAGTTGAATCTTTGCAGAAAGCTTTTGATAATGTGCAGCTTACACTTCTGCAATTGAAACTTGTCCTAAATGCTGAAAAGTCCAAATTCATGTTCTTTTCTAATGCCAAAAAGGTGCCAGAAGATCTCCCTAAGATTCTCACTCTTCACAGAGATGCTATAGAGCAAGTACATGAGTACAAATATCTTGGGGTCTTACTTGATGACTCCTTGACATTCAAGCCCCACATTGAAAATGTTGTGAAGAAACTAAAACTGAAATTGGGTTTTCTTTTTAGAAATAAGCTTTGCTTCTCTTTCAAAGTAAAAAAACGGCTTGTGACAGCAACATTTCTATCTGTTTTAGACTACGGGGACCTTTTGTACATGAATGCTTCAAATCATTGTCTTTATAGATTAGACTCTGTGTATCATGCTGCTCTGAGGTTTATCACCAATTGTAGAGCATTAACACATCACTGTGAACTGTACACTCGTGTGGGGTGGTCATCTCTGTCCACAAGAAGGCAAGGACACTGGTACATTTTTATTTACAAGGCCATGCTTGGACTGCTTCCCTCCTACATTGGAGATTTACTACAGAGGAGAAATGTTGATTCATATTCATTACGTTCAAATTATAAACTGTTGCTCAATGTTCCATATGTCCGCACAGAACTGGGAAAAAGATCTTTTTCTCACGCTGCTCCCACGTCATGGAACACACTGCAAAAAACCTGGAAGCTCCCTGATCTTATCTTTTTAAATGATTTTAAAACCAGACTGAGAGCACTTGAAGTCAACTCCTTTAAATGTAACTGTTTTTAAAATTGAATGTAATCTTATTTGTTGTTCTGTGTTTGTAACTTTTTGCTGCCTCTTGGCCAGGACTCCCTTGCAAAAGAGGTTTTTAATCTCAATGGGACTTTCCTGGTCAAATAAAGGTTAAATAAAATAATAAATAAATAAATTAACATGATATTAACAGACCTATATATGTTAAATTAAAGTTTTGTTTTGGAAAAATACCAGATTCTCTTCACCACATCCGTGTATGACTCACTCTTGATGCATGTCAAATCCGTCTATGGTCATGTCGTTCGCCTTGTCACGTGCCAAGTTCAAAGCCCTAAGCTTAAAAGACTGCAAAAAAAAAAGAAAAACAAGATTTGGAACGTTTTTTGGGGGAGAAAACAGCCAATTAGGAAACTGAAGAAGAACCTTCAAACCTTCAAAAGTCTTCCTCGACATCTGGATTTATTGAGACAGTTGTTCTCACGTACCAGATAGACTCTACAGACTCTCAAATGTTTCACACACGCAGCTAATAAAGATGCAGACACGGTGGATTCACCTTAATGTTTTATAAATCTACTGATATTTTCAGACATTTTTAAACTCAATTCTTGTGGTAACCAAACGAAAAAAGAATCTTCAGAAACCGGAAACTTAAAAATATTCGACACCAATTTGACCCGGTTTGGGCCAGTCTGTGAAAGGATTGTCTGACATTAAACCCATCTGTGGCCTGCAAAGGGTCAGGGGGCAACAATATACTGGATACCACTGGTTGATCCTCACCAGCTGCAGCAGAGTAGGGTTGGTGCAGGCTATGTAGCTGTTACCATGACAACAGGTCAAATGTCATATCAAAAAGTCAGCTTCTTATGAAAAACGATTTAAAAATTAGAAGAAGAAAGTACTAATGTTCTATTTAATATTCTCTCGTAAGTGACCTTTGTATGTTGTTAAGGGTCGCCACAGTGAGTCAGCTTTCACTGAGTTTTTACACACAATCCTGTATTCTGATAGGCACAGGGACATCTAGATACACCCAGATAGGCAGCTCATTGCATGCCCCGGGGATCAAACTCAGGGTTTTCTGCGTTGCAGTCCTACACGAGCTAACTTAGGTATTTAGAAGTGACAATGGCGTAAGTGGGATATTGTCCTTAGTTAGTTAGTGGGAGCACCGTCCTTCCCTTTGTGTTGGAAGGTTCACGTTTCTTTGTCGTCCATAAAAAGGAAGGGATAGTGGACACCTCATCAGGTGATACCCCTTACTTATTATCTATCCCTTACCCTTGAATAACAGCAGGTGGCTCAGATGTACAGTAAAATGCCGGGAGGGACTTTCCTTCAGTTTTGCTGCAGAAAACGAATCGGATTGACTGACATCATCCGTCAGGATGAAGGTAGAACGGGGACGGCACAGAAAGACCTGCCTGGTGTTAAAAACAGCAACGGAGTAGACAGATCTGATTGAAAGGTGAAGGGTGTGGGAAAGGAAAATAACGAGAAACACAGAAACAGGAAACACCCGGTTGCTTGGTTTGACAAGATACAGATGAGAAAACGAGTGATACCTGGCGGAAGAAATGGGTGTCTCTGAAGGTCTGATGAACAAATGGAGAACTGATGAATGGACCATTGCATAACTGGCAGATGAGATAATGGACAGAGAGAAGGTTCGGTGGACAGATGGATGCGTGAACACAACGCTTGACGGATGGACAGAAGTTGATTAGACAGAAAAATGAGTATAGTAATGGATGGATGGTTGAAGAGATGGACAGTCTGATGAATTAATGAACGATTGCATTGGGGGATAAATGGATGATAGAGAGACGGATACATTGATGGACGGAGCAGAAGCCTGATAAAAAGGCTTCTGTGAGAAAATGGATGGAAGTGTCGGTTGAATACACCGATCTATGCTCTCCTTGTCATCTGTTTGTTAAACAGCTGATGGGTCAGAAATAGAAAAATTCAATAAAGGTGAGAGAAAATCCTCTGTGAAGTAAACTCATTACAGTTCTATTCAGAGTCTGCATCTTCCAGCCTGATTAAGGTACTGATCCTTTGTGTTGTCGGCTCTACTGATGCTGGTGTACACGTGCTGTTGCTGCTGTCACACATAGTGGAACCAAGGCCTGTCTGAAGTGTTAACAACAACAACTACAGAGAAGATTCTCACAAACAACGTTCCAAACAGAGATAATGGCCTCCAGTTGTGGCAGGACCAGGTGTGGTAGGTTACAGAGGATCCTTCAGAAGGACGGGTCAGATCTTTACTTAGGGGTTTTCAGGTCAAGGGTCAGCACAGAAACTTCCTCCAGGTTGGGTTTGTCCTTAACTGAGGTCTCAACCATTAACCGTGAGAACTGTACCCTTCCACCCCATGTTCCAAACAGGAAGTACCGTCGGCCTCGAAGAAAGAAAAATCCCACAAACGTCTATAGAGAAATAAACAGCTGTTACTCCGTCGTTTAAGGTATTCAATATACAAGCTGACCAATCAGATGCCTCAGTAAAAGTAGGCGGAGCCTGCTGGCCCCCACTTCCAACAGTTTGACAGATTTTGTGTAGCCCGCTTTCATGTGGTAGGGGTGTGGCCTTCCAACAAGCTCACTCCTGATTGGTAAAAGTGGATAATTCAGACTATTCGACTCGTATCACTGATGTCATCTGATTCCAACATAACGACGTTAGTAATGATCTAAGATTAAAAACCTTTTTTCCAACTAAAACCCTGGTCATCATATTTTTTTGAATATATAATATTTTGCAATTAATCACAGAAAAATATTAGAATAACTAGAATTAAACATTTAATTTTTGCCCTGCACTTTTTTGCTCTGAGTGCCTCTGATTCAATGGATCCTTTAGCACCAAATGGTTCCTTTATCTGAACCAAGTCATTTCTTGAGAACTTGATGAAATGTCTGATTAGAAAGGAGGAGTGAAGCTTCAGGTCTCCTCCCATCAGCAAAGACAGCAGCAGATGTCAGAATAGAAGAGCCAGTGAAGGGTTTTATGTTTTCCTCAGAGGACCTGCAGGATGTTTTGGCCGTTTAGAAACCTTCAAAATGATCCGGTCTGGTTCTGGACATTTGTGAGGTTAAAGTTTGTTCCAGAGTGGAATTAAGATGAAAGCAGAAAAAAAAAATCAATGATGGTAGCTCTGGAAGAACCTGCAGTCAGTTCTTTTAAAGTTGCAATTCAGTTGGAGGCGCCGTGTCTCTTGTTGTTGAAGGAGTTTGTGTCTTCGGCAGGAATAATGTTTGAACTTCTCAAGAAACCAAAAAACTGTCTGAGTCACACGGGACTTTTTAAACAGAGAGTTGTTTTCTCTGAGACGCTCACGGCAACATCTTTCCAATAGAAGACAAATGTCCTGTGTTCAGTTACAGGACGTTCTGGTCTAAAGGTGTTTTTAAAATTCTTTTTGTGCAGCCGTCTTGGTTGCTTATTGACGTTACCACATGAAGCTGCCTGTGCTCCGCCTCTATGTCCACAGACATGAACACAGAGGTGGAGGTAAATCCAGGCTCTGAGGGAAAAGAGGCAGAAGGCATGGGAGCAGCGATGGATGATGGAGCTGTTAATGAGAGAGGGGCTGCTGAGAGGGAAGCATAAAACCAGCGGGGGGGAGGCTGGCGGGGAGGGACGCACACATAAAACACACATATTAAGATTCATCCTGCATTTCTGCGTCCAAATGGCAAAAAGCTGCACGCAGGTTTGTTGTGCGTGTACGAGTTGGCAAAGGCTGAAGCCTAGCAGATGGCCAGAGCTGAGTGTCTCTCCCTGGTGAGTCTGTCATCTCCCCCCATCCTCCCCTCTGCTGTCCCTTCAGCCTCATGGCTGCTCTGAGCCTCGGAGTCTCTCCACTCCCAACTCCACACGTTCTGATGAACTCCAGAAAGTTTGGACGCATAAAAAACACAAAAGTGGAGAGTTTTTCCTTTTGCTATTTCACTTTGAAGGATGCTACATGACCGAAACCCATGACCCTGGTCATGACGAAGCAGGAATTCAAGATGGATGGATGGATGGATGGATGGATGGATGGATGGATGGACGGATGGACGGATGGATGGACGGATGGACGGACGGACGGACGGATGGATGCATGCATGGATGGATGGATGGATGGATGGACGGACAGAGATTACATTTCCATCACATTTTTGCTTGTTTGCTGACAGACTTAGAGAAAGAAACTTTCTTTTTCTGCAGAGCTCACATCTGTCACATTCTGTCATTGATATCCTGAGCAGGATGCAGTTACCGTGGTAACTGCATCACATGGCTTAGTTAGCCTATTAGACTATTATTATTATTATACACCGCCCATTTTATGATTATAATTATGATATTGAAGCTTATGTTTTAATCATTTCATTAATTTTATTTTTGAATTACTATTATTTTTGTCTTTGTATCTGTGTGTGATTATCCTGTGTTTTCTGTTTTATTAATCTTCATGTTTTATGACTAACTGTATTTGCTTTTTGTAAAGCTCTTTGTGTTTTCAAGTGGAATGAAAGACGCTAAACAAATCAACACAGTTGAGTTTGAGTTTAGCCGTCATCAGGCCAGCTGAGGCGCGCTTTGGACTGAACCAACAGTCATATTCAGGTTTAAACTACAACAAAAAACATGGAACAGACTTAGAAACAAACCCAAAATGAGAAATAAGGTGAAGATGAGATTGATGACAACCACGGAAAAACTGGGATTTCTGCCTGATGCCTGAATTTATTTCCAACAATGAAAAACAAAAACAAAAATGTGTGTTTTTTTCATTATCAAGTAGATGCTAAATTAAGGTCATTTTGGAGCTAAAGTGGTTTCATATGTATTTCATCAACAGGCGTCAAGGGGATACCAGGTGGGATCGCCAGCTGTAAATTGACCTGAATTTGCTTCTGCAGCAAATAAAGCAGAATAGAATTTCACAGAGTTCCCTCATTCATCGTGGGGCTATGTTCTCAAATTCTAGATTTCTTAAGGCTGTAAAACCAGCCAATCAGGACGCAGAACACAATTGAACTGAAAAATCAATGAAACAGAGAAGTTCATTTAAAATTAACAAAATGTAAATAGATTATTTTTAATTAAAATGGTATTTACATTTTTTTTTAAATACATTTTAAATAAATCCTTCCTGTTCATGTTTTAATGTTGAAATTGAAATAAACTGTTATCTTGTTGGACTTTTTTATTCTTTTTCTTCACCTCTTTTTTTTTCCTGTCCTCTTTCAGACGGATTCCTCATGACCATCTGCAGGCGCTCCATTTCTAACGCTCCGTTCTGATTGGCTGCAGGAAAGTTTGAAGGGAGTGTTCCAGCCTGTATGCAGATGCTTGGAGAAGGGCCTCAGATGACCTTCCCTGGTTCCTGTGTGGCCAAACAAATGCATTTACCGATCAGCAGCGGTTGGAAGTCGGCTGTTTTCTTTGGTTCACCTGTTTTTTGTTTCCCCACCTGCTTGGTCCTCTCATGACAATGGTGTCAGAAGGGGATGATGGGAAACATGTTGGATATGTTTGGTGCAAATATTCTGGCTCAGGGAAAAGAGGGAGACTTGTGTTTGTCTGAGAAACTGTCACAGGAGAGTCCGGCTTTTGTTTTTTGTTTTTTTACTACAGATGGAGTTCAGCCGAAACTGTGAGTGAATCTCAGCAGGACAACAGTTTGTGACGAGAAGAGAAGCTATGAAGGCAAAATCTGCAGCAGTGAGGCTACCACCTCTACAGAGCTAGTTTTAATAAATGACAATTATTTGGTTCCGATGCTGTTTGTCTACATTTAACTTAAAAAAAAAAAACTGCTGGATAAAATTTTCAGCCATTAAAGGTTAAATATATTAGCTATATGTCAATCCTAACCTATCAACTAAGTGTTACATTTTAACCAACATAAAGCGCTGTTCAATGTACAATCCAGGACAACGTGTTGTTGGGTAACTGTGAAGTTATGAACCCACTGTTCCCCCCCTCACACATCAGAATGGTTTGATCTTGATCTGTAATCCACTCTCGGAAATTCACCTGTTCCAGAAACTAAAACCGCCTCTCCAAGACTGGATGGTTTTTCCAGCTTCATTCCCAAATGAAATGATGGGATGTAACACAGTTAAGGTGTTTCTATACCTGCACAGCAGTTTTATTGGCTTTTCTGTCTGACAGAGAGCGGCCGTGACAGAAGAAAAGGAATTCTCCGTGTTTTTTCTCAGAAGAGCTTGGACAAACTCTTTGGCAAAACATAATTAATGATTGGAGTCAAAAAGCTACCGTAGCGTGTCAAGTTCTTGGTTTCTGACCAAGCAAAAGTCAAGTTTTTAAAAACGAGTGTTTCCAAACACACAATGTCTCCCACCAATCACAGGAGAGCCGGTGTCAGCTGCTCAGACAAGTCTATTTGGTGCAAGTGTGCGGCCAGCTGTGGGTGACTGCGGGGGCTGATGGGTAATTTCTTGGTCGGCTGCTGGTGTTTTGAATGACCAATGAGGTGGATGATTTGGTAGAGTGCATGTACGTCCCTGAGGCGACAGACCCGACTCTCTTTCAGTTTACAAACGGAATTTCAAAGTGAGCTCATCTCCCACGTCTGCTATTGTTTGGTTCACATCTGTCCATTTTCTCGGTGGTGTCTGGCTCAGAATGATGTGTTACCCTCATATTTGACCCCTTTCTCCTTAAAAAGGCCGTCTTTCCACTAGAACCTTTTTCCCGATTTAAGGTGATACATTTGGATCTTCCTCTTTTTCTCTAGACGCTGTTTTTAGTTTGATCATTTTTAGTCCAAAGCTGCTTTCCTTCAGTAAAAGTTACTGCTGCAGTGCTGGGAGGAAAACTAAAAAGAAGGAGCAGCAAAGGCTGAACTCAGCAGAGTCTGCCTTTGCTGCTCCTCTAGGAAATGTGGGAATTCCATCAAAGTTGACCTGTGTGCAGTGTAGTTTACTTTACTGTAGTTTCATGTACTTTACTTTAGGATTTCCTCATTTCTAACAGTCTGGCTGCAGAAAGGAGCGCACACAAGGATTTGGGGGGGGTTGCAAAATAAAAAATCTGGATGACACGCCTGCGTCTCACCTGCTTCACCCTCACTCACCCGTACGTCATGTGTAAGTGTTCGCTATGACTTGTTGCCCGCAGCATTCCTATACAGGTTTGAGGGTTTATTGACCGGCAGATCGCCTGTATCCACCTGTAAGGACCATCAGGACGAAGGCTGAAACTCTGTTCAGCTACCGTTGATTTTTTATGAATGCTATGATGTTGCTGACCTGATGCATGACAAAAATCATGCAGCTCTCTGTCAGCATGAGGATCAACCATCCGCTGCTGTAGTCAGAATGTCTTCTAATGATTTCAAATGGAGAAAGGTTTTAGCGAGAAAACAAAGAAGAAGCTGAAGGAAAAACAATCTTTATCTGATTTTCCACATCCTCAGTGCCACACAGGTCACACATAAACCAACAGCCAGAGATGGCTCATACAAGATCATACGTCATCATTATTTATCTTCAATTATACCACGATCCGGGTGAATACTCGATTCTGATTGGCTGCTGGGTGTGCGTTAAAAGTCATAACCGTACGCCCCAAAAAGAAGTTCCGGTCACCTAGCTTAAATGTTTTGTATCACTGCGCCGGCTTCTTTAAAACAACCTTTATCGTCATCATCTGGACAAAAACAAGCAGGAAGAGGAGAACTTTCTCTCTGAACTGATGCTTTATTCAACCCATAGGAAGGATCTGCATTTACAGTACAGACCAAAGGTTTGAACACACCTTCTCATTCCAATGAATGGGAAGGTGTGTTCAAACTTTTGGTCTGTACTGTAAATATTGCTTTATATCGCCGAATCTTGACTGCAGCGGTGGTGCGGTGCCTTGTCACGGTAACAAGACAAGGCGCAGCACGTAACAAATAGTCCGCTTTTCATGAAAAAAGTGATTCAAATGGGACAAAAAACAAGAATTAAGGACTAAAAACTGGTTGATATGTGTTTCTTTTGTAAGTGACCATGATATAAGCAGTTAAATGTGCATTATCACTTTTTAACGCACTTTGCGGAACAAACCGTCCGACGCACAGCGGAGGCTTCCACAGCGTGCGTTAAAAAGTGATAATATACACGTCATCGGCCATTAGCCCTTACTTAAGCTGGAAGAAGGTTTTTCTTTTCAACAAAAAGTGTATTTTAGGGCAAAAACTAACATTCAGACAAACAATGATGTTTGCTGTTCAACTCTGTCGTCTCAGTGAAACATCTCATCAAATGTGAGTCCTGACAACCAACAAAAAACCAAACGAAGACGCCAGCGCTAGTGCTGTCAGAAGGACTTCACCTTCAGCGCCGGTCGGCAGAAGTCCGTTGCCTTTACGGCACAGCGGGCAGAGGTGGGAGGTCAATGGAGGAAGGCTCGGAGGAGACGGGGGTGATGAATCACAGAGGGAGACTCTGCTTTGAAAGATCGGGCTTTAAATCAAACCGTAAAACTAGACTGGAAGAAGATAAAGAGTTTGGATGGATGGAGGAGGAGGGAATGGTCTGTTGATGGAGAGGTTTGAGTTCACATCAGACAATCTAGAGCACCTAAACCTGTGAGGAACGGCACCATCACAGCCAGATTATAGAGAAGCTCAGGCAGATGATGAAGGACATATTTGGAATGGGTTAAACTACAGGAGTAACCAACTAAATATACAACAATATTCACTCAGAATCAAGCACACGGGATGGAACTGATGGTTTACTGGTTTGGTCCTTCCCTGATGCACCAAAGCTGAAGCATAAATGTGGCAAAGACGTGTTGTAAAATGAAAAGCTATGATCAGTATCACAGCGTTGACCTTAGACGGCTTTGATTTGAGGTTCAGGCACAGAACAGGGACAGACTGGTACAGAAATGACACTGAAAACTTTTCCTCGACTCCCTGATTCCTCTTCTGAACAGTTCAAAGATCCTCTGTACCGTAAAGACCGTCGACTCCAACAACTTCTCAGGTTTTGCTGACCAGCTGGAGGCCGACTGTCCTTTTCGGCTCTAAAACTTTCAGACCTTCATGGAAACTTTGTTACCAACAAAAATGTTTAACCTAAGTGATTTTTTTAGGAGCACCAAACTACAAACTTTATTTCTCTTGTGTTGCAACCAAGACTTTAACTGAAAATAATAAGAGTGCTGCGTTTGTTCTGCCTGAGAAAACATTATTCATGTATTTATTCTGTTTACATTTGCATAAGTCTAAACTTCTTTGGAATTGTTAAAAAAAAAAAAAAGTCTCCAACTGTGAGAAAACTCACGGCTGCATTTAATTTTTCGCAGTAAGAACAAGTGGAGAGCAGATCCAAGCTGCTGAATAAAACATCTCTGCGTGCACGGAGGATCCAAAAGAAAGAAAGAAAGTTAGGAAACCGGGAGTAACCTCTGCAGACGCAGCAGCTCCTCCGTACAGTCAGTCACTTTGGGATTCCTACTGAATTCAGGGGTTTTCAGTCGTTGACATAACAACATTAAAATGGATGGTAGCTCTATGGTTGCTGAAGACCGGGCAAATTAAGCTAGCATTAAAAAAAAAAAAACAAATGGATTTTTAAGAATTCTTGTGTAACGTGGCTGCATTTAGATATTAAAAAGTTTTCTTGATAAGAATATTTTCTTGCCAGATCAAATTTATGACATTTTTTCTTGAAACAAGCATCCTTTTACTTTCTGAGTTTGATCACATGTTGGCTCATAGAAAAGTTTCAGTGTCTGAATTGAAAAACATGTTAGAAATTAGAAACACAACATGCTTTTGTCGAGTTCCATTGAAATAAACGTTAAAATTGGAAGGGTTAGACTTTGTCTTGGTAAGATTTCTTAGAAAATGTTCATATTATTATTATATTAATACATTTATTTTAGAAGAATAGGATTGAATTGCCCAAAATAAAACATGAAATTAGCTATAAATACTCATATTTAAGCCCAACAACAGTCAAGTTCTGTTTTTTTCTTCCTAAAAGAGGACAGAACTACACATTTTAGGAAAAAAAATTAAAAATAAATGTATGGTACAATTTCTGTCCTGCTGTTGTTTGTATTATGATATGAATTTAGTTTCCCTAAATCAAGCCGACTGTTTAATGAAACAAAATGACTCAGTGTTGACAGATAAAACTTCTGCTTAACAACATTATGTAAATAATGAATAAAAATAAAAAAAACTGTTCCATTACAGATATCACTTAAAAAAAGATAAAATGACATAAGATATTCACGATTTATAACCTTAGAAATAAGTAATTACATCTTAAAGAACAGTTTTTATTTCCTACATCAAGTGTCAGAAGAAATTTAAACTAATGAGAGAAATGTGGAAGTGTAATGTTAAAAAAAACTGTGGAATTCCTTGATGAGATTCCCATCAGACCAATTCATGCCAAGCTCTAAGACGATCAGGGTAATCCTGTGTTGGTTTAGGAAGCCTACAACACCAGTAATCCTCTCATGAATGTTAACATGATCACAGCACGGAGCCCCCATGGTTTCATGTGGATTCATTTCCCTGTGCACATTAGGACCCCTTTCAAAACCTCATGATTTCATAATACGGTGCAAAAAAGCGCAACATCAGATATGCTGGTCGTCTCCTTCATCGCCTCTGGCCGGATTTAAACACCCGGCTTTTCCTCGTCGTCCTCTCACTGACGAGAGGAAGTCCTCATGGCTGAACGGAGAAGAGGAGCCCAGTCCTGATGAATCAGGTGAGTTTTTTCTCAAGAGCAGAAACAAACAAGCCTGAAAATTAGACATTTGAACTGGAAAGGTCATCGCCTAGAACAAAAAAAAACCACTTAAAGTGATAATAGTCTAAACAGGAGCTGCATTTCCAGAGGAAAAGGCAGAGTTGAGTGCTATATTGATGAATGAAAATGGAACTTAGACGGTAATAATTGGTAAAAAATGATTAAATAAGTGATCAAAGTTGACCATAAATAAAGGGAAAACAGCAGAACAACAAGCAAAAAAATAGTTTGTGAAAAATGCCAGAGTCGGGTATCGAACCAGCGAGCTTCTGCACCAAGGATTCCCCATGTATTTCAATAGAGACAGAAATCCTGGAAATCCTGGAATATCTGGAAAAGTTCAAGGATTTGAAGTACCAAAAGTCACATCTGGAAAAAGCTGAAAGAGCTGAACATTTGAACAGTTGAATGGTTACAATAGATGAAAAATTGTAGAAGCAGTTAAGCAGCAAAAAATGGGGGAAGATACTAGAATACAGAAAGAGAAACAGGAAAATGACGATAAGGCAGTTTGCGTTCTGCTGTTTTGCTGGTCTGTAGTGAATCAGCCAAGCTGCAAATCCATGTTTCCTGAATGATGAAGGTTCACCCGGCTGTCTCCACTTCCTGTTCTCCTCGCATCCAGATGCAGCTAAACAGGCCTCTGGGGCAGGAATATTGCCGTCTCTGTACATTGGAGGCAAACATTCAAACTGCACGGCTTTTATAGAAGCTGCTGGAATAAAGAGGATTCAGTTGAAGGGATCCTAGCCGGAGACTGTTTTACCATGTGAAGAAGAAATACATTTGTGGTGAAGGCGCTTTAACACCTGAGAAAGAAGTACTTTGCTGTTTTTATCCAATCACATGTTTATTTACCATTAACAATCTAAAAAAAAAAGTCAACAAAAAGGCAAAATCAGTGAAATTAAATCAGAAAAATGGTTTAACTTCTGTTGGTTTGTTTGCATCCGGGTTTTATGTCGTCATTTTGAGCCTTTGACCCGGTGTCATGTGGACGTGTTCAATGACCACATCAGATCTGAACATTTTGGTTCTGAATGTTTCAACTTTCTGAAGCAGTTCTTTGTAAACCTTGGACATAGTGAACCTGAAAAGTTCCCATTGGCCCCCAGTTTGTCCCTTTCAGGGTCACGGGGCTGCAGCAGCACCCCAGCCCCCTTTTGGGCAAAGGCAGCGGACATTCTGGACAGGTCACCAGTCTGTCGCAGGGCCAGGTCACACCAGAGTTGTACAATTTAGAACCAAAAATCAGAATATTTCCTGGACCACAGCTATTTGTCATGAGCACTCATTTTAATGGAGTTTACCACAATGTCACATTTCAGTACAGTCATTAAACGTATGGATCCAATTTGGCCCCCGGAGAGAAACTTGTTGCCCTTTTCGTCTAAAAGCCTACAGTGACAAATCCTCCCAGAATACTAATGCCCCGAAAGCTCTGGAGGCTCAGAAAAATCACTTTTTTTAGAATAAATTTGCAATGACTGTCCACAGAGCTGAAAGGGAAAAATAAATACTTTCAGTACTCAGCACTGGTGGGAGCCCACGGTTATTAAAGTAATGAGAAAACTAAATTAGCCCTGTGAGGAGAGGTTACGGGTGCACTCGCACCCTTATCAATATTCATACAACACGGTCCACTTATTAATTCTCTAGACCAACATGGTTCAATTGTTATTGAGGAGGAGCCTTCAGGGGTTTGAGTTGAAGTGTTTTTGGTCCTGGGGTTTGCTCAGTGTGGACAGTGGACTGTTTCTATTTTCCACACTTGACTGAAGACTTAAAGTCAAAATGTTTCAGTTTTTACTATAGATGCATGTGATGGTAAAATGTAAAAAAAAAATAGTTTTGATTAACCAAGAATCAAAGAAGAAAAATAGCTTGGGGGGGCAAGAAAAAGACACTCCCATATTTTTTATTAAGTAAAACAGAGAGAACTTTGAGATCAAAGTGATGAAAGAATGTCAAATACATTTTTAGATTGACAGGTTTTTTTTTTACGTTTCCGACAAACATTTTGGATTCTTTCAGAGTTCAGAGCTTGTTTGGGTAATGTGGAGCTAATTTCCTGCTGGGAGATCTGCATAAGTTTGTCAACTAATATAATTAACTACTACTACTTAGAAACAAACTGGGGGGTTGTCCGGGATGTATGTATTTGTAAATATATGTATATAAATATATATATATTTTTTTCTTTTTTTTTTTCATCATTCACATCTGTAGCAATTTCCGCAAATATTTGTACCGATTTTTGTTTCTTTCATCAATTCCTCCATTGCCTTCATCTTATACTTGTCAGTCTCCTTGTCCATTCAACTGCCTCTTCATCTATTCCGTCCACATGCTCTGGAGCTCCCTTATCTTTTCCATCCATTTCCTGTTTCTTTGTCTCTCGTGTCAGTGGCCACCATCTGGGGTGAAGTGAACAAACATACTAGGACTCAAGATGCAAGCCTTGTGCTTTTTTTTTATGATTTTAGCGCAGGCCATACAGGCAGACTGGTGGTCAGGTTGCTATTCATCATTCATGTCAGCAAAGGTTCTGGAGTTCATCAATAAACGTAAAGCTGTTGTCAAAATGTAGTCTCACAGATTTTTTGCCCTTTTTTAACCCTCCAAGTCCTCTGTTAGAAATTAGGAAATCAGACAATCAGTATAGTTTGTGTGGACGTCCTGCCGGCACTAACAGCAGAGTTTTTCAACCTGTGTGCCGTGGGAGATGGTCAGGTGTGCCGTGAGTAATTACCCTCATTCACTGATTTAACAACATTTCCCATCTCCAGGATTTCAGCTCTGTGTTCATCCAAACAGGTCCTGATAAAACACTGAGTAGTTAGGAATATGAAAGATCATAAAATACTTTTTTATTTGTGTTTATTTGATTTGGATCAGAATGACGGTACCACGATTTAGCTGCAGCTTCAGCTGTTTTAGGAAAAGTCCCGCCCCTTTAACTGTCTCCACCAATCATTCTTGGAGGCTTAATCACATGTCATCAGTCTGACCAATCAGAAGTGGTTAAAGTCTTCACTTCCTTGTTCAGATTCTGCTCATAAAGTCTCTCAGTTCTAACAGAAATACCAGCTAAAGCTCGTCTTTAGCGGTGTAGCTTTCCACAGAATCCGGTGTCAGACCGTGGAATAAGAGAACAAAACCATGAAGCTCAGAGAAGAGAGTCTGTCTGCATCACTACATCTCCCATGATGCATTGGGTTAAAGTGAGTCTCAGTGTACAATGAATCTTCCTTTTTAAACGCCTTAAACCACAACAAACTCACATCAACCAGTTTTTAAATCTTCTTGAAGTCAGAGGTCAACAGTTTAATTCTCCTTCCAGCTTTGTGTTTCTTAACAGCCAAACATCCCAGAGTTTGGTCCAAGTCGTCTTTCTAACTGAAACACTTTTCTGATAACGTCTGGATTATTTTAGATGTTAAATTTAAGAAGAAGAAATAACATTTAAGAAACAGGATGAAGGTGAAGTGGCCAACAGACACAATTAAACTAAACTGAAACAATTTAATCGTCTAAAAAGAAAGAAAACATTTTTGTTCAAGTTTTCAAAGACTTTATCTTTGATTAAGACAAAAGAAAAACTAATAAAACTTCTACATGTTCACTTTTTGTGCAGCTACAGAAAACATGAATATAATGTTAGGTTTTTTGGTACATTTGATCAAACATATTGTGATCATACAATGGTTCAAAAATTACAGTTGCCTTTGTATTAACATTGAAAATAAAATCACAATTTAGAAAGAATATATTTGGTTTTTGTTGATATATTTTTTGTTAACATGTTAATAAACTGGAGGGAAAAACAACTACCACGGTAAAATGTCAAATAATTTAGTTACAAAATTTGCTATATAAAATAAATAAAAAATAAAAAATTATTACTGAAAACTAATTTAACTTTAATTCCTTCTTCTAGAAAAAACGAGGGATCATCGCAGGATTTTTGTCATGGATAAAGTGTGCTTTGGCTAAAAAAAGTTTTACTGGCTTCACTGCCTTACAGTATGTATCACGTGCGCACTCAGTGCATGTGGGATTTGCATGCGGTTAGTGGAGCCCGTACTCACACCTAACTAACGACTAGAGTGTGGTGTAGGAGCACTTTAGGCCAGCATCACCTGTACGCCACAACTGCAGGTAACTTCCATGATCCTTACGAATACTTCACAATACAGTTACCACACATGTAGTAATGGTACATTCCATCTTCATGTTGTCCTTTAAGGTGACCATACGAGCCTGAAGGAAACTTAAAGATGTAGCCGCTCCTCTCTATGACCCTTCATGGACCCGGACAACCCAAACATCTGCAGCAGCGGTATGGGTCAAGCCGCTGTACCAATGCACATGAGTAGGATTTGAACATCATGTTTGTCCTGCCGACCTGCAATGCTGATCTCACATTGGACAAACACTGCAACAACCCACATTAAAATCATGTTATGAATATTTGTAGATAATTGTGTAACACTTGTGTGCATTCAATCAACATTTCCACTCAGTTTTTACATTGTGTAACACTTGGATGGCGTTGAGCCTGAACGATTCCGTCTTGCTTTCGTTCAAGTTCCACCACATAACTTTAAGAGCCGCAGAGATGAATTTGCTCCTTTTCTGGGCAAAGATGGCATATATTTAGCAAATGATTTGTCTCCTTGACGCTTGAGTCTGTTATCAACAAAGTGAACCCCCCGATCAGCAAAACCTCCCAAAAGCTTGAACTTCCCAGCATGCCGAGGGTATCTGCTACCGTGTGGCATTGCTTCCTTGCAATTCTTCTTTCTGCTGGAGCCCAGATGAAGACAGAGCCCAAATCAAATACGCACCGTCCCCCGGGCGAGGAGAGTGGAACTGGCACTGTTAGATTAGATGTAGCTGTGTCAATAATACAGCAGTCACATTGGCAGGCAGCAGGAAAATCCATCTGCTCGCCAACTGTGGGCGATAACGACAGTAGATGAAAAATTACGGAGGCTGAGATATATTTATAAAGCTTCTCCATAAATCAGATGCGAAAAAAAAACAAAAAAAAGTAGCTGAACTCAATAACCCGACACATCTCCAACTGCGTCACACCCACAACCAAAACAGCCCAACATCTGCAGAGATAACGGTCGAAGCAGCAACACACACTTAACATAAACATGTAATCACACCAACCCTGCCATCCAGAGACGCGACACCAAATGAGAAAAAAAGTGGGATCAATTCAGAGGAAACCCAAACAAATTGGAAGCAGAGGAAACAGAAATCCACTGACTAGAGTGGTCATCGAGTATCAGGCAGCAGAGAACAGAAGGCCGCAAACGGAAAGCATTCATTTCAGACAATAACACCACAAAGGAAGGAGCTCTGGGTAAAAAAGATTAAGACGAAGGAGGGAAAGAAAGACATCGCAGTAAAGCAACTGGAGAGAATCACACAAATACTAGAACACGGCGCTGTTTTCTGATCATTCTGACTGAATTCTTCTGTAACTTTGCTCTGGCTCACAGAAAAACCCTAAATCTGAAAAACAAAGGAACGTGTAAAGATTTGTATAGAATAAACATGGACTCAGTCATATGGGGGGGACTTAATGTGAGAAAGGTTTGGCAGATGGATGCACTGCTGGTCACATGAGTCCCTCAGCAAACATGCAGCTGGACGGCATCTGACTCTGCATTCGTCTGTATTTCAACCAAGCATCTCTGCAGACACCTGCAGGCCTGGAACCCTCTGACAGCATGTGATTAAACCAACACAGAGAGACCAACGAGTCTAACCTCTGGCCTATAGCTTTTGGAGTTTCAACAATTTCTCTGATTGTTTCTAGCATATTTATCAGAGAAATTTCAAATGAGATTCAATGCAAAGAACTGAAGACAAGAGAAAAAGCAGCCGAAAAAAGCTTCAACAGCTTCAGAAATCACAAGAAATGATCATAAATATTTAGCTTCTTAGAGAAAAAAATCAACTAATTTAAAGTTTCTGGACAGTTTTTTCTTCCAGCTCTAACTTTGCTGTTTTTTTTTTTTTTAATTTTGCAACAATAAAAATCATTGCAGTCACTGTCAGAATGTGAAATAATGCAGTTATGTTCTCTTAAAAATGCTCAATTCAAACAACACAACAGGATTCATGCAGAAGCCAAAGATAAATATGTATCTTCTCTTCAAAGGATGCAAATGGAATGGTTATATATGTATATATATATATATATATATATATGTATATATATATACATATAAAAAAAAAAAAACAACAACAACAACAATGTGAGATTATCCTCTGAGTAACTGATGAGACAACACTTTGTAAAATGTTGAAATCTATTCTAAAAACTCATAAGGAAACAAAAAAAAGTTATTTCTGTAAAAATTCATTTGAGACTACGTTATACTAAAGAAAGGTGAAAAGGATAAAGAATCAAACCTCATAGCTGCCAAAACAGCAGATAAAAGTCCAGAAATGATGGATTAAAACAGGATCTTGACATTTGTAGACATAAAACAAAAAGTGTCTGAAATAGTTGCACATTTCCAAGTAAAAACTCATTTAAAACACCTAAAACCAACAGAACAAGCCCGAGTCTCCAGAAGGATCAGACTGACTGCACACCCAAACAAATGAAGCTCAACTTTGTGTGCACAGAAGGTCAGGAAAAGGCTTCTCAAAAATGGATTTGTGAAATGTGAAGTAAAACAGATGCACCAAAAAAAGGTAGAAAACCCACAAAAGCCAACAAGTCAAACAAAAGCAACAAATACAAAATAACTGGATTCAAGTTGCAGGAGTCTCACGGGACCAACAGCTTCATTTTTTATCTATTTTCACTTGTCTTTAAAATAAATCAAACAGACTTTCACTCAGGAGGACCTGCTTTGAATAAAGGAGAAGTAACGCTGAAGGATTTGTGGGCTCGCCCTGCAGAGTCATCATGGAGATGAAGCATCAGGTTTGTTCTGCTAAAGCAGCAACAGCCCACTGCAGTGTAGAGGGTCACTTCACTGGTCGCTCTCTAACATTTCTGCTTCTTATCTGTATTGATAAATGGAAAAGAATGAAAGAGACGACCCAGAGACAAACCTTCATCCCACTAAAATCTGTCCAGACACCACAAACATGCAGGACGGACAAACAGGAGGGGACAGCAATGATTCACTTTCATCTGAACTCAGTTCACCTGTGGGTTTCCCTTCATCCTTTCTGCCGACTAAAGTGAGGCGAGAGGGGGAGGCGGACAGAAAAACAGGACCTCAGATCATATTTCAAAGTCTGGTTTGTCCATCAGAGTGGAAAACAGCAGTTCCTCCTCCTCCTCTTTACTGCTGCTGGACGTTTATAGCAGCCGCGGCTCAAAAAGCCGAGGAGTCAATGAAAGGAGCCCCATAAACGAGGCAGTCGTCGTCTAAATGTCAGCTCTTTTGAGGAGAGTGGGGTTTTATGAGGCTGCGGTCACTTTACCAGAACATCAGAACGTGTTGAAGTCAAAGGCAAAGAAGACGAAGAGCACCCCAAACCACATCCATGTCTGTGTGTGAGTGATAAACAGGTCAGCCCACGTCAAGTTCTTAGCTATGAAAAGGAAGTGGGCATGAAGTCCGTCTGACCCGAGAACTTCTGAAGGAAAGAAAAACTCCAATAATGTCACTTTGAGGCCGTGTCACACAGCCACTAGGTACATATTGCGCATATGGTATTCGTGAATACACGTGGAAAAAGTGAGAGATGTTGTGGTATTTATGTGAAATTTTCACAGATGTATGGCGAATATACCACGCAAAGAACACATAAACCAATGTACAACACATGAACCACACGTGATTATTGATTATATGAAATTTAATAGTGATTTCTGTGTCAGGAACGTCATTTGAACTTGATATGTGCGCCGTGTACGTGACATCAAAGTTTATACAGCGGTGTTAAATGCCTGAAAGTTCCATTGGACACACGTGGAAAGCCAAAATTTGTGTATTCATCTCACAAAAATCCGGCACAATTGTGTAAGACTGAAGTCATAATTGCATAAAAACTACATAAAATACGCATAAACTGCATAATCTCAACAAATGAAAAATCGGAAAAATCAAATTCACATAAAGACCCGTCTGCCTAAATCCTCGACGGACATCTGAGCACATGGACGAACACGAGAAACCCTTCTAAATGATGTATATCACGCATGGACCACGAAAGACTGACATTTCATCCGTGGAAAAGGCACGAAGATACATTTTTGGTGTTTTGATGTATATTTTTCTTAAAAGCACATTTATTTACATTTCAAATCCATCTGGACCTGGAGCTTAACAGGTTCTTCAAGAAAATGATAATTTCTAAATTCAAAACCAGATTTAATTAATCTCTGCTGACTTTGCAGAAGCACAACTCGTAATACATTTGACCAAAATGTATTTCTGTTTTAAACTCAAGCCCTAACCTTCGTTAAGTCACATCATCATGTGTGGATTACAGCATCACATCCTGCAGGCCTTCACATTTTATTTAAAAGATAAATTAATTTATAGAAACAGCTGTGAAAGCAAAACATCTAAAAAGAAGAATAAATACAAAAAAATTCTTACCAGCGATTTCATCACACCCTTAAGAAATGCATGCAAGAAAAGCAAATCAAAGAAAGAAATTCCATCTAAATAGAGAACAAAACAGAATAAAAATGATCAACAGGTGGCAAGACAAGAGTCAGAGCTGCATCCCGGACAAACCCCCAGCAGACACGCAAACATGAAAGGATGATCTAAACAAGTCAACAATTACACACGAGCTGGAGGTTTTGGACCTCCGGGGTGACGAAAACTTTATAAACAACAACTTTATTGACAGTATGAACACAAAAGCAGTTTGTGTTCCATCTTCAGTTGACTTCATACAAACATTTTTTGATTGTTTTGTTGATTTGTGTTGTATTTGTTGATTGTGTGACTGTTTTAGAATTTCAATCCAAAATAAAAGAGTTCAAAAGTCATTCTTTTGTCATGACAATAACTTAACTTTTGTTTCAGATAAAAAAAAACAACAATCTAATAAATGAGAACTGGTACCATAGACCTTTACATACAAGACACACTGAAAATGCTCAGTAGTCAATCATAATGGATAATTGTCATGTTTCATGTGTTTTTGACAAAAATCTTAACATGTAAACAATGTCTGTTTTGCTGCAAAAATGCAGAAATTAAAAAAATGTTTTTGTTTTTTAACTACATCCCAGTTCTGTGTTCTGGCTGTATGAATTGATTATCCAATGATCTTAAAGTTGCACAGAACCAACCTGAGAGAACATCTTAAAGAATCATGAAGACTAAGAAAGAACCATTTTCTTCTTCTGGTTTGAGTCCATAGATGTTTAAAAACCACGGAAATGGAAGGTCGGTACAAGAACTTTTTTTCTTTTTTAAATCATGATGATGAAAACATGGAAACAAAATCAACCTGAGATGAACACGTCTGATGTATCTGTGCCTGCGCTCACGTGATGCCAAAGACTTGATGACACAGCATCAGTGGTTGGGTTTGGGGTTAAGTCCTCCAAGGATTCTCCTGGGTTTGGGTCGGTTGTGGAGAACTCATCGTACACGCTGAGCAGTAAAATGCTTTGAGAACCACATTCATAAGTAACTATTGCTTCTTTAAAAGAACCTAGAGAACCATAGGAATCCAAATCGAAGAGATTTCCCTGTAGCTTCACTCTTCCTGAAAACGGTTGGCCTCCTCTTCCTCAGAACATTGACAGCCAACCTTCCACCACTAAAACACATTCATACTCATTTAGTTCTGTTCCTTTCAGGTCCTGGATTGTTGTGGCTCACAGACCACAGAGCTCCAGCTCCATCATCAGGTCAGGTCATCTGGTTTTGGGTTTAATGGGTCTAAACGGAGTGCAACAACCAGGTCTGTCACTCCACTCTTGCACCAGGACGGATTCACTCTGTTTTTGGGTCAAATGCTGAGAGTCGGCAGCTTTTTAGGCGCTACTGTCTTCTTGGGGAAAAAACCCAATGGGAACGCCTTAAAAGGCTGTTTGTATTTTGCAAATTTAACATCAAAGCTGTGATCAAATGGAGCCATGTTATTTTGACTGATTGGTGACAGTTGAATCTTTAGATGTCTATCAACATTTCGAACGGTGTACCATCAATTAACTTGCCTATTTTTCCCCTTGTTAATTGCAGTTTGATGATGTCATATTTGGAGAGCTAAATAAAAGTATGGGTCATGTGACCACAGGGGTTCTCCATCTATTATTTGTCTATTGCATGAACATACGTAGATGCAAACTGACAGCAAGCAACCAAAATGGTAAGACAGTGAAGGAGGACCATATACTCACACCCACACCACCATGCTACACACCCTTAGTATGGGCAGCCTTTGCACAAATTAGTCAATTCCAAAAGCATGTGTTTGTTTAATATTCTGGTAAAGCAGAAAGTTCTTTCTACTCTCTAGTAGTTTTGTTTTGAAACTACTTTTTGTCTGTATAGTTTTGGATTTAGGGCATACTGTCCTTGAGGCACGGCTTTTGGATGTCTGACTTTTCTCTTTCGTTTTATCCATGATTAGTTGGGATTTCTTCATCGTCAGCAGACTGGTCCTCATCTTGTTTTTGTCATCTTCTTTGTCGTAGAATGAGGTCTGAAAGTGACTGTGGTGCCAACTTTTCCTCTCTGCCATTAAGAGCAAATTCATGACAAATGACACGAGGAACGCAGTGTTGACAAGCAGCACTCAGCTGGAGCTTCCCGGGATCAGAACGCTTTCAGGCCTCACACACTTGACTTCTCCAACATCTAGTTGTTTAGTGGAACTCATGATGTCGTTGTTTTAATCTGAGTTCAGCTCATTTGTGCTGCTGCTAGAAAAATACTCTGATGCTTGAAAGAGGACGAGGAGGAGGGAGGGTGAAGAGAGACTCATCAAAGATGGAGAGAAGAGGGCAATTACAGTGAGCTAAGTGGAGGGAAGGATGGGTGGGTGATGGATGAAATGAAAAAATAAAACATGGCATGGAGAAGGGACAGCAGGGGAGGGATTGTGGGAATAATACTGGTCTGCTTGACTCAATGTTTTAACAGATGGCGCCCTCCCCCACCCACGCTCACACACATTTGTCTCTCGCACAAGCGCACACGCGTACGCCACGCTCACCAAAATAAGCAAACACACTCACACAGACGGGGAAAATGGGCTTCAGTTCAGGCCAAGATGGACGGTGTGTGTGTGTGGTTGTGTGTCAGAATGGGTTAGTTGTTGATCTGGAAGGCTGACGCTTTCCTGACTTCCTGTGTGCGCGCGTGTTTCCATGGCTGCTTGTTGTTTGTGTTTGAAGCCATTTTGGGTTTTTGCAGTTTCACTCTCTGTGGACCAAAGTCTGTAGATGCTCAACTTTAAACTGGGACTGCTTTTGTAACTTAGGATGCCATTGCGGCATGAACGTGGACTCCAACCACCTCAGGAACGGCGGGGTCGTGCACGTGTTGGCATACGGCGTGTCAGCGGGGGGCCGCATGTGGGCCAAGGCTGCCCGGATCTGAATTCCTGTTTAAGAATTGGTGTCGCACAGGCCAGAATAATCCACGAAACCTGCTGCTTGAATTAAAAACACAATCATTTGTATCTTTATACTATGACAAAAGCAATCAGATGTGAGAGAAATGTCATAACTTTGACTTAACAGTATTTAAAACAGCATAAAAACTAGACTCTACATTAAACTGCAAACCAAATGTCATTTAGATCTACAGAACATGTAGGAAAATTGTTCTTTGGTTCCTTATTTTATTTCTTTTCTTTGTTTCTGTTTTTTATCTGGAGGTGAACTTTCGGGTTTCTTCCACCTCCCTGGAAGTTGAACTGCTGTGAATAATTTAAATACTATAGTTTTATTCTCTGTTATCTCCTTTAGTTTCACACCGTGATGTTAAGGCCGTGTCACAGAGCCACTAGGAAACATCTAGTGTTTTCTTCACATATAAAGTCTTTTGTGATCCACGCGTGATATACGTCACTCATAAATGTTACTGTTGTTCGTCATTCGTCGATGTTTGCAGATGTTCGTTGAGGGTTTCGACATTAAGGGTCTTTACGTGAGTTCTGTGTTGAAAATCTTTGGTCGGTTGAGAATTTAGCAGTTTATCGTTCCATGTTTGTCTAACAGATTTCCACACATGTACCACCGATGTATTACTGATATATCGCACATATGGTGCACATATCATATAAAGATTAGGTAATCAAGGCACGAATCACTAAGGAATTGCATCTAAAACGCCGCAATAATCACACATGGTATATGTTCTTGGTTTTGCTCCATGGTTTTACCGTGGTTCATTCGTGATACATCCGTGAAAGTTTCACGTGCAGACCACAACCTTTCTCTCTTTTTCCATGTATTCACGTATGACCAATTTTCCTCATGTACATGCTGGCTGTACATTACGTATACACTAAATAAATAAGTAATGGTAACATGGATGGATGGATGATGAGGTTGCTCCTTTTCTTCTTGTTAAGTTTAGATTTGACAAAAACCAGCATTGGTTGGTCAGGATTCCTGTCTCGGTCTGTTGACTTGTTCCTTTTTTTTGACCCTCACGGTGTCCCATCACGTCCACCTCACTGGAACCAAGTGTTGGATTTTCTCCGGTAACCATGAGTTTAAACATCATCGTGGTAAAACTTTATTTAGTCAACCTATTTCTGCTTCTGAAACATCAACCCCTCACCTCCTGCCCCAGTTTTCTCACACTTTCTGCTTCATGAACTAGTCGAAAACAATGTTTGTGACATCTGGCAGGAAATAGAAGGAAAAAAAAACGGACACAAAAAAGGGACAATTGCTGTAAGATTTGGTGGTAAAAAAAAACCAAAAGCTGAGTTTGTTATGAATGGAGGATTTTGCATCTTTAAATACAAAAATGAACAGAATCTTTCTTGATATCCCACTTGCATTGCTGGATTCTATTTCCGTCTTTAATGAATCGTACATTTTCTAGGTATTGGTTTGTAATTTGGTGTTTACCGCTGGATGGGAAAACGTGTCGGGATTAGCATAAAACGGTAAATCTGTGATTGAACAAAAAGAGCTTCTGTCTGAGAGAGAATTAGACACAGTGGGCACGGAAAGTGGGCCTGCATATCATCAGCTAATAATACATTCTGCAGAGCACAAGTGCTGGGATGCTGCAATCACAGGAACACTTCCACAGAAGCGTCCTCCTGCAGTCATAGTGGGAAAATAAGAGGAAGTGTGAGCCTTGGGGGGGGGGGGGGGGGTGCTAAATTATGAGTGACAGAAACGGTGGGGTGTCGCAATCTACATCGCAGACATGTCAGCTCCATTTGGTCCTTGGATCCAAACCCTCTCTGTGTAAATAAACAAACATGGAGGGGATGATGGAGTGGGAGAGAAATGGATGAAATGATGCATTGTGACTGACAGAAGTGGAGGGGGGGGCAGCAGGTGCAAGGGGCGCCAGCATCAGCACAGCGTTATGTTGGAGCTTCACCCAACCTAAATGAGATGGAGGAGTGATGGCAGAAAGATAGATGGGGGATGTGGCAGCAGGTTGGGTGGGGTGGGGGTGGGGGGGTGATGTATCTGAAATGACAGCAGTGGTGGGACCAATCAGCATCACAGCAGACCAAATCCCTGTTAGCCCTTCTTCTGCTGCGTTACCACGTCCCTCCACCAGGTGGCGTCAAAAAAACTCATCAGGTGTGATTTCTAGACGCCGGGTGGGGGGTTGGGGGTCCTTAAGTCAGCAGGAATGATGACAAAACGGTGCTACAAAAATGGCGACCAATATCAGAGCTGTCCATCTGTCCAGTTCTGATCCCAGCTCAGACCAGGAAAAGCAAAGACATTCGTGGATCTGTGTGTCTGCAGGTGGAGGATCAGAAAGGGGCGGAGCAAGGAGCTTGTGGCCCTGCCCAGCGTATTTTCTACATCACAAATTCAGTTAAACTGCATTTTTTCATCTGCTCCTCATTTGAAAACTCTGTAATGAAAATCTAGGCTGAATTTTCTTTGTGCTCCATCATCAGAAAAATGCTACTTAAAATTAGGGGTATTAAATTATCGTGTTAATCTCTCTGAGGAACATGATTGTCATGAATCATTAAAGCGTCATTTCGGAGGGAAAGTTCTCTTCAAGCTTGTTTTTTAATTTTTTTTCCGTTGATAAAACTAAAGTTTGCTTTAAAGAAACAAATGTAAATAGTTCAATTCCTCCCAGTGTCTCATTTCCTCCTCCTGATGTTCTCTTCTCTCCGTCTTCTGCTTCATCCCAGAATTCAAAATTATTAAACTCAGCAACAGGTACAAAAAAAAAAAAACAATAAAACAATAATATCTCTCATCTTTTTATGCTGTTTGCTGTTGCAATATCGGTGGAATGTGGTAGTCTGTCAATATGTACGATGGTTTGTGGTCAACATTTTTGGTGGATTTGCTGAATTGTTCCTATTGTTTTTTGCTGTGGTAAATTAGACCACTGTGGACCTGCTGTGTTTTTTTGACCTGATTTTTGTTTTCTTAAGTGTTCAAGTTAAAAAATAAATCCCCCCTTGGTGGAGTAAAAGTAAAGTTTGTCAGAGTGAAAAACTTCTTAAAGCCATTCTTTCTATTGTATTTTTTTATCTTTAACTGCAACCTAATGTCATAAAATAACAGCAGTTCTTAGGTCTTACAATAAATGCAATAAAAACAAGATTAGATTAATTAATTACAGGTCACGATGAATTAATCGCTAAGGCATGAATCGCGAGACAACACTGGCTAAAAACACAGTTTTCATCAGAGTGGGTCTTTAAACCTTTTGTTATCTTTTTCTCAGAGTACTGGAAACTAGAAAGACTATTGATTATGTCAAGAAATCCCTGTCAGGTGTGTAACTTAAGACATTCATTTCACCTGATCTTGTCTATCATCTTCAGTTACAATCACAGGTCTCTTCTGCAGGTGATGTAAAGAAAAACTCATAGGTTTCATTTGATTCTGTTTCAGTCTGTCTATGAATTTCAACCTGGAACATGTTCAGAGTTGCAGAAAGGTCAGCCTATAAAGAAATTGTTTTCTCCCCCAATAGTTGGGATTACTTTTCCCTAAAATATAGCCTTTAAGGTTTTTTCTTACCCCTAAGCAAAACATCTCCAAGAAAAGACGGAAAAGTTAAGCAGATCTTGGGAGAACTTCTGTGGAAACCATGACTGAATATAGAATGTTGTCATTTGTGTGATAAAAATAATCAGCTGTCTCTTTCTGTTCATTTCTATGCTAATGACACTCTGCTCTTCTCCATCATCTCTGCTTAGATAAATGAAAAAAAGCATCTTCATCTCTCACGGATGTCTGTCCTTCCTGCAGCCAAGCACCAATCACCTGGAGAGACCCTCATCCAGGTGCCTTTGACCCATTTCATGCCTCATTTTGAAACTTTTTTTGTAGTTTTGTTACAGCTTTCTATCAAACCATCTCCTGCTGTTTTTATTTGAACCCCCCAGCAGAGAGAACTCCTCTGCCTCGGCTTTCCCCTGAAGCTCAGACCTGACCCGACGGAGCATCCAACACCGATCATCTCCTGCACGGCAGCTGGAAATGTGCACGGCTGCACCGCCGCACACCTGTCTCCACACATTTCCCTCCATCCTGTCAGCAGTTCCCGTTTGGAGGGTCCACACCTCCTGATGCTCCTGTCCTGTCTCGCCCACGCTGCCGTCAGCCTGCTCTCCATACATCATCATTCATGTCAACCAGCTGCTCGTCCCTCCCACCTCCAGCTCATCGCTGAAATTGACCTCGCTTGATGCTGACCACCTGATGTCACTTTTGTGGCTGTCATGGAGGGCGGATGGCAGCGGCGTGAGACCTCTGCAGGCGGGAATTCAATTCAATTCAATTCAATTTTATTTGTATAGCCCAAAATCACAACAACAGTCGTCTCGATGGGCTTTGAAGTAAAACATGACTCAGGAATAACCATGGGTTTCTGTGACACGCCAGACACGCCAGTCCAACATCTAAAATACAGCAGAGCCGGCTTCTTTAGACACAAAAACCCCTTTTTCTTCATTTGATCAGAGGTGTGTGCTGTATTGTCCCATAAAACCATGTTTCCTCAACAGGCCAAACAACATGTGCAAAGTATCTTTGATCTCATCAAAGATCGGGTCAGAGTTGAACTGTTCACATGGGTCCAGAAAAACGTTTCCATACGCCACACTAGGTCAGAATAAATCATTGTGACATGTGCACAACTGTCAAAACTACCAGAAACGGCCGTAGAAGAAGAAATGTTGAGTTCTGTTGTAAAAACAAAGAAAGCTGCAGCATAGAGCGAGATGATCTTCTAAACGTGATTTTATTATTGTGATGATTTTTATTAAGTGGCTGTTCACTCATACTTTTTCTGAATATGTGTGACCAGCGCTTGTTTTTGGGCCAAGCGGACCTGACACGCGTGTTTTGGATTTATTAGCAGGTTTTGAAATATTCTTTTGGGCTCCTTTAGAAATTTTGGCTCCATTCATTTATCTGACAGTCTCTTCCATCTTTTTTTTTGTTTTGTGTGCACGTTTTGGAGTGTGTGGCAGAAGAACCTCCGGCCTCTGCGGCCCGCTGTAAACAGCAGGCGTTCTGAAGTTTGGACCCCAGAAGCAAAAGGCAGGTCCCCGTGGACCGCCCAGAGTTCAGGAAAACATCCAGCGCCGCATCCCCAGATGGAGGTGCGCTCTGACAGGCCCCTGAGGGCTACACACAGCTGGGGGGGCAGCCAATAGCAGCATGCCATTGTGGAGTAAATAAAAGTGAGATGAGAAGCTCTGACTCAGCACGAGCGTAATGAACATCTGAGACGTGTGCGTTTGCTGGCTGAAGTCCTGGATCGTGTTCCCCGCAGCAGCAGAAGCTGCCGATAAAGTCGGCGCTGAGGGAGGGGCTTTTTGGCGTGCAGAGCGCCTCTGGTCCCCCCCACCCCCACCCCCCAGAGCACCTGCGGGGTTTTGGGTTCCTGCAGCAGCATCTTCTGAACAGAACGAGGAAGTGAAGCTCGCCTGAGGTGTGAGGAGTCTGCTGTCATTCTGCTTCTTCTGTCCCTGCAGCACGCAGAGAAGCAGAGAGCTGAGGAAGAGGAGAGCCGAGGAAGAAACATGCCCCTCCCTGCACACGCAAAGATAGAGATAAGCTCTAAAGATTTTTTTTTTTTTTGCTCTCCTTTCTTAAAGAGTTGAGCACAAACCTTCATTTTGACCTTTTCATTTGATTTCAAATCTCTGCCAGAGCAAAAAATGATAATTATTCTCCACGATTATCTTCTTCAGCGTTTCAGGAAACTCTCCCGCCGCTTCTGAGTCAGCCGATGCCGTTTCTCCATGCAGGGGCACAAAATTCAACCATAGCGATCCAGGAACCAGCTGGGAAACATTACTTAGCAGCTGGTGAGGAAGCCGAGGGGCCGGCTTGCTCTTCATCCCCGCAGCCCCTCATTCAGACGCAAAAGTCTCAAACAAGCGTCTTGAGCTGAGTTTTTGTGACCAACAGGAGGAGACAAAAAAACAAAACAAACTCAAATACGTACAACCGCAAACGGTGAAACGCAAAAGAGCGGGAAAACACTGTATAATATATATTTAGGGCCCGAGCACGGAGTGCAAGGACCCTATTGTATCTGTAAGAGTTATTAGGGCCCGAGCACGGAGTGCAAGGACCCTATTGTATCTGTTAGGTTTATTATTATTATTATTATTATTATTATTCTTCCGACTTTTCCGTCGCCTTTTTGAGGCCTTTAACATACCCCAAAACTCACCAAATTTTGTATACACATCAGGAATCGCGAAAAATTTCATATTTTATAGGAGAACGGCATAGGTAAACAAAAATGGCTCGATAGCGCCACCTGCAAAATTTGTTTTCGCGAGCACCACCATATGCTTTATCGTACAAGCTTGATTTTAACAGAGCATGTTCATCAGATGGAAACCCATAAAAAAGTCTCTTGGTACCAAGCTGTCAGTCGTACAGGAAGTCTGCTATATTGGTGTCAATATGTCATTTTTGCTGTATTTTGGTCATTTGCAGGCCTCGTACTAGAACGAACTCCTCCTAGAGATTTATGAATAATGACTCCAAACTTTGGTTTTGTAAACTAGACACATGTCCGATGTTAAATTGCAAAGCTTTTAAGTTTTTACGGATGTTTGTGACCGTGGCGGTGCGTCAAACTTGGAGGTCATTTCGAAAACACGCCATGAAAAGGAAAATGGCCATTACTCAGCCATGCATAATCCAATCTGATCCAAAATTGATGTGCATGATTGTAGTCTGACTCTGAATACATCTACAGTGAAAGAATCTAGAACAGGTGTAGCGCCACCTGCTGGCAACAGGAAATGACATGTTTGACTTGGAGCATCACTGCTCCAAGTAGGATGAGCCGACACACCTGAAAATGACGTCCACCTGTTGAAAAGCCATTGAAGTTTACTCCGACAAAAAACCATAACTTTCTAATCAGGGGTGTGGTCGTGACAGAGCGGCAAAGTTGGGCGTCTCGCCACGCACACAAAAGTTGCTCTCACGTGCACATTCCTTGTCCAATCTCACTGAAATTCAATGGATATGATGAAGCTTCCATTCTGAACCCATGGATATGAAAATCTTGGACGAGCTCCATAGCGCCACCTAGTTATTGAAAAACACAGTTTTTGTCGCAATTATCCCTATCTTTTCTCTGCGCTTCGTCCGACGTGCATGAAATTAAAACTGGAGATACTCAGAAGGGTCCTCTCTCATCATCTAAAATTTCATGGGTGTCAATCTGACGGTGCCTTCATAAGGCCCCCCCAAACAGGAAGTGGTCAATTGCACTTACTCATAAAACAAAGCTTCATAGCAAATCAGCCGTTTGTCTCAGGAAGCTGAGAGTTCAGAATAAGATGCCTTTAATAATTTCTAGCTTTGATATGTAACACTACAGGGTCTACGAGAAACTTCATCACTTGATTTTTTTAATTAAATTTTGGACTAAACAACTATTATTATAATAACTTCTGTTTGGGTTATCAGTACCAACAATTCCACTTTCATAGGCATTTATGTGCTACTGCTTCCTAAAAAAAATCAGAATAATTGAAGTTACAGGTGACGTCTGAGAGAGCCGTAGATCCAAAAAGGTCCGAAAACGTCTTTTTAGGCAAAAC
The DNA here is from genome assembly GCA_023969325.1 of Oryzias curvinotus. Classification (NCBI taxonomy): domain Eukaryota; kingdom Metazoa; phylum Chordata; class Actinopteri; order Beloniformes; family Adrianichthyidae; genus Oryzias; species Oryzias curvinotus. The sequence goes on along the minus strand of CM043718.1, from coordinate 1,195,383 downwards.
TGCAAACACCTATTTTTTTTCATAACTTATCCTTCAAATATCAACACAAAAAAATAGAAAACGGTAGGGATCTGTGTTTGCTGCCTTCCATATTTCTTTCAGATTTCTAGGTGAAACAGATGTATTTATTATAAATATTTTACATCACAAAATCTGTGCTTTTTCCGTCTGGACTCCAAACAAGTGTGTTTTATTATAACTTATGTTTCAACTATCCACACCAGCTTTTACAGGCATATACCTGAACATGTCTGAGTTGTCGCTGGATATTTTTTACAGATATAAAATAAACTGGTCATCTGTAAGATGTATTTTCCTCTAACATGCTCCAGCCGTTTCCTCAGTCTGCTCTGCAGCAGGAGTCAAATTTCACTCCCCCCCTCCCCCCCGCTGCCTGTTCATATGCTAATTACCCAGGACTGTCAAGAGGACAAGAGTTCAGCCACACTGAAAGACTGCTTTTTCATTTGTTTTGCATGTCTTTTATACATTTTTACTACTAATCATTGCTTTTTTAGTCATCTAAAATGCAATTAACTCAATATTTTATCTTTTTTTTTTTTTTACAAACAAAACATATGAATGTGCTCCAAAACAAAACACAACTCTCAGTACAGTTCTACAGATGTAACATAAGACAGTAAATGTCTCTTTTATCCTTTTTTAATCAATGCTGCAACTTATTTCCTTTCTATAAATCCAATAAAATTGAACTACAACAGCAACAAAAAGTACAACTGATAACAAATTTCTCTAAAAAATGATGTGTGTATATATATATATATATATATATATATATATATATATATATATATATATATAGCACCTTTAAACACCAAACAAATAACAAATCCTCCCAATAAAAGCACAAAAAAATGGAACACAAAATGTGAAACACACACACTCAAATGTTAAAAACACACCTGTTAGCTGCAAAAATGTCCACAAGTCAACATGTACGCAGTACAGATAGTGTTCACACATCCACACTTGTGACTTCAAACCAACTAGTGTGAAATATTTCATTCATTCACACAAACTATTAGTGCAAAGGTGAGCTAGCACCTGTGCTCAGGTGAGTGTTTATGTTCTTCTAAAATGGATGATGGAATGTGAAAGGAAGGAGGGAGAGTGACCAGCCATCCCCACACCAAGACCCCCGCTGCAACAGCCGCGGCAGCCAGAACCCCCCAACACCACACGGCAGCAGGTAGAGAACATCCAAAGTGGAATTCTAACAATTGCCAGTACAACTTTAACAAAAGAAGCGTCAGCAACTTCTCTGCATTGCAGAACATTTAACAATGCATTGCAAGTGTCTTTGGACACTGACGATGGGTCATCAGACATACAGGAGCAATGCCCTCATTCTTTTCAAAATCACCCTTGTATCCAAAATATCCCACAGAAATTGTGGCTGTGCTGAAACTAATCTATATGCTACAGAGGCAGATCTTAACCATTTTTTAGGAATAAAATAACCATTATGCAAAATGCAATTAACTTTAAATGTTATCTTTTTTTTACAAACACAACAAAAACCAACCTCAGTACACTCCTACAGATGTGACATAGGATGATAAATATCTCTTACATCCTTTTTTTATAATCAATGCTGCAACTTCTTTTCCTTTTTATACATCCAATGATATTAAACTACAAATCAAGAAACACAACTAATAACAAATGTCTCTTAAAAATGATGTGTATATTTGTAGCACCTTAAAAACACCAAACAAATAACAAATGCTTCCCATTTAAAGCACAAAAAATGGAACACAAAATGTAAAACACAAATTAGAAATCAACATTTTGAAAAAGATAATTTTTTTCAGCAGCTTTTTAAAATAAATCACTGATTCAAACAACTGTTTGGTTGCTTAGAGCTCTAAATATAAAAACAATGATTTTACAGCGGGGAAAAAAAGTATTGAACACGTCAACATTTCTCTCAAAAAACATATTTCTAATCGAGCTATTGACATTAAAATTTCACCGGATATCGGCATCAACCCAAGTAATGCACACATAGAAAGAAATCCAAACATTTATGTCCATAAATGAAGTTATGTGTAATAAAGTGAAATGGCACAGGGAATAAGTATTGAACACATGAAGAAAAGGAGGGGTAAAAAGGTCTGGCAAGCCAAGAAAGCAGCTGGACTTTGTCAGTATTCAGAAGGTAACCTGCCCCCTATTAGTGCAAAGTAATATCAGCTGGTATAGTCCTGATGCCTTTTAAAAAGGTTTCTCACCAGCAAGGTGTTAGACAAGAAGCATTGCATGATGGGTAAAAGCAAAGAGCTGTCCAAAGACCTACGCAACCTTATTTTGCAAAACACACTGAAGACATTGGTTACAGGCGCATGCAGCTGAGGTTGTCTATGATTTTCACAATAGGAGTCATTATGTGTCCAGAGCCAATCACTTCTGCACATAAGGCCTGCTGGTGAATGAAGCAGCAGTAATGCAGACATTTTGGAAAGTCTGGGTCAGCTTTACAGTGAGTGATGAAACCTGTTTGTCTATTGATCATAGCAGGAGCCCCGTCTGCAGTCACTGCTACCAGCTTTTCTAATGGTACCTTTTTCTGCACAAAAACTCCTTCACCATGTTATACATTTCATCTTCTCTTTTAGTTGTCTGTTTGGGCAGTTGTGTCAAGAGTTTATCTCTTGATGTTAATATAAACCAACAGCTGCGCTGTACTGCTGCTTTCCACAGACTCATCACACCGGATGCTAGACTACCTGCACTTTGCAATATCCCGGTCCAGCTAATCGGCCAAGTTATCAGACATAGCTGACTCTTGTCTAGACATTGTAGTGGAGATTAGGTCAGTTCCATTTTTCTCATCCTAAGGTACAGTGTTAGTAATTATTATGATTGCTTGATTGAAAGCTTCCTAATCTGAAAATGCCTTCTTTTTGATGAGAAAATGAGCAGGTCTAAACGAGGCTTTGGTTGAAGATTTTTTTTCATGCTATATGCAAACGTCTCAGTCCTTAAAGCCAACAGATTACAACCCCCACCCACCCACCCCCCCTCCACCGACATGCTGCTGTCATGTTAAATGTAGCTTGCAGCTCCAGAATGGAGAAGAAATAACTATGCCAAACGGTTCGAACAGGGCGTGGCTCGCGGGGCGGTCGCCCGTGCCAGGCGGTCGCCCGTGCTCGGGCCCGCTAAATGCTACTTGTAGCTTTAATTATATTTATATTTTTTTGCAGAAAAGCCAGGAAAGCATTTTTTCTAAAAAATAATACAAGAAATAAAATAGATTTATTTTCTTTTAGACAAAGGCTCATATAACTTCCTTTCAAAATAAAACATCCTGTGCCATTTTGGATCATTCCACTGAGGCTGATGTTGAAAAGGATGCAGTTCATCCTTTTCTCTACTAACTGCTGATGAACATGAACGTTTTCGGTTTACCTTTAAACATTCATAGCAGTTCCCATCTGTAAAGTTAATACAATTACTGCAACAGGAGACATATGCAATAAACTCACAGCATAGAAAAAACAATCAAACTTTTTAATAAAGTGTTTGAAATCTGTGAGGTGGAGGAGGACAAAGCCTCGTGAGTTGATGGAATGTCAGCAGGGGTGTAAAAAAACTTCACAGTTTATCCTAAATTTAAATAAAAACCCATCGACTGTATATGAAAACTGGACTGAATGACTCCTCCCCCGTGGCGTTCCAAACAGGAAGTACCTGCTGGCCCCAAGAGGCTCTATGAAGAAATAACTGCTGTTACTCAGCCATTCCATAGGTCAGAATAACCATTCTTGCTCTGATACCTTCTTAATAATCCTCACTTTTTTAAATACATTTCTGTAGTTCAAGTTATTCAGGTAATAAACTAACCAATAAGATGCCTCAATTAAAGTAGGTGGAGCCTGCTGGCCCCCACATCCAATGTTCAAAATGTAACACCCCTACAGAAAAGTGGTCGGAGTGTGGCCTTACAACAAGAAGACTTCTGATTTGTGAGAGCTGTTGCCATAGAAACGTCGACCCCGATGGACTCGGACCAATCACTGCTCACTTGTGACCTCTGGCTCCACCATCGCCGGAGCGATGGTCGACTCAGTCGTGGAAAAATGGCGACTGAGTCGACTTTATTTGGTTGGAGCCAGAAGTGAACCATTTTCTATGGATGATGTCACACACACTCACTCAGTCCAGTTCCCTGATACAGTCTATCATTCCAGTGTTCTTCAGCCAGAGAGCCACTATGGACGGTAAAAGAGCCAAAGTGGCCCCGGAGCCTCAGCTTCCACCCCCCTGGTCTACAACATGTACTTTTCCTCTTCTTCCAATCAGGAATCAGAACTTCCAGCAACAGCACGGACTACTGCAGGTCAGTGTTTCCTTCCACAGCAGACTATAAAAGCCAAAACAGGAAGTTTGTGCAGCCACATCCTGTTTGATCAAACCTCGCTGTTGTTGTTGTTTGCTTTAACCGTCCGCAGAGCTTTTTCCTCCATGTTGGTCCAACCACACTCTGGTGTTACCTGCATACTCTCAGCTTTGTTTAGAGATTCTTCTCCATCCAGGCAATATCACATATGAAGCTAGCAGACATAAAAACAGAGCAGATGCATCGCATTAGTGTCAGTGAAGAATGGCCCTGTGGGGGTTTTCTGCTGCAGCCAAAAGCCTGTGAGGACTCCAACGACGCCTTTCAGCTGTAGACACAATATTGAGGTCCTGGATAATTATATGATGTTCTGCTTTATGTGCACACATTTCACAATTAAAGCCCAGCCATCTCTGTTTGTACCAATATATCTGTGGAACTAAAAGTCATGAAAACCTGTCCAATAGCTTCCCTCTGGTTCAGGTGCTAGCTAGAAAAGAATGTATTTTGGGGAAAAAAAAAAAAAAAAGGAATGGAGCTACAAACCAGGAAGATGACAGGATGTAGGTGTGGAAGTTAGTGTGACAGAAGAAGCAGAAGTCATGAGGAAATGGAGACAGATCCTCTGCTGTGCTGAGAGAAGGATTTCTTCTGGACTTGGATTAAAAAGAAACATTTATTCTCAACAAGGTGACCCTTCCAACAGACCTCTACGTCTTGGCGTTGACCCCACCCTCAGAGGTTTTTAATCAAACCCAGATTTTGATTTGGAGGAAACCGTGTGCTCGCACTGACAGAATCAGAATCTGCCTGCAGAGATTAAAGTCCCAGCTCATGGACTGGTGGGTCTGGATCCTCAACAAATGAGCCGTCATTTCAGTCAATCAGTGTTTAAGGTCCTTCCGCTCCGAACACAGGGCTGCCTGTGCAGCCTCAGCTGGCCTGAAACAAGGGCGCTCTGTTTCCGCCTTCGTTTCATCTCTGAGGGCTTTCACGCTGCAAAGGCCAACCGTTGAGAAAATACACACTGATCACCACTTTCTTTCATAATGTAGATTTTTCCAGGAACTTTTAGTTTTATCTCAAAAAATAAACAAGTTTGCCTTTCTCGCACATGCTCAGTGTGGTTTTAAAGGCACTCTGATTATCTTTGGATCTGTTGTCAAAGCGTTCCCAGTGGTCCTTTATGATATGACTAAGCGGGTTTTAACCTGTGTTGTTTTTTAGGACATAGTTTCTGCAGAGCGGCAGGAGTTTATTAGAAATTTCCTGAGTTGTAGACGAGACCAAGAAGCCAAACGGAACAGATCACGACATTTTATTGGCAGTAAATGAAGCAGAATGCGACACTAGTTTGATCAGGACGTGCTTACAGATCAGGTAGCAACAAGGATCACAAAAAAGCTTGATAACGTTAGCAGGTGTTGAATAACAAAAGGAGGTTGATAGAATAAAACTCGCGGAACACATGGATCTGTCAATTCATTTCTTTTTAAATGTGCAACCAAAGTATCAGATCGGGAGACGGTATCTGCAAATGATCTAAATGAAATGACTCAGAATCGGATCGGGGCCAAAAAAACCGAATCATCCCTGCGGAAGTTTGTTAAAGTGAGCTGATAAATCATGTCGGAGCTGCTCAGCCGTCCAGTTTAGATCCAGAGTCTATTTGTCTGCGGATGGATGCATCAGAATGATGGACGCATCAGAATGATGGACGCATCAGAATGACGGACGCATCAGAATGACGGACGCATCAGAATGGGGCGGAGCAGGGAGACTGTGGTTCGTCCAGCGTATTTTCTACATCAGAAATACATTTTTTTTCAAACTGCATTTTTTTATCTGTTTATGATTCACAACAATTTGAACATAGAAACACAGAGAAACACACTTTTGAGCTAACAACTGCCACAGTAACACGGTTACAGCACCAAAAACCCCATTTTCATTGGAGTGGGTCTCAGCCTTCGCCGTGGCGTTCCTGCTACGAGGTGACTTCCAGCCCCGCCCACTGCTCTTCCACATGCTTAGCTGTTCTCCAGTGTTCAACTGTCACTCAGAACTTGCCGTCGCTGCGGCTGCATCTCTGATTAAAGTCGAGACGCTCTCACATTCACAGACGGACTCAGAAGAGTGACACTCCCCTCGTCTGAATCAGCCAGGCCTGAAGAGTCGTAGGGTCACAGCATGGAGCTGAATGGACCTAATGAAGCTGTCCAATAATATTTTCTCTGATCAGCGTGGAAATCGTTTCTCACTGCCTGTCTCTGATGTCCTGAAGCTGTCCTCACAGTGGAGACCAGAGCTCTGTCATCAATGGCGTTCGCTCCAGAAGCAACTTTTACTGCTGCTAGCTATGAAGCTTCTTTCAGTGTCCAGGAAAAGTCTGTCAACCTGCAGCTGCCAGGTTGCATCTCACCTTCAGTGAGATGGCTAGAAGAACAAGTTCTTTCTTTTCTATCTGCTCCAGTCTGCAGAGCCGCTGCTGCAGCGCATTGTGCTGCCAAAACAGTAGTTCTGCAGGTTGTAAATACGTGTTGCTACTGTTGCTAAAATGAGCAAAGAGTTACCGACCCCGACTGTGACTGAACCTTCAATTATCCCTCCATCTTGATCTGACCTTTCTCCTGTCAGGGTCACAGCAGCTTGACCAGAGAGACGAGAGACATCCAGATGTGGAAAATGGATGAAATCCTGAATCTCACAAGGACATTAATCCTTCACTTAGTGTTGGTTTAAGGGAGGACAGTTGTCCATTTTCTTTCTAATCTAAACCGAAAGGAAGTTTTATTTTGGAGAACACCTGGATCCTCCACCACATCTGACTCAAGTCGCTCAGTTCTGAATGAAAACCCATTTGATGCTTTCTTAACCCTTGTGCTATCCTATGACCCCCCCCCCCCCCTTCCATTGACGTGTTCTCCTTACCATGACAAAGGTGGATAAAGGTGGAGAGGATTTCATGTAATCCATGGACACCAGTGAAGATCACAAATCATTGAAGAAAAAAAGGTTCAGAGCTCTGTCTAGTGGGTCTAGATGACCCCACTCCCAATGTTAAAGTGTCTAGGATAGACCAGGGTTACAGTGGCTGCGCCGTCTGCCAAACTGAAACGTTTACGTTTATTTTTTAGAATTTACCTGGTGTTTTTATATTTTGAAAGTCGGAGGAGGCTGAAGTTGGCTTCTGATTTTTTATCTTTCGCTTTGACAGTTTTTGATTAAGGGAAAATCATAACTAAGATCGGACGCCCACTTTAGCCCCGTACAGGCCGGTCCGTGAAAAGGTGGTCTGATATTAAAACCATTGGAAAAGGTTGGAGACCACTGATCTCCATGGTTTCCCTGCAGTCAGCTCTCAGGGTGTTTGTAGTGTTTCAATCTGCTTCTGCTTTGCTCTTGTTTTCCATCATAAAAAGCTGTTAAAATGTTTTTTCTCAGACTAATCAAAAATAGATCTTTTTTGATGAAAGAATGCATAGTTTGGAGGATTAGAAATGACTCCAGCTGGAATCTGAGCCTGATGTGAGACTCAGAGGCAGAAATCAATGAATGTAGTTACGAGGACTGATCATCCAGACCAGAAAAACTCATTACATCCACTATGAAAACAATGCAAATATAAGCAGTCTATGTCCAAACATGCAATAGAAACCTCCTCTGTGGGGGCAGATAAAAAAGACACCCCCCCTCCTTCTCAGATTCAAAAATGTGTGGTTATTTTTGTGGATTATCAGCCTCCTTCATCAGCCGAGATCTTGCCACATTTAGGCAGTCTAAGCGTGTTATTCCATCATTTCACGGGTGAGGTGTGAAATCACCATGACGCCCACATCCGCTGAGTTTCCGCACACAGAGCTGCAGGGGCTCCTCATGGGGAGGGGGGGGGGGGGGGGGGCATCCACACACAGCGGAGGCTGCAAAAATCCGCCCGACGTTTGGAGCAGTCAGACAGGAACGACGGAGGACGCCCACCGAGCCGCGTGGAAACGTTCACGCTTCCGAGGCTTCGTTTACGAGATCAGTCCTGAAATTCATCACACAGCTTCCTCTCAACTCCAGAATGTGGAGACATTTTAAACGATGGAAGTCCAAAAGTGTCAAAGGCAGTCCCTAAAGCCAAGAATCAAATGATTGAATTGAGCAACAAGATCCAAACTGCCAACCTGACTCTCACCTGGCTCTGAAAAAAAGGTCAAAATGCTGCTTTGATGACGGCAAAAGCAAACAGACTAATCTGCAAATTCTGTGTCAGTTGTTATGTTTTGACAGTTTTAAGGCATTATTATCACATTTGATTTGGTCTGATTTATTAGTTGATTCAAAAATAGAGAAAATACATGAAAATGATGCAGTGCTCTAGAAATGATAATACCTCCTTTTCATACATTAAGTACACAAACAATACATTAAATCCATTCAATAAAATGGTTGTTATATCAATTTGGATTATTTGCTTGAGAAGCAACCTTACAGCATTCCTCCACATATATGAATAAGCGGGTTGGAGGATTCATGCAGTTTGAGAAATAAGATTCTTGGGTACAGAAATGTTTTGTACGTTTCTTAGCTTTAATAAACAACAACAACAAAACAAGAAAAAAAAGCAGTGGTTCTATGATAGTTCCTTGTGGAGCTCGATGTCATAAGGGTTTTTTGTTTGGTTGATGTCATCTGTCATTATTATTATCCAATTATTTTAATCTCTTTCAGCCAGTTTGTCCAAAAAAATAAATTTTAGACTTAATAAATGCCTTTATAACCGGAGACGTCGCCACCGACACCTAAATAACACACCTTCTGACGGTTTATGCGATCAATGTGAATCAGCTGATTCTGACACACCTCATCAGAATCAGCTGATTTACGTTTACACTTTACTTCCGTAAAGTAAACACTCTACGTCAGAACCTGTTGGAATTCCGTCAATTGCATCAATGATTGAAAAGCTTCAAAGAGCATGCGTCGCTGGTGTTCTGACGATCTATCCTACCTCATGAGATTTTGTAGCACAAAATGGTAGTTGTAGCTATCCTGTTGTCCTATCTTGTCCGATAATCCTACCAACATGGACGAACGCTGGGTTGACGTTGGGTTGAAAACACGGCAGATTGGAAAAGATTCACAGGGAAGTGGGACAGATTTACGCCAAAACGGAAAATGATGACGTGATTTTGGACCGCGCATGCACAGTAGTTGTTTGTAGGAAAATGTTGCGGATAGGATGGATTTATAGAACACCGGTAACTGTACATTCTGGAGCGTTACTCACGAACTATCATGAACAGGACTGGAGGCAGCTTTTTGAACAAGGTAGAACCAGATTTACAGTTGTAAAGTGTTGCATATCAGTCTCAAGCTGCTTTTCTTCTCTTCATAATCCATTGGAATCATGACTCTCTAAACAGTATTAGACAGTTGAGTTGCGGTAAATCATTGAACCATGTCCATGAAGACTCTCATCCATCCAGGTAGATTCCATCCTCGAAAAACCACTCGTTCGAGGAGTGAAGTTCTAGCCAGAGAGAAAGGATGGTTTGAGTGAGGAGTGAAAGAAGCCATCTTGGTCAAGAAAGATAAACCTTCGCTGAATAAGAATGGTGGTCTCAGGTTTATTCTTCCATCCATCTACGGCAGTGTTCTGAACCCAAACAAACCAAACCAGTTCCACCTGGGTCATTAACAGCTGAAAGAGATGACCAGTTTGGGGAGGGAGTCACTGGCTCCCCAACCCCCAGCTGAGGACAAAGGACTCCTAACAACCTGAAACCATGTAGGCTAAGTGGACAATACCTTCCAGTTTCAGGTCCGACTCCTCCCCCATGAGTGCATATAAATCAGCTCTTCTACCAGCTACCTCTTGGATAAGAGGTGATATGTTTTCAACTTGAAAAACCAAGTCCAGATGACAACCTTTAAACCTACTATGAACGTTAATGGGTTAGTTATTCTACTCTTGAATGTCTCCATCTTTCTATGATGAGGTGATGGTGAGCTGGCAGTAACCTGTGGGGTTGACAGGAACAAACCGTCTCTTGTTGCACTTCCTGCTCCGCTCTTGAGGTTTTGCTATTCTTGCCTCTTGTTCTCATTTTCCTGCACATGTGGCCTCTGTTAGTCCTTATTGATTAGCTACACCGACGTCACGCTCCGTGGCTGTCCTCTGGACTTTGGCAAGCACCTGACACGTTCACGTCTGCCAAGCTGGTGGCATTCTCTTCACTGCTTCAGAATGAAAACCACAGAATTGAATTAAATAATAACGAAAATGCCAGTAAAATACATTTGACGGCAGATGAGGGTTTTCGTATCACTGGAATGCAGACTGGCTTTCACTGAATGACAAACAGCATCCTCACCAATCATCCTTCAGAATGAATACAACCATTCAGATTCAAAAATGACTGTTTTTCACCAGAGAAAGAAAAACAGACTAACTTAGAATCTTGAATAAAAGCTGCTGCCAAAGCTCTTAATTACAAAAATTGTTCTGAAACCTCCAAGCAAACATCATTACCTTCAACAAACTGCAACAGATTGAGGCTGGCACCAAACGGCGGCCATACAAAACTCATCTGCGCCTGCAGCAGCACGGGCATCTTGGCAGGGGAACAGTCATTGATAAGAAAAGCTCTGAAGTCATTAGAGCAGCCTGCAGCTTCATAGGAGTGATGCTGCAGCACCACAAATAGCATCTCACAAATCCAAAAGAATAAGCGGAGAAAAAAACATGGACAGAAATGAAACGGGAGGAAAGAAAGAAAGATGGAAAAACCCCAAACACAAAGGAGTCAAATTAAAGACCAAATCCAAAGATGGAGAAAAGAGCCACTAGCTGCAGAGTAATTACACGCACAAAGGAAAATCACTGTAAGGTTCATGAAGAATCCGACGGTGGACATGAAAGTGTTGCTGCTTTGTTTCATTTGTTTGGCTGTCCTAATTAGTTCCTGCTTCGACATACGGACAAAGCTCATGAAAACCTGAAGCCATGGCCGATACGATACAGCAGAACGTTACCGAGCTGTTTGTGATACAAGTCTGACTTAAATACTTTATGTCAAAAGGTCTCTGGACCAGGAGGATTCCAAGATGGCGACCGTGTTTAAAGATGGCTGCCATATGATGAAGAAATCGCTTTTCTTCATTCGAATACAAGACAAAAGAACAATAATAAAGAAAAATAATGACATTTTTTTGTGGTTAGAACTTTAATGTAATCATTACTTTGAATTTAACCCTTTCCCATGTGTATGGAACAAAAAATGGCATCCAGAACGACAGTCACAGAACGGAATACATTTAAAGAAACTTGATGGGTTTGATGATAAGACGGATAGATGGATAAATCAATAATCTAGTGTTTACCAATGTGATACATATACACATTTACTCCCGTCATGAGACATTTCAATTGATAAAAGATGATAAAACAAACAAAAAGAACAAGACTTTTTTTTTTTTTTTTACCTTTTATAAGTCAAAAGCTGATAGAGGTCAGAGCTGCAAGAGCATAGAGTCGCACAGCCAGAGCCATGATATGATCGCTCGTCTTTAAACTTTGTAACTAGAGCCTTTCAAAAAGGAAGAAGTCATTTATTTAAGACTCGATTTAAATCTAATGAGATGTTGAATGTTTTCACTCTTGGGAACAAATCCGTTTGCAGATGAAACTGAAGTTCGTAAAGAGGAACATCAACTTTTTCAGGATCCTGGTCACCTCCCTACCGGGTGACGATCTGCTCACCTGCAGCCTATCCGCTCATCAGCCTGCAGCCTTTATCTGGACTCCTCACCCTTCAGCCGACTTCAGTCCGTCTGTTTCTTGCCATAGAGAAACGGACTCATGCTAAGCTCTGAAGCCAAGCCTCATGCCAAGTGCCACGCTTTCATCTGCACGCTTACCCACTCTGGCTTTTGCTTCTCCAGGAATTACAACCGGCTTCATCTCCACCACTGTCGACCACTTGTCATTCCACGAGACCCTCAATCAAGGCTCCAACTCTTCAGTCATCACAGCTTCCACCAAACCAGCAGCTCATCAATTTCATCACCAATCCAGAACCCTCCACCACTACTGGGACTCGTGTTTTCATCTGACTTCCGTCTCTGTCCTGCTTCTAGGTCCAGTCCCTGTCCTACATAACACAACTGGACTCCATCTGTTTTTGAAAATGCATGTATAGATATAGAGTTGAGATGATCAGGACTGCTGGAAGACATGGAGTTCCTGACTGAGCGGGGGTCAAACTGTTCCTGTTTTCCTCCTTTTGTTCTCACGTGCCGACTTTCTGGCTCCGTCATCACCTCCGGCCTTCCATTCTGCTTCAACAGAGGCCGACTTGAGACCAGAACACAATCAGAGATTCAAATGAAAGTTCAGAACCAGAGAACTGCTCTTCATCTCCTTCTTCATCACGTTATCAGACCCACATTTTCCCCATCCCCCACATCACTTTCCACAGACAGGAGGACGCTTTAGGAAGACAGAAGGTGCAAATGGGAGAGCAGCTCATTCTGGAAACTATTTACAACAGCATCATGTAAACAGGAAGCCTTCATGTGCTGACAAAGCACCCTTTTAATTGACAATCTGTAAGTTTAAGGCAAAACAAAAGATGCAGGTTTCCTGGTGATTCAGCAGAACATGGTAACCAAGCAGCTAAACAAAGATGTCACAAAGTAGAATCAGGAGTTATTGTGCACAATGTAATATGCAAATGAATGACATTTCTACTGCTTTCACCTCACTTTCAGTATGATTTAAAGCTGCATTTAATTGTGTTTATGCTAATAATTCTTTGCTAAGTGGTAACACAACTTTTTCAGAGTTTGAAAATGGTTTTCATGTACATTTGATTAGCTCAGAGAAACCATCAGAATGATAAAAAACCAACAAAATAAGTCCTAATAACATCCTTTAAAACGCTGGATCCTTTCCTGGCCTTTATTTGTAAGCAGATCCAAAAATAACGTAGTTACTGAATATCAATTGTTGTCTCTGAAACCTCCCCAAACCTAAATTTGTCATTTGATCAGTGTCAATATCACTGACTTCTCCAACAAGTGGGCCTTAAATTGAAATCTTGAGCAATTCCATGAAGGTATTAAGCTGAAAGTAAATACAAAAGGACAGAAAATACACAATACAATAAGAGCATAAAATAAAAAACACTAACCTGTGTCTAAAACTTTGGGCACATTTGAGTTTGATTCAAAAATGAAAGGTTTCCATATGAGCACCACGAGTTATCACCTAAAACCATGGCTCAGTTGTTTGGGCAATGAAGCTAAAAAGTCTTGGCCATGCAGATGTTGATGTTCTTGAATGTTTTTCTATGTTAAAAGAAGAGATCTTTTAGGAGACATGCAGATCTGACCGTGTTCTGCACAACAAGAGGGTAAACATCAGTGTTTACAGAGTGAGGTCAAAAGTGCACCGGGAGTCGCTTCACCAAAAGCCACCATGGCCTGTCTTTTTTTTAACTGGTCTTTGATTAATTAACACTGCAGGTCACAAATCCCAAAATGCCCCCGCGTGGCGACCAAGTTAAACCTTTACGGCGACAAGACAATTTTCCTCTAAAAGTTGACATTGGTCAGTGGCCACCGGGCACATTTCAGGGTCGCATGGTGGCAGATCAGTGACAGGCAGAATGGCCCACTTTTTATATACCGGGCGCTTGATGTGGACTGACTGCCGTCTGGAGGCATTTACACATTTGTTCAATCTGATGGCCGCCACCCTGTGGCCGCCCAGCTGTAGTGCTTTTGTCATGGACTCATCCCCACAGGACTGCCTGACACCAAACTGCCGCCATTTACATTCATGATCACGCCAACGATTTTCCAGAAATCAGGCGGCAGCATGAAATCTGGTAGATTCTGCCGATACTGTCGCATCGCACCGTGGCTTTTGCATCTGTGAATCTAAACTGTAGATGGGAAAGAGCAGCAGAGCTTCATCTTTCAGAAGGTCCTCAGTTTGAACCAAAAATGGGAAAAAGACAAACTTCCACTGAAGAAGCAAACGTGCTGATGATTCTTGAATATCACAGACCTTTCAGCCGATTTAGCAGATTGGTTCGTTTCTGCAGGACTGGGGGTATAACGCATTGCTTTAGGGGGGCATCTGACAACATGGAAAGTCAATTCTGACAGGCATTTATCTTCAGCTTATTTAAAAGAGTTCTTTTCATAGTGGAAACCATGCGTCAGTCCACAGAAAAGACTCAACAGCTGTGAAAGTCAATGTTTTCCTGCGAGTGCATCAACATTCTCTGCCGTGTTCTGTGGCCATCTGCTCTGCAGGATTCTAGTCAAACAATCAAGCAGCTCTGCAAATGTTGACTCTTTATGAGATCATTATCTGATCTCCCTGCAGAACCTGAAAGCCTGCAAATGATCCATCATCCTCAAAAACACCTCATTTTACAACACAGAGGTTTGCATTCAACTTTTTCATTCATGGTTCACAAATGAAGTCAAATATTCACCAAACATGTAAACTTCTCATAGTGGCTCCTGTCCCAGTCCGTCCTTATTCTGTTTTTTTTACATTTGTTAATGCACTTAATGAGACCATTTGGCCTGATCACGTCATGACTGTAATCCTGACTCACACCTTCACAAGCATTCATTCATCTCAACAGGGAACTCTTTCACGGCAGCAGAAAGACGTCGCGTCAGGAAGGAATTCAGGGACGCACAGCTTGAGAATAAATGTCTGTGAAGGAAGAAAAGGGGGAAAAACTGACAGAAAGGGAAGAACGCACCTCAGAGTGTGCCAGAAGGCAGAGTGCTCAGTCAGGGGTCCCCTCCAGTATGTGTGTTCGGGGTTGTTATGGGATCTACCATTACCTAATGGGGCTATTTGCTTATCGGAGGCGCTTCCGATATTACTCAGAGCAAGAAGCTAATGTGGCTATTAAAGACACATTAGCCTCAGTCTTTGTCTCCAGAGCGCTAATTGGGAGCTATGAAATCTTTGTTTCCATTATGAGTTAGCCTAGGAGGCTGTGGTGGGGTCACTCTGAGGCCACCGAAGCGTAGCAGAAGCTGGGCTCACGGTCCAGACTCATGTTTTGCTTCTTTCTCCTCTCGGAGACCAGATCCTCCAGGAGGATCCTCATTTCAGAGTGTTTTCTCCTCACATGCAGGGAGGCAGCACAGCATGTCCAGCAGTCTTCTCTCAGGACCAGAAGCAGCAGAAGTATCTCAGGCCGAGCAGCACAGAGGTGTTTTATGCCAAAAGACCTTCCTCAATTCCCTAAAGACCACACCTTTACTTTTTCAAGGAGATATTCTTCAGTTCCCAGCTTGAAAAGTTTATACTAACTGACTCATCCATCCATTGATCCATCCATCCATCCATCCATTGATCCATTGATCCATCCATCCACCTATACATCCTTCCATTCATTCACCCATTTCTCCACTTATTTATCTATTCACCAGTTCGTCCATTCATACACTTTTTCTTTCGTTCTTTCGTCCATCCATCCATCCATCCATCCATCCATCCATCCATCCATTCACTAATTTCACCATCCATCCACCTTTTAATTCATCCATTCGCCAGTTCATTAAATCATCCATCCACTCACCCATATCTTTATCCATCCATCTGTTTATCCATCCATCCCTCCATCCATCCACCTATACATCCTTCCATTCCTTCACCCATTTCTCCACCTATTCATCCAATAACCAGTTCATCCATCCTTACACTTTTCGTTCGTCTATCCATCCATCCATCCATCCATCATGCAGCAGTAAACTCTCTGGTGAAATAGTCAGGTCTCCAGAGGAGCTCTTGGTGGATTCATTGGTTGCTTTTAGGAGACATTCCCTCCAAATAGAGTCCAACTCTCCACTTCGTCAACAGACTGTCTTTAGACTGCATGAGGTGATGAACAGACTTGCTGCTGACTTGAAACACCAGACCTCTTGTTTGGTTATGAAGTGTTGCTGCTCTGCACAGGAGTATTAATCAGGTGAACACCTGACCATGTGTCCAGTATTACACCCCATCAGCAGCTATGATTGATTTTATGTCCCACACACATAACGTTAGGAATAAATGTACTTTGGCCTCCGTAAACAGTAACTATTCTGCAGTCTGTTGAGTTTCCATTAAACTCTGCATAGTCCATGCATTAAAGTTAAAACACTGTCAGTAAATCTCCAGCACCTTTTCCAGTTTTGATGCAAAAGCAAATCATCCAATTCATATTTATATATTGCATTTTAAAGGGACAGAAAGGAGATAAAAGCACAGCTCCAAACAAATGATCAAATTACCGCTGAAGCATGAAAATCAATTAGAGCATGCAGCAGACACACAAAAATGAGGCTGATGTTTTCCACACACAGCAGAGGGAGGACTGTAAACACAGCAGTAATCCATCATACCTGTTCCAGCCAAGTGGACAGAAGACAGTTTGGAACAGCAACATTTCACTATCCAGAACCCTCAAAGCCAATGACTCAAGACAAACTTCCGCCTGTCAGTTTGTCCAACTCATCCAGCTCAGTCCGACTCAGAGCTTCATTCCTTGTTTTTTATTCATATTTTAAAGAGATGAGAGGATGAGACATCACAGTGTATCCAGGTCTTTAGAAAAGTTGATCGTGTCCGTTGGGTTTAGAGTAAAACTTCATATAGTAAAAGTTTTACTTTATGGCGTAAAGTAAAAGTATTTTTGCTACCTTGAATCAGGAGCAGCTGTCCTGGTGTTCCTCCAGGTTCCTGCACTTCAACCTCAGCGTGTTGCAGATGCACTTTCAGCACTCAAAAGGATAGCCATTGCTTCTGTCAACTGTCAATCAAATAGAGACAAACAACAACAGCAGAAGATATTAGCAAGAAAAAGAAAAACATTGGTTAATCTGAAACTAACTAAAAAAGGGGGGGTTGAGTGGTTCTTTGCTACTTTTGGTCATCATCTTCACTCCATTGATCTGTGAAGCTGGAATATTGGAGAAGATTGTCGCCTGATACCAGTTTTAACTGCAACAGCTTTTTTCTGTTCAGAGTTGAAGCCCAGCAGAATAAATCTGAAGAGATCTTTTCCGGTTTTCTCTCTTCGCAGATCCAGGAAAAGCATTCAATATGTTTTGAATAAGTAAATATCTGTGGAAAGAGGACTTTTTCTGCAGGTGTGCTTTAAGCTGCAGCGTCTGCCTGACTGCTGGTGACTTCAGAAAACTACGAGAGAATCTGGAAAGGCTTAGAGGGAAAAGCCGTGTTCCTGCATGTGTAATTGACTCATTTATTTCAGCGTTCTTTATGCAATCAGCCGCTTGGAGGAAAAACAGTTTTTACCCATCAAAATGTTGATTACCCCACTGATTCTGAAAACAAGAAGAAACAAACATTTTTGGGATGAATCGATGCCTCAAACTGTAGAAAAGTGCCTGGATTTTAGGATTATTTTATAGTACATTATTGATTGGGTTAGAATTAGTATATTTCAAGAAATCAAAACCAAAAAAATTACTAAAGACGACAAAGAAAGACAAATCAAACTGCTGCTAATTGGTCATTACTTAACTGGAAAATTAAAAAAAGTAAAACAGAAGATACATTTCCATAAACACACACACAGACACACACACACACATACACACATAATTATTTGCTTGACAATGAGTGGAAAAAAAGCAAACTTGTATAACCCCATCCCTAATATGCTCGTGTTATTGATTTACAATCAATCAAATACCAAATAATTGTTCAACATTTCAAAGGGATGAATGTTTCAGATTGAACTAGATCCCACTCATAGATCCTTCCATCATTAGATCACAGAGGAGTGGATCTTCTAAAACCCTCTCTATCCTCTCTAACATCCATTTCTCTTCAGTGGCCGACAGCTTCAGGTGTGGATGAGACCAAACCGCCTTCTGCTGATGATTCTGTTTGTACCTGAGGTAATTCCCTGTTTGCAAACAGTCAAAACTCGACATAATTGTTGTTTGTGCCGGTAATGCGCTGAAGGAGACATGGAGCCAAGACAGAAACCTCTTGAAGTCTATCTTCCTGGTGGTTCCAGCTCCCGTCTGCCAAAGCAGCCTCCCTGTTGCCATCTGGTTCCTTTCAATCTCTTATTAAAATCTCTGCTCCGCACCTCCCTTCACTGCTCCATCTCTCAAAAGTTTCATGCTTTCCTTAAAGCCCAAAGCAAAAACTCCACATTCTCATACGCAGACATATGAGAGCTGACTTTGGCCCACTTCCTAAACTATCTTTTCACAGTTATAAAAAGATGCATTCAGAGTGAAGTGCAGCAAACTAAATAGGTGACTGCATGAAATTGTCTGGGTTTCTAAGCACATTTTCTGCTTGGGAACTGTCAGCACTTCCACAAAAATAATGCTGGCAGTCTTCCCCTGCCTTTTCCTGCGCAAATGAGCCCAACCTGGCAACCAGTCTGCTTCATCCACTGTCCTCCTTTCTGTCCCTGAAGAATCCTGCTTCTTCATCGGAAAATCTTCAAATCTGTAGCTGCTCTGATGATAAAAGCGTCTTTGTTCCTGAGTTTGTCTATAAACACTGTGACAAATGTTAACTCAGACATACATCCCAGGATGAAAACCATCCAAGGATGAAAACCATTGGAGGAAAAAAGGTGAAAACAGTCAATAATCAAGACCAGCTTCAGTGAAAAATGGACGAAAAAAATCATAATTGTTCTTTCAGCATCAAAACTTTCCAGAGGTTCTGGAGGTCTGTCAACAGTTCTTCCCTCAGAGTCAGAACAAAAACCCACAGTCCAACTGTGGATCTAAAGAAATTCATCTGAAGAAGACGATGAAGACCAGCCCTTTAAATCATGATTCTAAACTAATGCTTTTTCTTCTGCGATATCCTCGGACCCCCACCTCTCCAGCAGATAGTCATTTCTTCAAGCAGACAGGCTCCTCAGAGGAGGAACATGCTGGAGGCCGCCCGCACAGCAGCACTGCCACAACATTTCCTTTGTCTGCTACCTTCCCAGAAAAAAACAGACAACTCTACCTGTTCTCATTAACCTACGACCCGTTGGAAATCCTGGCCCTGCATCCCCCCTCCCCCCAGCAGATTAAAGCGCTCTACGACATGGTTGCCCCTGCTCTGCATCAAGCTTAACCCCCACACTTCTGAAGAGCTCCACAAGATTTCTGCTGCAAGTCCACTCCCTCCTGCTGCCTAAAATCCCCCCACCACAGCAGTTCTGCAGTGCTGAGAACGCTCCTGCCAACCCGACAGCCTCAGCAGCTGCGGCGATCTCTGGAGAAGAACGTGAAGGACATCACCTTCATCTCTACAGCTCCCTTGTTCTCTGCTTCAGTGCTGAAGTTTTAGCCACAGACAAGTTCCTCTCTTATGTGAGCAAACAATCATATTTGATATTTAATGCAAACAGATGTTTGTGTCTACATTTTTCACAAAAGCACCAGGAAAAGTGGGTTTGGTAAATTTTCTTATTGTTCTGAAAGTTTATTTATATTTGTAAAAAAAACAAGTTAGTACCAGAGCTAAGGATGCAGCCATCAAATCCTCTCTGCCAATCTAAATCTGCCCACATTTATGGAACCATTGATTCCAAACCCGCATAATCCCCTTGACTTCTATAGAGAAATAATCAGCTGTTATTCAGTCGAAATAACCATCCTTGCTCTGATACCTTTTTTTTTTTTTTTTAAACATGTTCTTGATAATTTTCATTTTATTATTCAAGTTATGAACTGACCAATCAGATGCCTCAATAAAAGTAGGTGGGGCCTGCTGGCCCCCACCATCCAACGTTCAAAATGTTTGACAGATTTTGTGCAGCCCGCTTTCAAGTGGTAGGGGTGTGGCCTTCTAACAAGCTTGGTCCAGATTGGTGAGAATGGTTGCCATGGAAACAGTGACTGATATACAGTCAATGAAGGGGGTTCAGACCGCACTCAGCTGTTCCCGCTCCTGTGACCGGCGTCCGCCAGCAGGCCGGGTTGTGCTGTGGAGGACCCAGCCTCCTGAGGCTGTGTTCAGTGTTTCCATCTGAGGCTCCTGTTTGTTGGTGAACTGCACCAGTTTTGACCTTCTGACCCACCAACCTAAATGTGCGGTATAGAGAAGTAAAACGGTAGACTTGGATGAAGCAACAGGCTTTTACGTCCACGTCTGGCCATTCTTCTCTGCGTGCTTTTCATGTGAACACAAAGTAATGGGCCTTGCAGGATTAAGCACCCTTTAAATATTGAGATCCATTGCTTTGACATTTAGCTACACATTTATCCAACATCAATCTGGAGGAGCTGATAGAAAAATCAATGCAGGTTTAAAAAACAAAAACTGTTGTGGCCCAGTGGCTTGAAACGTCTTTTTGTCGCTGGTTGTGTAATCTGATGCGTCTTTGTGTTATTATCTGTGTGTGGGAGATAAATCCAGGAGCACGGTCGACTCTGAGCCGTCATCACTTTGATTATAACCCGTAAAACCATTTGGCCATGGTTTGTGCTAATGGAATATTATTACCAGCACTGATAATGTGTGAGATTCTGTTGTTGCTGGTGCTCATCATGATAAGCTATTGTGTGTGTGTGTGTGTGGTGTAAAAAAGGGTATCTGACCCCATCATCACACAGCGGCACCTTCATCCTTAAGCCTCCCTGGACTTTTCTCACTGTCGCCAATCAATTCTCATTGCTGCCGTGACCCTAAGATCCATTTAGAGCCGCCTCGCCTCAAAGGCAACACACATTTGTGTGTGTTTTTGTGTGTTTGTAAGCTTCTGCTCGCAGCTTTAGTGACGACCTTGAAACGTAACAGGAAGAACAATCTGAAGATTTACAACGACTGCTGCTTCAATGAATATCCACAAACCAGGACAAAACGGGATGAATGGGACGATAAAACATGAGGAATATACGGTCGAATAGAGATGGAGACTTATGTCAGAAACATGAAGGCTGTTCCAACAAATGTCCATGTCTCACACACACACACACACACACACACACACACACACCCTGTTTTCATGGATTGATCCAGAGCAAACAAGGTTAACTTCTTTATATAAAAAAAACAATGCATCTAAAATTGAATTTTAACTTTAAAGTCCCACTCTGATCATCTTCTGGTCTGTTTTCACAGCGTTCCCAAGGATCTTTTAACCATGATTACTGTATGTATGCAGTTTTAAACAAAACACGGGGTCCTGTCCAACAGCTGAGAGATGAAGGCCTCGTGTTGGACAGATTTTACTGCTACAACATACGGTTATGAATCTTCTGACCCCTTCAAAAAGAAAAAGGGGTTTTTCTAGGACACAGTTTCTGCACAGGCGTTCATCAGAAATTCACCTTTAAGTTCTGGGCTGGACTGCCGATGTGGAGAAAGCCCACCCCCACTTCCCATCTCCCATCTGTTTTGCTAGCTTACAGCCCCTCACAACCCCAGCATAACGTTACCGGGGCTGCTCCGGAGTCACAAAGGTTTGAAGAAAAGAGAAATACTCAGAAAGTCGGTTGTGGTCCTCGCCTTTGGCTCGTCTCTCCCCCAGCCGTCCCCCAACTCTATCTGGATAAAGCGCACTATTTAAACATGTAGAGTTAGATAAGCTAATTCTCTCTAAGAGAAGTGAAATAAACAAGGAGAAATGCTTTTAAGTCACTCTACCTTCCTTGGACCTTTTGTTGTTTTAATGACTCATTTTAGAAATGCATGTTTGAATTTTAGATACTGTAGATTTATGGAGCCTCTGAGAAACTGGACATTTCCACTAAATCATATGGAGACAGTCGTTTAAACGAGTATGAAGCTCATTTACATCTTTCCGGTAGCATCATGTAGGTCTCCACTGTATTCCCGCTTTAATGTGCAGCGAGATTTGTCTTCATTCACTGAGCTGCAGCAGCACTTCCAGTTCTTCTGCATCCAGACAAACAACCTCCAGGCTTTGTCTAAAAAGAAGCTTTGACCATAGCAGATGGATTATTGATGAGTCTGAGATGGGAGTGCATGGAAAAGCCAAAAAAGAAGAAAAAATATCATTTCTTGGGCTACCTTCAGTTCTGTTTATTTTCAGCGCTTTGATTTCCTGAAAAGTTTTCTTGTGATTCCATAAACACCATGTTGCTCCTCATGACAGATTTATCTGTGCCGACAAAACTCATGAAGATTTTAAGAGAAGCGCGTCTGTGGAGCTTTGAGTGCCATAGAAAAAACTCGCCTAATTGAGGTTGAAACAAAGCTTTGTTTTGATCAAAATAAAAGGAAAAAGTGGAGCTGCCAAAACAAAAGCCAATCTGCTCCAAACTGACTTTGTGTAACGGTTGCTAATCTTTATAACTGAGGACAAAACATCTTTATTTTCAGACCCTTCTCATCAAAGTTTCCCATCTTTCTAATCATAACTCTGCTTGTTGTCTTAGCAACAGTGACTATTATCAGCTGATACAGATGAAGCTGTGGATCCCACAAACACACAAGGACTCTCAGCTTACCTCCACCCACTTAAACCCTGCCAATCCAGCCACACAACCACACCAGGCCCTTATTGAAGTCCAACTCTATTTAGTCACAGAGCTAAAAAGAAAGAAATCCCATTAACAAAGAGGAGAGGAGGAACAAAAAAGGGGAAATCCTGGAGTGAAATGAAATCCTTTCCTGGCCTCTTCCCTGGGCTCCGACTGCAGGCTCCAAACCTGCACCACCTTTTCATCCGACCGCACAATCTTTACCTGGTTGTCATTAACCGGATTAACGGGACTAGGTGTAGGTATAGTCTTTATGATCATAAGCTACAGACCAGTTCACGTAAATGTCATAAAGATATATTTTGTTGACCTCAGTCAAAAAGATTTAAGCACTCAGACATGTTTGTGACAAAGTAACAGGGAGTTGAGAACTTTTTAATTAAGAAACTGAAGTCCACACAGAAAAGCAGACCATCATCAGCATAAAACAGTAGTGTGGATGTTTGTTACATAGTAGATACTCTGCAGGTTGAAGAGTCACATTCTCTGCCTGGTTTTTTCTGCCTTTTTTTAATCTTGAGCTTGAGTTTTATTCCATTGTCCATAGAGACGAGTTTTATTTCAAGAGTGAACTACACTCTTTATCAAATCAGGACAAAAGATGCGTTGAGAGGTCCTGTGAAGTGTTTTTTTGTTGAGTGTCACGATGGTTAGCAATGCTTCCAGAGTTCAAAAATGTGAACTTTGACAAAGATTTTGCGATGCGTCAACCAATCACAACTTGTTCATGACATCATCAGCGGGTGGAGTCTAAAACCAACATGCAGGAGAATCTGATTGTTCTCAACCATCGTACTGAGAGAGTTTCTGAATGATGTCATGAACCCAGACATGCAGACGTGACCACCGACGCGCTAAACCTGATGTCCTCCATGCACCCATAGAACTGTCCATCCGCCAATAAAAACAGTAGCTCCTCCCACATGCAAGAGTGTCAAGTTACTGAGCACATTTTTAGACAAGCATCGAATTTGCGTCAAAAAGAAGGCGGCCGGTGCAAATCTAAGGCAGGAGTCATGCATTACACTTCAGCTTAAAGGCTGGACAGGTTCTTTCCTCTCTGAGGCCCACTACAAGTCTGCCGGCTTTCTCACTGAAGTGAACCGTACCAGGGTTCATCTGGAACTGAGTCAAGACTCTCCCCTTTAGCAAAAACGATCCACTTGCTTTACTCCAAAAGAAAACAGTAAAATATTATTTTCTTCCCAATAGTTTTGTCAAAAAAGAGCGGAAAGCAGGCCTCATGAGGAACAGAAGCTCCTCTTTGAAACACTGCAGCAGCATCATGAACTTTTATCAACTCTCCACTGTTGTTAATGGGATAAACAGACAAATGAGATCAAACACGAAGAACACAGACTGACAGAAGAAGTTGTTAATGAAACAAAGATTGCATCGATGAGACGTATTGATCAAAAGGAAGTGAGGCCTTCATGTTTGCATCTGAAGGACTCGTATAAACATCTGACGAAGACCAGCAAACATGATGAAGAGGAGTCAAAAACCTCTTGGCTTGCCCAAAACCTATTTTGGTAGTTTACCTTCTGCTTCAATACTATTGCAAAATAATCACATCAGCGAATTCTAATGTCCAAAAAAAATAAAAATAAAAAAGGCTAAATTGGTCCTGCTTTCATTTTTTGTTTAATATTTGACAATAAACTTGTATAAAACTTTGTAAGCATCAAACTCCTGCCCACAGCAAAGAAAGTCTGCTATTGAGGTCTGGGAAAGCAGATTTGCCATCAGCTCTGCTCCCTATTGAGTTACAGTTGACATTTCCGATTATTTTGCTGCTGCTGTTATCACTCTGCATTAAACTGCTACCCAGCCTCAGCAAACACAAACCTTTTTGAAGGGGAAGAGAAGAGAGTTTTAGATTTCCTCTAGTCAGAAAAAAACAAATGTTGCACCTATTTGTTAAAAAAAAAGTCATTTATTAAACCAATAACCATCTCATGACATATAATTCAATCATTTAGTTTGTCTTGCAGAGCGACCAGAGAACAGCCTGTTGTTACCAAACATTTGTTTTTTAGCAGTTAAAGCCAATCTAAGGTCTCATCCGTCATTCATTCATAAAGAGGAAAACGGCATCACATGCAGTGAAATCCCCGTGTTCTTAACTAACACACAGAAGATAAAATGGATTTTCAAAATGTCAGGGAAAGATTTTGTTTCTAGAAACTAGGTTTATTTAAATGTCAACTTTGAAGGAAAATCAATGCACTTAAGCCTGTGTTTGCCATTAACCTCATGAGGAAATGCGTTCTCCAAACTGCAGATTGGAGCTATTGAACATAACTGCAAGTCATTTAGTGGTGACAGATTTAATTTGTTTTTCATAAAGCATTACAAAGGAGTATTGATCAGAGTCCACAGCATCTGCATGCAGCACCAACTCTTTCCCCAGCGTACGGTAAAAAAAACCTCCCATTGGTGTATACCATCGCATTTACTCGCCATGAGGCACAGACGCTGTTGTTCTGCCACACGGTAACGTTCCGATGAATGGACTCTGGGAACTGGATCACCGGATACAAAGCTGGGTCACGCGTGTGGTTGTTTTATAACCACTACAGATTGCGTGATCATATGGATTTAACTGGCCGTCTGAGCGCTGGTGCAGGGAAGAATTGCGAATCTTTACACCAGAGTTCACTTGCAACAACCTGTTTGTTCACCTTCTATACCTGCATAGTCCAGTGCAGAGTCATGGGGGGGCCGCTGGAGCCTGTCCCAGCTCCTACCCAGGCGGGGTTCATTGCAGGACCACAGAGAAACGTGAAGCAGTGGGAGGAAACCAGTGTGCCAGTGGAAAACCAACACATGCACGAAGGAAAAGACCCTGCCAGGATTCAAACTGGGACATTTTGAGGGATCAGTCCAAACCGCTAAACAACCACGCAGCCCTCACTAAAACACCAACGGGGAAATGGGGGCCCCTTTGCAACAGAAAGTTTTTCTTTAGAACCCGAGCACATTTTCTCATGTGTCAGTAAGGAGAGCTACAGTTTGCAGTACGCAGCACTCTTCCCCTGCTCGACTTATGCAGGTCCACATTCTGTGAGACCAAAGAAGACTGAAGTTTGCTGTTTGAGATGAAACATCCAACCTCCCCTCCTGAGTTCCAGCAGTTCCTAAAAAGAACACGGCAGGATGAGCAGTAAAGAAGAATTTTCTTTAAATTCCAGCTTAAAAGTTGGATGTAACACCCCAAATAAACACAAATCTGTCCAGCATTTATCCTTTTTTTCCCTTTTCACAACAGCAGGAGAGGGCTTTTTATTGGCTGGTGGACCGTTCTATGTGTGTTCTAACACTTTAATGCATGGAATCACCCTTCATTGTCGGGTCAAGCCTTAGTCACATGCACCGGTACGGGGTGCTGACCCGTATGGGTTTTTGGGTTGTCCGGGTCATCTTACGGGGAGCCCAGGTGCGTCTGGATCCCTTGAGACTCGTGCAGCCACCTCAAAGGATGTCATAAAAATGAAACGTACCACTGGTACCCACGTATGGAACCAGTACCATATTCATAAGGATTATGGAAGTTACACGCACTTTTGCCGCATGGGTGATGCTGTCGTACGCCGTCCTTACGCCACACTCTAGTCATTAGTAAGGTGAGAGAACTGTTCCTTACTGGCCGCACACAAATGTTTCACACACGAGTTGTGCACGTGATACATAAGCGCCTACAGGATGTCCGCACAAGCTACATTCTGATTGACCAATTTCCTCATTTTTTTAACAGTCAGGCTGTAGGGATGAGCGCGCACGTTTTACGTGAACAGCACTCATTTTTTGTGGGGGTAGAAAATATGTGCAAGAACATTTTCTGTCTACGGTTCACTGAGCGGTCTACCTGCTTGACATTTGGATCGCATGGATCGCATTTGGACGCAGGATCACCTGTGTGACCCTGTACAGGTTTGACCATTTTTCTCCCGCAGACAGTCCATATCCTCCAAACTAAACTAAACTATGGATAGTGAGAAACTGCTGAACAACGTCTGCCTCATGGCGGGAAAGCTTTTCTTGAGGAATGGGATGAGGTAGGGCTGAGGGGAGGACTTCAGATCAGCCTGCAGCCGCGATGTAAACTCTTCTGGCTCAATCTTTGCATCAAGCAGATCCTGAACCAAGGCCTTCACATTCTTAGCAGTCTCAGGGGAGGGGGAATTATGGGATGCCAGCGTGATGAGAGTTGCACGGAAGTTCTTGCACTTCTTTACATTCTCCTGCATCTAGAAGCTTGCGTCAGGCTTTAGTCTTGGAGCTTGTCGCAAACATCGGTCCAAACAGTAAAATTCATGTTTGACGTGTCTCAGGGAGACAAAGAGGTACAAACCTCCCAGATACATTTGCATATCAGCCTGAAGGAGTAACCCCTGATGTTCATCTCTGATGTTAAAGTTGAAGAAACACGAGACGAGAAAAAGGTGAAGAAGAAGAAGCAAAGCAGAGAAGAATCAGATAAAACAGAAAAGGTGCAACAACCCAAGCAAAGGTCAGCGGGTGGGGGTGCGAAGGGCAGAAAGGGCGGGGCATGGCTGCTGCTGCTCGGATGGTGACACAGAAGAGCTCTTCGTGGCGTTAACTGTTCACTGAGAGCCGGCGGGTTGAGATGGTGACACCCCTGCTCAGAGCTATGGAGGACTGTTGCAGTGAGACTCTTTCACACCTCCCTCGTTCTGTTTTCAGAGGGAAACTGGAATCGCTCATTTACTGCTCATGTTAGCAAAGCTGGCATGGATGACCTTTCCATGAAGCCAGTTGTTTAATCATTTATACCTCTGCTTTGTTTATTCAATGTGAACCTTTACTGGTGGCAAACCCATTTGTTTTTCATGAAGTAACAACATCAATGTGCCCTTTCAGCCTTTTCTTTCCTGTGATTATCTTCATTGTTGGAGTCTTTTTCTGTGAGGACACTTCTATTATACAGCTGTCCGATGACAGAAGTTCTGCTTTCTTTACAGAGCTTTCCTAATATAATATGCTCAAGTATGGATGATTTTAGGAAAGAGGTGGACAATATCAGGAGATTCCGGCTGGATCACGGCTGCAGGAGGGGAGAGATGCCCCTGGGGCAACGCAGGTGTTTAGAATATAATATTCCATATATTTAGAGTAAAAGGTTGATAGCTCGCCTGCTTCTGCAAAGTTTAGAATTTGTGAAGTAAAGGAAAGGTTCTGGATGTGATGTTCTACAATAATTAAACTAATCAAGAAAAATGGAAACCGTGCATAAATCATGGAATATCCGTCGACTGCAGATGGAAAAGTGGATCATTATTAGCTTTCCTCCTCAGATCAGCATCTGTGTACATGGCAGCTGAAAGGAGGCGCAGCTCTGTGGAATGAGTCAGGCGCTGTTTTCCTTGCAGGCCGAGATAAGACAGAAAATTACCCCTTCCTCATACCTCATTTTCTCATTTGTTTATCCCGCCGCTTCCATCTGCGTGGCAGAGCGGAGCAGCACGCCCGTGTCACCCTCACACCAGCAGACAGTTGCTGCTGGAAAATGAACATTTGGGTCACTCTGACGACATTTTCCTGCAGGGACGTCACCACATCTCTCTGCTACACATCTCAGACCATTTACGTGGAACGTATTTTTGAAGGGTCTTGACTCAACAACAGGATGAAACATTAAAAGTTATGGAAAGTTTATTTATTTATGGCGGGGGCTTTTCTCTTTAAACAACAAATCTTTGTCATGGATGCATCGGAGGACTGATAGATTTTCAAACACATCTCAGGTACATATGGGAGAAAGTGTTCAGCTAGAGCGTTGATGCATCAGTGGACACTGTAGCCACTTTGAGGATCTGTTCGCAAATCTGTGCATCCAGTTTCAATGTTAAGTCAATGTATAGACGCCATTGGAGGTGCTGCGGCCGGGCAGGAATGCCCTTTGGCCGTTCCTGGTGCGTCTATATCGGAACTTTTGCAAAGAAGATAATTGTCATCTACGACTCAGGGACCCAGCTTTGGCCCGTGACGTGTCGATGATGCAATCAGCAAACATGGAGGAGAATCTTATTGTTCTCCTTCTGAACTTTGCAATATATTTTTTTTTCATCAAGACACCAATTAAAAGATCATCTAATTTTATTTTTGTTTTTATTTTTTTCCCTCCTTGAACTCATGCGGGACAACAGGTTGACAAACGGAGTCACAGAGCGACAGAAGCACTGCTGAAGGTGTCCGTCATGCTCAAACGGCACCACTAAAGCTTAGATCCCGTCTGTACTTTGACTTCACTTTAAAGCTGGATGGCGCTAACATGTTTGTTTTTCAGATTTGATTAGGTTTTAATGTAAAGCACTTTGAGTGGCATGAGTTGTAAATGTGCTTTACAAATAAATAAACTTTGATTTGATTTGTAAACACACAAATAAATAAATAAATAAATAAATACCTGTTGGCCCACATAGTTCTACTATAGATTCGTGAGCAAAAAACAAAAACAGAAAAAAAAAAAAACACATTTCAAAGTCCTTCCAGGTATGCGTGGCCAAACGAAGTGGTCAACAAAATGTAGCAGGACCCGCCCACCCGCTCCATACGCAAACCAACCAATAAAAGCCTGCAGGTGAACACAGACACCAAATCAATCACATGTGACTCTGCCAAATCAACTGCTGCTACAGTCAGAGCAAAGATTTATTTCAGACTTTTATCTGTATTTTTTTATAGCCCCCAAAGCCAAAACACTTTTTATTTCACGAAATTATCTGCAAACAAGTATATTGTGCCAACATTTTAGGTTCCATTTGACCTCTCTGGGGTCGTCCTAACTCAGGCCTGTCAATCAAACTGCTTATTCAGATGGTTTTGATCTTCACACCCAGATGGGAAGTTTTCAGGATAGCCTCTAACCCCCCCCCTCTCCAGCCAAATTTCATATTAGTCCAATCCATCCTGACAGCTCGGCTGAAGCCGCAGCCATCTGCCTCCCCACAACAAATACAGTGGTCCTAATGATGGAGGTTATTGATCCTCTTCTGTTGGAGGAGCATATTTACACCGCAGCTGTTTGTCCACTTAATTATCTTACAGACTGTGGTGAAAAACTCAAACCGTCCCGGGTTAGTCAATAACTAATTTAACAGTGAAATGTCACACAAGCGCCCTCATTTTTCATCCTTTGATCACCTCCTGCTCCTCCTTAACGCTGTTGCTTTAGGAGGAAGGGGAACGATAAATCACGGCCGTCCGCTTTGGTGCGACTCTCAGTTTTCCTAAAACAACACATTAATGAGAGAAGAGAGAAAAAGAAAATCGCTGCTAACTGCACTAATGTGTGTTTGTTCTGCGGACAGCGCCGGCTTTAGGGCTAAACATTAAAAATGGATGGAGCCAGGCGACTCTCAGCACTTCTCTGCAACTGTATTGATTTTCTGAACGAGTGGCTCGGACTAATATCTTCGGTATTCATGCCGTTTAAATATTCATGATGGGTATCACTTTACATACCCATGGAGCTCTTCGTTTATGCTCCAATAAGACTTCTCTGCAGCAGCTAGAGCTTCATCACCTTTATCCTCCAACATTGCTTTGGAAACCTCGAGTCTCAGGTTTTTGTTTTCCTTCGTGACGATCTGAACGTTAATCCAGAGCCTTTTGTTGCAGTAGCTGCATCTTGGTTTGTGGTGTAAAAACATTTATCGCGTTGGTGGAACTCAGGTAATCAAACCTGAACAGCCTGTCGCATGTCAGGCGTCCAGAAGTCTAAAATTCTACCTGTGAATCTGCTGACTTCATCACAGAACTGTCAGTTTTAGCCCAGGTGCCCATAAAGGCCAGCCGTCCATGCTCAGTAGTGGTGGGGTCACAGCGGAAGACGATCAAACTTTCCAGTAAAGATCATGCTTTAACTGCACAAATCTTTGCACTTTTCCTGAATTAATCCAAATGATAGACACGTCTCTTCTGGAGGACCTGCTCTCTGTTGACTAGAGGTGGAAAATACATTGAATCCTCTACTGGATTATTTAATCAGGAAGTCCTCCTGCTATCAAAACTGATCCATGCCAGACCAGGACAGTTCTCTTACTTCTCCTCTGGTCAGAATTCTCCAGTTTTGGACATTCCATACTGTAGGTGGTACACAGTACACAATACTCTTAATCATCCACCAATGAAGAAGAATAACTACTGAAGGCATTTAAACAATGTAGACATTGAATTATTTCTATTAAGCCCCATCTTGTGTTTCACATGGAGGCATTTTAACTATTTGCCATGAGGCATCTGACCTCGGATCAGCTGACTGAACGGTGCTGGAACCCTAAAGCGATCACATGAGCCACATGGAGTCAAACACACTCGGGTACAGATTGCTAGCAATGACGGGCGAGATGGGAGCGTCGTAAATGTTAGGAGTTTAAAGGTTTTAAACTAAAGCAAAACACAGAGTTGTCACGTTAGTGAAATTCCTCCTTTGACCAGTTTCTGCAGCAGAAAGAGTGGTGGCATCATGATACTATTCAAACCTAGAACATATACAGTGAGGTCAATAAGTATTTGATCACCCTGTGATGTAGCAAGTTCTCCCACTTAGAAAACATGAAGGGGTCTAAAATGTTCATCATAGGTGCATTTCCACAGTGAGAGACAGAATCTGAAACAATCAGAAATCCCGTTGTACGATTTTTTAAAACAATTTATTTGTATATTACTGTGACAAATAAGTATTTGATCACTTGATTATCAGATAGATTTCTGACCAGCAAAGACCTGCAGTTCTGCTTTGAAATAGTCCAACTCCACTCTGCTCATGATTCTAGATTAGTGGCACCTGTTTGAGGTGGTTAGCTTGCATAAAGGCACCTGTGCCCCCCCCGCAATCAGTCAGTCAGTCTAACTACCAACATGGACAAAACCAAAGAGCTGTCAAAAGACACAAGAGACACAATGGTAGACCTTCACAAAGCTGGAAGTGGCTACGGGGCAACTGCAAAGCAGCTTGGTGAGAAAAGAACAACTGTTGGAGCAACTGTCAGAAAATGGAAGAGGCTAATGATGACTGTCAATGTCCCTCGGACTGGGGCCCCTCGCAAGATCTCACCTGGTGGGGTATCGATGATGCAGAATCAGCCCAGGACTATACGGGAGGAGCTGGTCAATGACCTGAAGAGAGCTGGGACCACCGTTTCCAAGGCTACTATAAGTAATACATTAAAACGTCATGGTTTAAAATCATGTATGGCACGGAAGGTTCCCCTGCTGAAGTCAGCCCATGTCAAGGCCCGTCTGAAGTTTGCCAATGACCATCTTGATGATCCAGAGGAGTCATGGGAGAAAGTCTTGTAGTCAGATGAGACCAAACTAGAACTTTTTGGTCTTCACTCCATTCGGCGTGTTGGGAGGAGGAAGAAGGAGGAGCGTCATCCCAAGAACACCATACCTACAGTGAAGCACGGGGGTGGAAGCATCACGCTCTGGGGTTTTTTTCCTGCACAGGGGACAGGACGACTGCACTGTATTAAGGAGAGGATGAACGGGGCTCTGTGTTGTGAGATGTTGGGCAGAAACCTCCTTACCTCAGTCAGAGCGTTGAAGATGGGGTCGTGGCTGGTCTTCCAGCATGACAATGACCCGAAGCACACAGCCAAGAAAACCAAGGAGTGGCTCTGGAAGAAGCATATCAAGGTTCTGGAGTGGCCTAGCCAGTCTCCAGACCTAAATCCAACAGAGAATCTTTGGAGGGAGCTGAAACTCCGTGTTGCTCAGCGACAGCCCAGAACCCTGACAGTTCTAAAGAAGATCTGTATGGAGGAGTGGGCCAGAACCCCTGCTGCAGTGTGTAGAAACCTAGAGAAGAACTACAGGAACCGTTTGACCTCTGTAAAACAAAGGCTTCTGTACCAAATATTAAAGCTGTTTAACTCAAGTGATCAAATACTTATTGACCTCACTGTATATGTTCAGAGTGTATTACATAGGACCACTGTTGTGAGTCAACCTTTTTTTTCTGGAGCAGTTTTGTGTTGGGGTTGAGTTTACAGTTACTGGGTTTGGGGCATGTGTACAAGTGCATGATGGGACTCTACCATCAGATTCAGGTGAACAATGACATCTGTTTTCATTTACTGAAGGGGCTCCCTGGCCACCATGCAGAATACATCACTCTATTCTGCTGAGACAAGACAAATCGAAACAAATTTAGATAGACACAATAGACTTTATGAATATGTGGGCTTTATTAAACTGTCCGGCACTCATGGATTGGTGGTCCTCACCTTATCTGCTGTATTAGAGCCTTTTCACCACGTCTACTGTCGTTGTCCTTCCTGCTGTGTGCTTTGAGTCACAAAGCCTTCATCACTGATCTGGGATGTGCTTTTTTCTTCCTCTCTGTTGACGCCACAGATTTGGCCCTTCCACAAATGACACACACGCACACGGGTGTTAAAAATAAACTGCATACATGATCCATGAGCTCACGCTCAGAGCAGATGGAGGCTCTCCTGGAAACATCACATGTCATTGTCGCTTCTGAGTCCAGACAGACTTTCAAACATTTCTGGGACAGTCAGTGAGCCCCTGATGAAATGCTACCACAGAATGCACACGAGCAGCAGGATGTTATGCAAACACACACGATGTTCCAGTTGTGTAGTGGACCGGGAAAGCCTTCAGTCCTCAGGACCGGGCACAGCCGACGATGGTCAGCAGTCAACTAAAACTCAAAAATATTCCAGATGAAGAATGAAAGAAATCCACCCGTCTGTAAGCCAGGACTAAACTCAACCGCGCTTTGTGTAAAAGGGGCTGATGCATTTTCAATAGTTGGATGACAAAAAGTCCAGAAAGGCTTTAATGAAGTCAAAAATGACATATTGATCATTTCTGTCATTCAGAAATCTGCAGGTTGTGTAGTTTCGATTTTTTACAATTATTTAAAAGTATCTTTGTGTGTTTCTGATTTTAATAAATCATTTTACTTTGAATAAATCAACAGAGAGGGTCTCCAGTTTAGATGTTTGAACTGAAGTGGACTTAATGCAGGAAATGCAGCATCAGAGCAGCAGCTCCTGAGGTTTAAGTTCTTTTTTGTGCTTGTCTCTGAAAATGAATGTGTCCTAAACACTGAATGACTGTCAGTGTCAAAGGCTGCCATGGATCCAGCGTCAGGAACAGAGGAGGCCTTTGGAGGCCACAGGTCTGGCTGTGCGGGGTAAGAGCACCAACCACTACGCCACCATGCAGCCTAAGCTTCGCTTCAAAAGTTTAAAATTCCATTTTGATTTCTGAATCAACACATTTTGCCTCAAGTTTACTTTTTGAAATGTATGCCCAGAGAAAACTGTTTTTTTAACCCATTCCCATGATACAATGTCTGTAGGTAAATGTGTTGAGCAAGAGAAAACAAACACGTTTTAATTCTACTGTGATGTTTCCTATAAATAGATGCATCCATAGTAAATTTGTTTTCAGCCTTACTAATTTAGACAATGAATCGTTGCAGCCCTGAAATGAAAGGTGGAGTAGAGAAAGGCTGGAGCTGGTTTCCCTGCAGGATTTTTATCCACACCTTTCCAACCAGGACAGGAGAGCACATCCACCCTTCTCCTTCCGCCAAAGGCTGTGGTGGTGGTGGTGGGGGGGTGTAATCACAAGCCAGAATGTAAAATGGGAAAAACATGCATTTGCAGTCATTAAAAAGGCCATATTTCATGGTTCATTAAAAATTAGCAAAGGCCATTTTGCTGAGAAATGATGTGTCTGTGCCTGAAGCTTCCCTATTAGTTTTTTAATTTTTTTCTTTGATTCAGATTCAGCAGTTCTCCACATTTCCCTCAGTCTTTTGCTCCAACGGCGTCTTTTACTGTGAAACAAGTGATGGAGAACTTGCAGAAGACCCGCAGAAGACCTACAGAAGACCTGCAGAAGACCTGCAGAAGACCTGCAGAAGACCTGCAGAAGAGCTGCAGGAGACCTGCAGAAGACCTGCAGAAGACCTGCAGAAGACCTGCAGAAGACCTACAGAAGACCTATAGAAGACCTGCAGAGGACCTGCAGAAGACCTGCAGAAGACCTACAGAAGAGCTGCAGAAGACCTGCAGGAGACCTGCTGAAAACCCGCAGAAGACCTGCAGAAGACCTGCAGGAGAGCTGCAAAAGACCTACAGAAGACCTACAGAAGACCTACAGAAGACCTGCAGAAGAGCTGCAAAAGAGCTGCAGAAGACCTGCAGAAGACCTGCAGAAGACCTGCAGAAGAGCTGCAAAAGAGCTGCAGAAGACCTGCAGAAGAACAGCAGAAGACCTGCAGAGGACCTGCAGAAGACCTGCAGAAGACCTGCAGGAGACCTATAGAAGACCTACAGAAGACCTACAGAAGACCTGCAGAAGACCTGCAGAAGACCTGCAGAAGACCTGCAGAAGACCTGCAGGAGACCTATAGAAGACCTACAGAAGACCTATAGAAGACCAATAGAAGACCCACAGAAGACCTGCAGAAGACCTGCAGAAGACCTGCAGAGCAGCACAGTTGTCTCCAGCTCATCTGGGTGATCACACATCTGCTCAGGCGGAGCGTTCGCCCTCAGATGGCGGCACCTTTCCTGCCATGGAACAGTGAATGTGGCAGCTGATCTCCAGGTTCAGAGGCTCCCATCTTATCCTCAAGATGCGTTTGAGAGTGAATTAAAAGACTAAGAATAGACTGGAGCTCATATCGGGCATCTTATCGCATACAGATTGTGTCTCGCCCTGAAGGGCTCCTTCTGTGACTAATTTGAATTTAAAAGAGCAAAGCTGAACCCGTCACAGGAAGCTCACTGTGTCTTTTACATCCTTCTGCCTTTCAACACTTCAAACTTGTTCGGTTTCATCTCACAGACAATCTCAAGGGTAAACACTTTTTCTGGAAACATTTTACAATGAGGAACACAAAAGGTTGCTAAGGGAGTTAGGAACAAATCAGAGATCGTCTCAACGGATCAGATAATCAATCTGTTTTATTGTGCAGCAACTTTTCAGATAAATCCAAATAAATAACGTGTGTTTCAAGATTCCCATATGAACACAGATATTTCAAACATGTAAAACATTCTAAGTACAAAAAAGATAAAAACTAAAAAGATTATATGATAAAAGATATTTGCTAATCAGATTGGCCGACTGGATTTATTCATTTTTATTTTGTCACTACACATTTCAGCTTTGCTTTTAAATGTATAAAAACTTCTTTAATTTTGGGGATTTTTGCAGTGAAAAGGGACAAAAATTAGAATGACTTTTTTGTAGAGCATTATTGTGGAATTACTGTAAAAACTGTAAAAAAAAAAAAAAAAAAAAAAAAAAAAAAAGAGGAAGCTGGTATTGTACTAAAAAGACGGAGGTCAAAACATTTTACATAAATGATCACAGCAAATTGTGAAGGACTAAAAAATGCTTGAAATAGCCCCAGACAACTGACGGTCAAAGACAATGTTGTACCATAAAAGTGGTGTCTTTGATGAGGAGAAGGCTAAGAACCAAATGGTACATCATCCAAACCAATCCAGTGGAGTCACTGAGCAGCCACTAAATACTCAAAACGTCAGTGGGCAGATACAGAAACTGAGTAAAACCTGGATATACTCAGTACGGAGGTACTTAGAATCCAGAGGAGTAACTAAAATCTTTGGAGTCTACAGGGATTCAAGAATAAAATGAGAAATGAGGAAGTAATGAGGCCCTGTGACCTAGTGGAGGTTTTTATTTAAAGGAAATCAATGACAGAGCAGAGAGTGGGCTGTGCCTTTTCCAGCAGATACTTCAAACATCTAGAGATGAAGAAAAAACACTTTCTGGTAGGGCTGTGAGTTGACAAGTGTCTGGCGATACGACAAACGTCACAATCCAATATTTATTCCCAGACTGACACACAGAGGACAATGGCAGCCTCCATTTTCACGACGTTCCTTGAGGTACAAGCCTCAAAGAAACTGCAAGACACCCTGAAGATGCAGCTGCTCGTGTCTACGACCTTCCACCAACCCAAAAACCTGCAGCACCTGTGCAGGTGCACACACCTAAAGCTTCATTGATTCTTTTTATGTGGTGCATAAAACGTACTGGTCTCTCGCTCCTGCATTGAAACAAGAATAATTATCAGGTTGGTGCTTCTGCTCCATTTTATAGTTCCAATAAAATATTAGGGGTGTATTCTGACGGGAAAAAGTTCCTTCATTCCTAATCTGTTTGCATCACATAATGCCCGGGTACGGTGGCCGTTTTGGTCCAGTTTTTCCCGCTCCGAGGTCGGATTGTAATCAGACTGAGGAATCTCAGAGAGAACCGAAGCTCAGTCCGATTGGAAACGAACCGAGACCACCTCGAAGGATGGGTCCGAGAGCGCTTCCTGGTCCCGCACAAGGGTCCACTTGGGTGTATTCAGATTGAAGATGTGTTCTGGATTCACTTTAAGCCAACCAAATGTGTCCAGTCTGATTACACCCTAACAGGTTTAAAGAGTCTCTGCCTCAAGTTAACTGGTTAGTAGTGTTGGTTTGGTGCCAGGACTCCTGGTTTGCTCCTTGCTGCCTAACTGCACAGACGGTGGGGTAAAAATCCTCCACAAGTTTGTTTTTGACTTAACAAACTCAATGAAAGGTGCAGCACTAAAGGGTCTTTTATGGCTGCCCATAATTTCCACCTGCTCCTTTACAGTCTTCATTTCAGAGCTATTTAGGTCGGCTGCTGTTAATTGATAATTCTACAGTCAATTTGGAGGCGCTAACTTTGAAAGTTAATTTCAAAAGTAATTTCAAAGTGTTGCTCTTAGCCGTTCATCTCAGAAGCAATTTGGAGGCCACTAATGGCAGAGAGGCTATTTAGTGACACACTTTATTAATTGAGTGAAACAGAAACAGACTGAAAGTCAGTTTGTATTTGAGAGGTTTTTTTCCCTCCGACTTTAGAAGAACAACACACAGACCAGGTATTCTGGAAAAGTGACGAACATTCTGGACTTCATCACAATCATGTGTTCAGTGGGGATTTATATTAATATTAAAATAATAAAATATTAAAATATTTAGTTGATTCTGTTCAACAAACAATGACTTCAAAAGAAGTGACCATTGAAACTCGTGTTTCCAAAGTGTCCTTCATCAAGTTTTACTAAACTAAAACACATCAAAGGTCAACTTTAATTCATTTAAATAGGAACATTAGAATCGGGACATCCCATTTCTGTTAAGAATGAGTCTGTACTTGTTCCAAAGCTCATCCAGAGGCGGGTATGAGGTCCAGGTCTGAGCCTACACACGTGCACAAACCCGTTCTCATCCGGCACATGAGTTCTCAGACCGTGAAGAACAAGTTGGATTTATTGTTTAGGTTTGTAAGTATCGATTCCTCTGTGCTGTTTGGGTGTTTAAGCTGCTTCACTGTGACCTGCTGGCTCCATGTCCTGTTTGTCTTTGGTCGTTTACTCTGATTGAACCCCCCCCCCTCCAGCCTGAGGCCCATAACAAAGAAAATTAGACGACAAAAGACAAAAAAACCCCATTGTAACAATGAATCTCTTCAACACGAAAAGCCTCCGTTTGCTGAACACTGCTGGAGAAACAAGAAATCATCTGCTTTTAGGGTTTTAACAAGAGTTCAATAAACTGCGATAAACGCTTGTTTTTACTGCTAAAAATGAAGCATGTCATTTAGTCGGGTCATCACGGAGAATATCTGATGACAAATCTTGGAAACTCTCCTCTTTTTTCTTTAGGAAGCTCAGGAAAGACAAGGCCTTTTCAGTAGAAGCTAAGAACATGACCCCATCACTGCTGGGATCCGCTCACACGCTACGCAGAAGAAGCAGGAGATGTTTTTGTGGCGCTTCTGTGCAGAAGCTGCAGGCTTTGGGCCGGCTCCTTTCCTGCACGGTGTGATGGGAAAATGCCACAGAGCAGGGGTTCGTTTGACTGCAGATGATCCCGTATTTACCCCCCCGTCTGGCTGCTGGTTCTGCGCACACACAGTCGACACCGACCCTCAGAGAGGATCAAAACGCGTCTGACGGCCTCATTAAAGCACTTTGGCCAACGCAGGCGAAGCGACAACAGACACCTGCCCCTGTGCCAAAGCGAGCTTTCTGCAGAGCCAGCGGAAGCTTCCACAGCACCTCCAGTGGTTTCATGGCAGGCGATGGCTTCACTGCGCTCAGTCATGAGCCATCCATGATAAAACTAAAGGGAGAGAAGCCTGAAGGAGGGTTCCTGCTGCGACTTAATGTCATTAGTGAGGAGAGGGTTGTAGGAGCTTTGAGGGAAATCAAAGCTTGGATGTTATCCTAATATGGCTTCATGAATATGATTCTGTTCAACAAATCCTGGTGAATGGAACCAATTGAGCCTCACAACTACTATTGAAGCCTTTGTGCCGGAATGTTGTGGTGAAGAACGGCTCTTTGCTTCCAACTCAACTCAACTCAACTCAACTTTATTTATATAGCACTTTCATACAACAATAGTTGAGACAAAGTGCTGAACACAATAGTAAAAGAAAACCATTAAAACATGTTAAGACAAACATTAAAACATGTTAAGACAAACATTAAAACATGTTAAAAACACAGAGGGAGATAAAACTATAGAAAACAGTAAACAGTTGGAAAAAACAGTGGTCTCATATTGGGTTAAAAGCCAGAGCATAAAAATGGGTTTTTAAACGGGTTTTAAAAGTGGACAGTGAAGGGGCTTCTCTAATGGCCAGCGGCAAAGTATTCCACAGCTTTGGAGCGGCTACAGCAAAAGCTCTGTCCCCTCTGAGCTTCCGTCTGGACCTCGGTACCTCCAGAAGCATCTGATCAGCTGATCTGAGGCACCGGGCCGGGGAATAAGGAGAGAGAAGCTCAGAGAGGTAAAGCGGGGCAAGACCGTGTAAAGATTTAAAAACAAGTAAAAGAATCTTAAAATGAATTCTAAAATGCACAGGCAGCCAGTGAAGCGATGCTAGAATCGGCGTAATGTGGTCTCTCTTGCGTGCTCCAACCAGAAGACGAGCAGCTGCATTTTGAACACGTTGGAGACGCAAGAGAGACGACTGGCTGAGTCCAAGATAAAGAGAGTTGCAGTAATCCAGCCGTGACGTGATGAAGGCATGGATTACTGTTTCAAAGTGTGCAGGTGTTAAAAAAGGTTTTACCTTAGCCAGTTGACGAAGGCTTAAAAAGCCTAACTTCACTACAGAGCTTATCTGTTGGTCCATCCTAAAGTTACTGTCCAATTTAACACCCAAGTTAGAAACAGTTGATTTTAAGAAACCTGTCAGAGAGCCCAGATCAATCGGGGACGGTCCACTAAAATCATTCGGTCCAAAAATTACAACTTCTGTTTTCTTTTCATTAAAACTCAAGAAACTTAGGGCCAACCAGTCCTTAATGTCATGGAGACATGACAGGAGCTGCGTCACAGAGAGATTATCTTTTTTAAGCGGCAGATAAATCTGACTGTCGTCAGCGTACAGATGAAAGGAAATGCCATGCTTTCTTAGAATGGAACCTAAAGGTAACAGATATAAAGAAAACAGAAGAGGTCCCAAAACCGATCCTTGTGGGACCCCATAGGAAACCCGAGCTGTGGTGGATTCATAACCCCCTAAACTGACGCACATGGTTCTTTCCGCCAGGTAAGATTTGAACCAGTCCAGTGCAGTACCTTGAATCCCCACCAGGTTCTGGAGCCTAGAAATTAAAGTGCCATGGTCTACAGTATCGAATGCTGCAGTTAGGTCCAGCAAAACTAGAACAACATAATCTCCAGCATCATTGGCCAAGAGAATGTCGTTGCTGACTCTTAGCAGTGCTGACTCCGTACTGTGCACGGGTCTAAACCCAGACTGGAAGACTTCAGGAATTTTATGTTGGTTTAAAAAATCCTCCAGCTGTGAGTAGACCACTTTCTCCAGGAGTTTAGAGATAAAGGGCATCTTGGAGATGGGTCTAAAATTGGCCAGTACAGCACTGTCCAGGCTGGGTTTTTTAAGTATCGGCTGAACCGTTGCATGTTTAAAGGTGGAGGGGACGACACCAGCAGCCAGACTGCTGTTGATAATAGAAAGGACCGTCTGTGCAACACTGGGGAAGACCTCCTTAAAAAACTTAGGAGGGACGGAGTCTAGGGGAGAACCTGATGGTTTGCTTTGACTGACTAATTCATTTAAAAATTGAAGAGACGCTGGCTCAAATTCTCTAAATTCTGCTGGGCAGAGAACACAGGTCGAAGGGTCGGAGGAAGGTAGAGTGATGCCAGCCCTTATATTTGATACCTTATTGTTAAAAAACTGTAAAAACATATTGCACAGGTCAGTGGAAGCTTCTAAGGACCCCGCCTGTGGAGGATTAAGAACAGAGTCTATCATTTTAAAAAGCACCCGTGGGTTATGCTGATTAAGAACAATAATATTAGCCAAGTACTCTTGTTTAGCAAGTTTTACAGTGCCCTGGTAAAAGTGCCAACAATTCTTCAAGATTTGTAGTGAGATCTGCAGTTTGTCCTTCCTCCACCTGCGTTCAGCTTTTCTACAGGCCCTCCGGGCTTCCCGGGTTCTCTCATTGAACCAGGGCTCAGGTTTAGGACGGGGCTTTAGTGTCTTAGAGGAGCCACAGAATCCAAGATGCTGGTGCAGGAGGAATTGAACCAGGAACTCAGCTCAAGAACATCAGCACCAGAGGGAGGGACAGCGAGCTGGTTAAAAGCAGAGGAAAACTGACCAGCAGTGGAAGAGTTAAAAATCCTGCGGCGCTGAGGAGGGGCGGTAGATTTAACAGCAGTGCGTGAAAGTTCAGCTTCAAACACTACAGGCATGTGGTCTAAAACAGCTATGTCACAGATCTCAATATTAAAAACAGGTAGAC
Source organism: Oryzias curvinotus (assembly GCA_023969325.1). NCBI lineage: Eukaryota > Metazoa > Chordata > Actinopteri > Beloniformes > Adrianichthyidae > Oryzias > Oryzias curvinotus. The sequence continues at coordinate 1,153,642 of CM043718.1, read as the reverse complement.
CATGGGAAAGGACGAGATCCAGTACGTGTCCTTGTTCATGAGTGGTTCCAGACACCCACTGAACAAGATTAAAAGAGTCAATGATCTCTAAAAAGTCCTTCACCAAAGGCTTTTTCAGGGCAACAGACATGAATATTAAAATCCCCAACAATAAGAACACGATCGTAGAGTGGCATAATTTCAGCCAAAAAGTCAGAAAATTCCTTCAGAAAATCTTTGTTGTACTTGGGAGGTCTGTAAACGACAGCGCACAGCACCACCTCAACTACAGTCCAGAATTGATCCCAGTTACAAGACAGGAACTTCTTTCTTATGGTTGATTTGAACCTTTGGTTCTCCGAAAAAGAGCGGCTAACACACAACCAAGATGGGTTGCGAGTGAATTGTCCAAGATAGAAGAAGTTGGATCTCTCTGGCTGCCCTGAAAACACCCCACTGCTCCCCCATGACCTGAACATGGATGGGCGGGAAAGATCAAACCTCGGCTGTGGTGCAGAGGATCGCAGCTTCTCGCCCGTGTGCTCCTGGCGGTTATCGGTCAGCGCCAATGTTGGTCAGCGGAGCCTCCATCAGTGTGTGAGTGTGTGTCTGGGGGTGACTGGGACTGCAAAGCTCTTCGGGGCTCAAGGAAGCAAAGCTTTAGAGAAGTTTACCCCATTTACTCTTAAAATAAGAAAAGCTTTGATGACAGAGGACTCAAAGACGTATGTTTCACTCAAAACAAGGACTGTAGTAGTAGTACTTTCAAAAGAACTACTACAAAAGTCCAAACACCGGGATGCCTGCAGAAAGCAGAGCAGGACTTTCCTCACTGCCACCGGAGCTGAAAAGAAACTTTGGCTTTTGCTCGGCTTTCATATGCAGAAGCCTCCCACACTGCGCATAACTCATCCAGACACATTTATGACTTTGAGCGAGCCCGAGGCGCCTCACCACAGAACGCCGCTGATCTGCTTTCCAAGAAAAACACACATCAAAAATGGAGCTGACACTGAAATATGGAAACATCAACCCAACAGAACCACCAGCACCTCAGAAGGACCGGCCGTCTGCCAATTAGTGGACCATCACGGCGGCTGTGATGACCCCAAGTAAACAACGTCCACCATTAACGAACTGTGGTTAGGTTTCTAAAACGGTTTGGATGAAGTCAAACTTCCATGCAGTCCAAACTCTCTGAATGTTTAGAGCAGAAAAAATTATTTTATGAGAAAAATACAATTATGTGATTTAGATTCAGAACACGGATCATTGCAGATTTACTAAAGGCATTCAAATGTGCGTAATGCATGTGCACAATCACTGCACGCTCAGTTGTCAATAACGTTAGTGTTCAACAGTAATTCTATTTCTTTATTTCTCTATTGCCGCTCATGAATGACCCCCTCCTGATGAAAATACAGTGGCGTTAGAGGTTTACGATCATGAATCAGAGTCCAGGTTTGTCTAACTTCTGTCTTCATTGGTCCAAACCTGTGGATTAGCCTAATCATTAGGATCTTTCTAAGTATCTGTACCCAGAGAACACATTTCACACACCTCGCTGTGAGACAACTGATGAGACTTTAACTTTACTTTTTTAGTGTTGCTTTTGTTTCCTTTTTTTTTTACAAGGCTTTATTTTTTTTAAATATATGTTGGTGGTGCTGTTTTTTTACTTTTTTGTCACATTGTAGTTTTTTTTTTAATAATATGTCACTACTTACTATTCCCTTCTTATTATTATGGTATTATGCCATTACTGATATAGATGTTCTATGTTTGATACATGTTCAGCTAAGATTGTTGTAATTAGTTAATGAACATTTTTATTTGCTAAAAGTCTCTGTCCTGTGTATAATTATAAACTTAATGAACACAAATGGGTCATTTCCAAAAACGTTCTATATATTTGGTGTTGGTATCTGGCTAAACACAATTAGCGTGAATCAGCTGTTGCAGAGAAAAGCGGGTTATGCTGCCGGTATGCAATACTTATTGTTATTTTTTTACTTGTCCTGTCCAACAGCTGAGCAGTCAGATGAGAGCTGAAGGCCTCTTGTGTTTGACATGTTTCACTGTTACAATAGCTGTTATGTTTGAGGTGTATATTTATATAAACCCCTTTTGTAATTTAGGCTAAACTTTATTCAACTTGCTCATATATAACTTTTGTTTTCTTTTGTTGCACCGGACAGAAAAGAAAAGACCCCTGGTTGGCGGGGGGGGGGGGGGGGGGGACGACATGAGCATAAGGCAATATGCTCAAGTGGACCTTTATGTTCTACTAAGTTGATGGAATGTAAAAAGAAGGAGGGAGAGTACCCCGTCATCCCCACACCAGCGCCAGCCAGGACCCCCCCCCCCCAACACCCACACAATAGGAGATAGAGAGCAGCCCCCCCCTGCCATGCCGGTAGCCCCAGGAGAGCACCCCCTGCCCCAGACAAGCAACCCACCGTCGCCCAGGAGTTCTGGGCATCCCCCCACCCCGACCCCGTGCATGGGCCAGGACCCCCCAAGGGCGACCCGCCCTACGCTCCAGACAGACGGCGGTATGTAATAGTTAGTGATGTGTTGCATTTCCGCTCTTCTCAGCCGATCAGCTGGTTCATGTTGATTGGTGAGGAGTTAGGGTGTGACAACGAGCATCGTAGGTTTAGACATCAGCTTTCAAGGGTAAAATGGAAAATAATGTAACTGTTGGGGAGGGTGGGAACGGGACGTCAACTTCCGGTTAATGATGTCTGGGCGCCATCTTGTTGTCTGCAGCCGGGTCCTCTTGACCTTAATGAAAATGGAACGTACCATTGTTGTGCGTGTGGTTAGTGTATTGTGACGTACTTGTAAGGGTAATAGAAGTTACACACAGTTATGATGCACGGGTGACGTTGTGGTGTGAGTACTGGCTTCTCACTGAACGCACACAAATGATGCACGCCCAGGGTGTGCACGTGAAACGCCATTTAGCCGTGGAAACCCGTAGGTTTATTCCATGATAATTTATCTATGCTTGGTCACATAAGTGAGAGGTACAACATATGTGATGTCAGTTACACATTGGGTTTTATGAGATTTGTGTACTTTTGTTGTTTTAACATTTACAGTTTAAATGTTTTTGAGATTTCAGTTTCTTAAACATGAGAACTGTTCTGTAATTCCACTAAGATGAAGAAACACTCCTGTGGGATTGATTTTGATGAGGTATTTAAACAAAACGAGGAGTGAATGCAGCATCTTTGGACATTAGAAAGACTAGGATTAGACTGAATGACACTCGGCGCCGTGCTCTGACTGTTGTTTTGGCAACTTCTTCACTTTGAAATAAACCGTAAAAGAAGGAGCAGCTTAAGCGTTTTAACAAAGCACTGACTCGTTGTTCTCGTGTCTCCAGGGAACCAAAGTTAAACCTCACAGGCAGTTTTAAAAAGCCCGTTGTGGGTATTTTTGGTATTTTTCTCATCTTTGTTGGGTTTTTGAAACTCAAGACGGTGAACAAATGAAGACACGCAGAGTGATCCAACATCTCAGATGGATTTATGAAGGATAAGAGACGAGGATGATGACGACGACGGAGAGAAAAACAAATGAAGACGGTTGATGATGCAAACAGAAGAGCCTGATCCTCCAGCAGAGCTGCCATTGATTGTTCCTGCTGGTAGAGACGCCCAAATGAAAGCAGAAAACAGAGCCGAGTCTGACCTATTTACCGCTGCTAAAATCAGAACCACACACGGATCACACAGCGCAACAAGAGCTGCCAGGAAATCAAACACTCACCCAGAAACTACAAAAACAACAACAACAACAGAGGCAAATGAGCTGCTGATGCTGTCAGAATCAGAACACAGACACTGAACTGGTACAGGAAGCTGCGTTTGAGCCGAACAAACACGACTTCCAACCCCATCGGTCCATCTTTGAGTCCAGACGTTTTCATTAGTTATGAGGGGGCCACTCCCCCCAAAAGACTCTACAACCAATCAGTTCAGTGCTTCTCCTTTGTTCTGATCTGAAGACACTCTTTGGCATCACAGAGCAAAGGCTCATGGGACTGATTAGCTGTGGTAAGTCATTTATCAGACGCCGGCGTTTGATGTCACCACTTGGTGTTTTCAGCATCGGGAACCTGGAAGACGTTTTAATTGAGTTTAAATGAGCAACTGTGGCAAAGGTCACATTTTCTCAGGTTAGTCGGTTTTTTCCACATTAATTGCATGACTGGAGTGACATTTTAGTTAATTAACACAGGTTTTTATTACTGCAAGGCAACAGCCTTTACACAAAGAAGAAAGTCGCCACGAAACTCTTTCTCCTCGCCGTGTAGTGGATCCCTGACATGCAGATGTTTGGCTCCCTGAGGAGTGTTGACACTCATGATGAAGATCACCTTCCTGCTCCTCTGGTGACAACAGGCACCTGCAGCTCCTCAATACTCACTGTGTTTACTGACACTTCCAACTCTGTAGTTAAAAACGTCTTCAGGTCCACGCTGTGACCTGTTCCCCGCACTAAATCGCAGTTTTTTGTTTTTTTTCTTGAGCCTGGTTGGTTCTCACAGACAGGAAGGCCTGTTGAAGGTTGATGCCTTCATGTTTAAAGAACAACATAGATGTTGAGCAGGAGGTGGAACACAGGAACATACATGTGTGATGTAACAGACAAGCATTAAGGCTGCAGTGGCTAACACACACCCTCATAACTTCAGTCTGTGCAAACATGCTAATTAAATGTGCTATTAGCCTCACATCAGCGTCTTGGACCTGTGACTTTCTTCATTTAGGTGACATACGACACAACTGCAGCTGAACAGGAGCAATAGAGCTAACGGCAGAAGGAGCTCCGGATGATATTTGAACGGATCTGCAGCGTGACAAAGCCATCCTGTTCTCAGAGTTGTTGTTGAAGTCTCTCCTCCTGATCCAGATGCAGGAGCAGAGCTCCTCTCAGAAACCCCCACGCAGCTCCTTAGCGGCAGATGAATTATCAGGAGCGTGTTTACTAAATGAGAAGCGTTTTCAGCTCAAGTCAAACTGTGTGAAACTCTTGTTCTCATGCAGCTCAGCAGAAATGTTGTGACAACGACGGAACAAGAAAGGAGTCAGAACGGATCCTAAACACCCGTTTGTGTGGGCCGATCTGTTCTGGGATGAGACAAACTGTACTCAGACTTCCCTTTGTGTGCGGCTCATCACAGTCGGTGTGATGGCAGCATTGTGCTTTTTTAATATCTGCCCTGAAAAGCAGGCAGGAAGGCTCTCAGATCAATGAATGCCTGAGAGATCTCTGTGTTCGTTCTTCCATGACTTTGCTGCGAGCGTAACTCGCTGACTCACAATTATGTCCTCCTTTGAGGATGTTTATAGAAAGAAAATTGAGCTTTACTTCAATGATGGAAAGAGACAAAGAGAAAAAGAATAGAAGGTCCATATTTGTTCTGGTTCTGCTTTTGAGCAGCACAAAGAAGTCATTATCCTCACACTTTGGTACAGGTCTGTCTCAGCCCGGCTGCTCGACTTAGACCGGCTAAGGAGGACCGGGACGTAAGAAATATGAACATTTTATGAAGACTATTTATAATTCCACTGAGTTCTGATGATGAAAACATGAGGGAATTATGAAAAATACATGTTCAGACTTTCTTTTAAATTAAAAATTGTTCAAACATAATGCCTTGTGGTTAGTCGGGTGACTATTGATGTGCACTGGTTGTTCACAAAGACTTCTGGGAAATTCCAGGGCACTGAATTTTGGAATTGTAGATTTGGACACTCCCCCAAAAATGGCAAACACCCTAAATAGTGCTGACAGAACTCCGTCAAACCCTTACATGTGTCAGAGTCGAGGCATGCGGGCCACATCCAGCCCGCCATGATCATTTATACAAGATGGCCTGGTGAAATGTAGGGCTGATAACATTCACTACAGATCCCATAATGCAGTGCTTCAGCTGCCCACTAGCCCTCACAATGCCGTAGAAAAAATGTTGATTCTTAAAACAAAACCTTTAATAACTGACTGGAGGCAACATAAATGCTTTCTGACATAACTGGTCAACACGCGTGTGTTATTTGTGGAGCGTATGTGGCTTAAAAAATATATATAATATATAATATATATTCTATATAATATATACGATGCCAAAATGAGACAAACATCAAACAAAGTCACAGAGATTTTTGTTCACAAAGGAGAAACACGTCGTCATTTTATGTGTGAAGGTTATAGACCATTGTGGGAATTCTGCATACTCTTCAAACACTTGGGTTATTTACTATGGGATATAGTTTTGGGTTGCTATTTGGAGTAATACTAATAATGTAATAGTGGTTTCTTTTTCCTGAGATTTTTAAAATAACCTTGGGTTAGGTTTAAAAAGAACCTCTTTTTTTTTTTTAAGGGTCTATATCATGCCAAAGCTCACACGTCGCTCTTCGTATCTCCACTTCCAGGGCCTCCTCCACACTTTGACGCAGGAATGCTAATGAAAATCCACCATCCATTTATTCAGACGCATCTCCGGAACAGGACAACCTTCACGGCGCTGCGATGCAGTCGGCCTTCTAAGCGTGCAGCTCTGAGAGACTTTAGTGGATCCAGTTATTACAGCCGAATTAGAGGTGTCACTTCAATTTGAAAGATGGGCATTACGACTATCTTTGCTTCCACTTAGGACCAGACGTGAAGGGACTTCAAGGACAGATTGGCTTTTTTAAAGCTTTGTAAGACAAAATGAGCCCATTTAAGGGAAAGTAACGGGTCTTTCATGCTGTAATCAGTCTGTTCATACCTGATGGGCTCACCATCCATCATTGTAATGGATGACAGCCATTTGCCTGGTTTTAGGAACTACTTCAATTGATTCATTACATTAAGAAGGTGGATTATTATTGAGTGATATCTGTATTAAAGTAACAGGCTTTTATTTAAGATATCACTTTTCCTGTTTTTATTCGTCCACTGAGCCAAAAATCGGCGTCATCTTTGGTGACGATACATTTCTTTCAGGAGAACAAATGTATTGAAACATCCGCCACGGGTCTCCGTTCTCGTATCGTCCTCTTGTTGGATCCTTTGCCAGTGCAGGACAATGGGTGCCTATGAGGACAGCCTTCAAGTGCATCCTCATGAAAGTTTCATTAAGCTGAGAGGAGAAACCTGCACATTGATTTGGAGCCGTAGGCAGACAGTCTCACTGGAAGAACGTCATCTTTTGTTAGAAATGCAGAATAAATAAATAAAAGGAGTGGTTTGGATCTGCTTTTCTGTGGTTTCATAAGCGTGTTTTTATGACGATCACATCTATCTGAGCTGTGATTATCTCTTAATTATTATTCAGCATAGGGTCTTTGATCCTAAACTTTCCAATGATATTAATATTATCATCTGCTGAACAGAAACATGGAAAATAGAGGATGGGGGCAATCAAAGCTCAACATGAAAGACCGGAGTCACTCAAGGAGAGATTTTCAAATTTTAGAGACAGAGAGGCAGAAGATAAAGCAGCAGAGATAAGGATGATGACATGCATCTCAATCTGCAGCACCTTCAACTTAAACGGCCCGGGGCCTTTTTTATTGAGCTAAAAAACTTTTTTTTTTCAATTATGAATCTCCTGCAGAATCTGAAAGCTGACATGCTGTTTCTTTAGGATTTAGGCTCATTAGCACCAGAGCTGGTCCTCAAGATCCTCAGACACAAACGCTCCGCTTTTGTTTTCCAGTTCCTCATGCAGGGTTTGCTGCTGGTTATCGGGATCATAATGTGGAACACCAGCTGATCAGCAGTCAGACGGAGGTCCAGACTGACTATACTGACACCAAAGGTCCAGTTTTAAGGTCAGCGGTCCAGGAGCCTTTAAACAAAACTCAGGGGGGGTCAAACCTTTGGTCAGGACTCTAGAATTCAAACAGACGTCCACCGGTTGTTGGGCCAGAAGAAATTCTGTTAAGGAAAGACGACCCAAGGGCAGAGAAGTACGACAACACGTCCAAATATGGACAGGCAGAACTAACGAGAAAAAAAAGGGTCCTAAATAATGGACTAACGGAGAATTACACTGCAAGATCTAAGGAAAATAAAAACCCCTTGTTTAAAAACACTTCCTATTTTTCAAGAACACTGATCTTATTAGGAACGTTTTTCAAAAACAAAAAAGGAAAACAGGTAAAAGAAGAAAATTAAAAGGATCTTACCAAGATTCCTTTTAAGAAAAAATTTGTGTCACTAAAATTTCATTTCTTAAAGTATTTTTTTCCAATTTGAATGATTTCCTCAATCTATTTCTGGGGGGGGGGGGGGGGGGGCTGCTTTTGTTGTGTGCGGACTACCATCTTGGGTTGGGTTTGACTGTTTGTCAGATGTTGACGTCTTTTATTCTTGAATAATCAGAAGTCCGATTCCCGTTCCATTCAAGAAGACGGTCTGACACTCTGCTCTGGAGCCGGAGAGGAAAGTCGCCAAATTAAAAGCTTTGACTGCAGCTCACCGATAAGACCAGGAAAATCTATTTAGAGCAAGCAGAGAGTCGGGGAAATGTCAGGAGATGTTGTTCTACCTAAATAATGGTGGCGCACAGAGCGATGCAGAGATTTGAATCGGGTGAGGAGACTTTCAGAGCTTTGTGACAAGAAGCCCCGCCTCCTGGTGCAGAAACAGTACATCAGCTCAACGCGGGTATTTCCAGTGAATCTTTACGCTTCAAGCTCCCGCAGGTTTAAATGATCAATTGAGGTGTTAAAGTGAAGAAAAGGCTACGCTGAAAGGCTTTTATTACACTGTTCTACAAAGACGTCAAATGGAAGCAGCCGCCTAAACCACTGTTAGCAGCTCTATGATTTAAACTCTTATTGTTCCCAAATCAAGTTTCAGCCTCAGATGCTGAATACCTGCCAGGGAAGCGCTGCAGTTATCTCACACTTCAAATTAAAAGTCTCTAATATGAGGCATGAACGGCAATGAAGTGACTGGATCTGCACTGAGGTGAGCAATAAAACCAATTCAAGAACGGAAGGAAGAACCCAACTTCCTGTTTGACGAAACTGCAGAGAGGAAAAGCAGTGTCGTGTTCATCATTACAGGGCATCAAAACTGACAGCAGATTTGTTTTTATTCTGTCGACGGAAGAAAAACCTTCACTGAGACGATGGAAAGGTTTGACACTTTGAAACCCTTTAAAGTTGCACGTCAGCACGATTTCAAAATCCGCCTTTTGGCAGACATTTTGGAGACTTCAGGAGAGGAACGACATCCAAAGACAGCAGCTTCCAACCAGCCGCCGCCGCCACCGCCGCCACATGAAACAGTACATCAGGACAAACCTGGAACGCCGCAGGCCTTTCTACTTTTTAATTGGATGAACATTTGATCCAGTTAATTACATTTGACAAGAAGTAAATAATTAGAAAAACCAAGTTGGACAGAGACCCTGGAGGTCTGCAGTCTGTCTGCATTTCTGATTTCTCCTCACAAGTTTTCTTTCAGTTACAAAACTGTTCTCATAAACAGAACAAAAATAACTGTTTTATGTTTTTTTTTTTTTATCTAGGGGCTTAATGAGAGCTGAGATAATGATCCAGAGTCATGACAATAAATGTATCTGTCATTTACATAACTAAACAACATATTGAATAATCAGAGTGAGTATGTGTTATCTGGTTATCAAAACAAAACTGTCCACAGAAACATGATGGATGATTGTTTCTTTCTCCTAACCTGTTGTTCCTAATGCATCATTTTACAGTCTCTGTATAATTTTATCAGTTTAACTATTCTTTTATTCTGTTTTATAAATTGTTCTTTACCTGTAAGACGATATTGGATGCCCAGAAAGGCATCACATAAAAATTATTATTTTTGCAGAAAAAAAACAGACCTAATTTAATATTCAGAATTCAGTTTTTGTGCAGTTTCAGGTTGATTGTGGAATTATGGTGTAATATAATTAAAATATTCCCATAAAAACAAATACATAAATGGATATCAAGCCATCTTTTTTGTTACCTATTACATATAATCTAAATTGAATCCATTACAGCCAACTGGAATAACGTCCCCCCTGAGAGTGGAAGGTCGTAGGTTCAAATCCATGGTCACTCAGCTTAAGGGGTTGAAGTGGGGGATTGAACCGCCACATGGTGCCCATTTGGTCTGCAGCTCACTGTTCCCCCAGGGTGATGGGGAGAACAAACTCAACACACCCAAGGGTGTCACAACTAATGGGACCTTTTTTTTGTCTTGAACACATTTTAATGTAGTAAAGAACAAAAAAGCCTCAGACTACTAGTCCTCAGCTTTTCCTGTTCTAAAATTCATGTTTGTGGAGTTTGAATTGGGTAAAAAGCAACAGACCCGCTGTGGTAATGAAGAATATATAGAATTGTTCTCATTTAATTGTACGTCAGGTAGAACCAACCAGTCAGCTCTGACCACAGACGTCACGCTCAGACAGATGAACGAGTCAAGCCTGAGCAGCTTTATTGTTCTGCAGGAGCCATTCCCTTTGATAAAACCTTCGGTGTTTCTGACGGTCACACAGAGACGCCCAGCAGCACCTTCTCTCCCATTGGAAGCCTGCTCCGGCCTCTGAACGGCAGCATTTGCTGCTCCGATGCCTGAAATATTCCTCTGGATTGCACCTACCTGAGGTTCTCAGGAAGTCTGCAGGCGGGGTCGGGGCTTTAAAGACGAATTGAAATTCCGGTCACATCACTTGCTTGAGGGTTACAACAGGATGACAAGCTAACAAGGACACCCTCCCACCTGCAGAGGAGCAAAGAAAGGAGATGAGGAGGAGACGAAGGAGGCGATGGGGGAAAAGAATGAGCGACGGATGCGGGGACAGGGAAGGAAAAATGTCAACACGTTGCATCATTAATTCATTAGCATTCCTTATGGTTCTCTCCTGGCGTCTTCCGTCCCTCGTGTCACCCACCTCTCCTCATTTTCCTTCTATCAATTACTCCTTAGTCCCTCGCCTGCCTCTCCCGCCCTCCCCCCAGGCTGCTCTGTCTATTTTCCTTTCATTAAAGTTCCTCAACCCAACGCACCAAACGCACAAAAGCAGCTGCTAGTTCTGGCAGTTTCACAAAAATGCAAATAGCCAAACCAGTGTCGCCATAAAATAGATCGGAAACAAGAAGAATGCATGGCATGTGCAAGGTCCAAGTTCCATGTGTGATGGCAGACAGAACACAGAGTGTGGAGGAAGATCAGAGAACAAACGTTTCAGCATTCTGGACACAAGTTTATCCATTTGTATCATATTTGATCCACCTATCTCATTATTAAAATCAAAACTGAATTCAAATCCAGTTTTATATGACTTGGTGCATGTTTTCTGCCTTGCAGTTCATCATTATTCCACTAGGGGCGCTAGAAGGGCTTTCGGTAAAATTACAGAAACCCTTTTGGCGGGAAAAGTTTTCCTGGTTTTCAACACGAGACTAAGTAATATATTTTTACTTTACATTATTTTTAAATGACTACCTGCTAGATTAAAAGAATCACAATTAGTTGGTGATTAATTCTTTTATAATATAGGTATGTATCAAATCTGAGACTGTAGGTGAACACGGTCCCTAATATTGTTGTGAACAAAAACGTAACAAATCACACACATTTTCAATCTTTTTGTGGCTTGAAGGGTCTAAAAACATATTAATCCCCCCTAAAAAAAGAAAGTTCTGTCATTATTTGTTGTAGTGGACTTTACAGGAAAAAAACATTAACGTCAAACGACTGTATAGAGGCTCAAACTCACCTCTCAATTGATTGAGGTAAACTCAGAAATGGAGAACCAATTGATCCCAGGCCTCAACGGTTTTCCAACTAACCTGCCACTGCATCTCCTCTGATGAAACACACCTGATCCAGGTAATTAACAGCCAGTAAGGAGCTGGGGTTCAAAAACCAGCAGGAAGCCGGCCCTCAGGAGGAACGGCTTTAATCCCCGGATACTCAGAAGTATGCCTGCTGTCCCGCTCGGTGAGAACAACACCAGACTGTTTTGGAACCATAAGGATGTTCAGGATGAATGGTACAGTCCATTGTTATCCCTGAAGGCTGTTAAGCAGCAGTGGATGCAGTTTGTTTTCTCAGAGAAAGTTTGCTTTGGTCATTTTAACACCCACACTCTGCTGTGGTGAGAATTTTTCTATATGTAAATGTCATTGCAGAGTTAATTTATGGACAACAGTATTTACATGAAACCTGCATATTTGACCTCTTTGCCTCCCAAATCAGAACAGGTCAAATGTTCTGTTTTTTCCAGCAGATGATCAGAATTTGTTGGGGGCAGAATCATGTGACGTACGCTCCATGCAGGAAGAACAGAGCACTGATTTCACACCTTTAGGTAAACCCTCATCCACATGTTTGGATTTACCTCCGATGCCCCTCCTGACACAAAACTCAACCTCTACCTGGGCTGGATTGTGCCCCCTTGTGGCTGCTTAGAGCAGCAGGTGCTGAACCAATGAAAACAGATGTAGCAAGAAAGGCAGAGATGTGAATGTGACAACCATCACAAATAGAAAGCAGCTGTCGTCCACCTACACATCAGCGCCGTTTAAGCTTCTCCTGCAGGCTCCTGGAGGAACCGTGGAGGGAACATAAGGAGGAAACCCGGACTGAAATGTGAGATTGGCAGATAAAGCATTTCAAATCAGACAATCTCACTCTAGCGCTGCGCAGCAGCCTCGGTGACACGGTGGAGGCGGCGAGGGCGAGCTGAGTGGGCGACTTACATACCCGTCTTAACGCTAACACACACTTGTATCAAATATTTGTTTCCAGCAGAACCGTTTTCTAAAGAAATTCCATAACTGATGAAGGTGAAAACACTGCAGCTCTGCAAGTGTTTTTCAACAGATTAATTTTGCTTGCATGAATACGAAGGTTGGAAAGAAATTAATTAAGTTGATAAAATACAGCAACAAGTAAAAGAGGAAAAAAAACAACGTGTTTAGTAAAGATAAATGAAAGAAGCGCACACCTTTAATGAAAACAACACAACAGAGGCTTGATGGAAAACACAGCAGAGCTGGATCAGCAAATCTAAATCCTTTTAAGACATAAAGAAGTGGATTACAGCAGGAAACCAACAATATTCATGAAGTCACAATTGAAGAAGGAAGAAGTCAAATATGAAGATAAATGAACCAGGGGGATGAAGCAGAGGAAGGAGGAGGAGGAGGAAGACGGTTCTGTAAAGCTGGAAACAGCTTTGTCTCACTAAAGGAAGAACCGGATTTTAGCAAAGCAACGAGGAATCCACCATGCAGCAGGAGAGAATGGAGGCAGTGATGACCTCGATCAAGTGATCAGGGCTTTTGGAGACAACAAAAAGACAAGAGACAACTCTATACTGATTTAAAATATGTGACAGGAGCCGCAGTAAGCTGAGACTACATTCACGCCGCCCTCAGCAATGTGCGTTCAGGCGACCACTATTGATGGTAAGTCTATGTCAACATATGACACGTGCATTCATTGTAGCTACACACATTTTCAAAGCTGCTTTGGAGAAAAAGCACGTCCACTGAACACACGCTAAAAGTTGAACCAGGTCGAGCGTTAACCAATCAGGGACTGGGATTTGGTAGTGACATTTTAATTCACAGAATAATGCGATTATAAGGAGAAAACGGTTAGATAACTGTGTTTTTATTGAAGCTGTTCTCTGAGAAGCAGTAAAAAAAAATGCCTGTGAAAGTAAACTGCATCCACTGCTGACTGGTATTAACTTAGTAACAAAAAGCAACTGTTGGCCTGAAAAAAGAAAAAGAGAAATGAAGTACCGGGTGACCGACAACCACTCCTGCAGTGCTGCCCCCTTGTGGCCTGGTAGGCTCTTCAATGTCACCCAAGGAAATGCTAAATTCAAAGGGGGTCGTTTAGGGATGATGGTTAATTTATGGAAATGCATAAATAAATAAACCCCCCCTTCACACAGTGATCCTTTATTTTTTATTATAGATTTGACATCTAAGACTGAATGAAGACAGACTAGAAGTGGCCACCAGGTGAAACACGTTTGTAATCCCTCAGGTTATCCATTGGCGGTTTTCTGCCTCTTATTGATTTGTCGCCGTTTTTAGGATAAGAGCAACTAGAGAAGATCTCAGACATCCAGAAGGATGTCAGGCAAGCCGAGGACATATGCCAGAAACCAGAAACCCCAGATCCAATCTCCAGTTAGACCCAAAGCTGGAGATGAAGGTGACGCATCCTCATCTCTGTCTGTCAGGTACTTCTGACTGACAGCTGCAGGAGCATGAGCACACCGACAAAACGGTGGATCAGCGTTAGCTCGGCTCACTGCTACACAAAAACGGATTAGCCTTAGCGCACGCTAATGCTGTAGGCTGTGAGATTAGTGCTAGCTATCCAGCCAGAAGGCTACAGGAGGAGAGATTAGCCATAGTCTGACTTTACACTAATGATGATCAGCAGCTTCAAGGACCAAACAGCGGGGAGTTGAAGCATTTAGAGAGCAGCGGCGGGAAAGATCAGCAGGGTTTTACGGCGCAGCGGTTCACGCCATCAGGAAACGATCAAACGATTAATAACCAGGAAGTGTCTCTGTTTGATGAAGTCTGACCGGAGGAAGCAGCCGAGGTGGATTCTTCATCATCAGCTGAAAACACAGCAAAACCCACCTAGAGCACATTTTTGGAGGAAATGTTTAAAATGATAAATGTGTTTATCAGCAGCTTCGTCTGTTATGGTGTTTTAGATGCACTGATTTGTCTTAAAATTCACTGACTCTGATAGACAATCACAGTAATTATACTAAACTCTTTGGATGTATTCAGATTACACAGTCCTTATGTTGTTTTTCTTCAGAAGATTATACTTTTCACACTAACTTGATGTTGCCTAGTGTCATGTTGATGTATGTTGATAAACTTTAATTTCAGCCTAATTAGTGGAGTAAAAAAACTGTAGGCAACCCAGAAGTGTTTGTGTCATGAAGTTGCCATGTCCAGCTCTGACCGTGGCAAGGGCAGAATGGCAGGGTGGGGGGTAAATAGCAGCCGCTCAGCTAGTTAAGGGTGGGTAGAAAGGGGGCTAAGATGGGTAACACCTGAGGGCCATACAGCGCTGCTCCTGTTGATGCTCATTTTTCTTGAAGAGCGAATAATCCTAGACATGTGGGTCACAGAGCTACAAGAGGAAGTGACATTTTTAATTTGGACACTTGACATGAATGCGTTATTATGATGTTTCTAAATCTCAGAGATTTTCATGTTTAATTTGCAGAAAATAGAAAAACCTTTGAAAACAGAGAATATGTTTTTTTTTTCATTTACCAGAGACTCACAGCAGATATTTGGAGTAAACTCTGCGTGATTCTGTTCCTCCTGTCAGTAAATGTCCAAACACGGCCTTTTAAAAACCTGCTAAACGCTGGACGTGCTGAAATGTGTGCAAACATTCGCCGTGTCTTCTCTTTGCGATCAACAAAACGGTGATTACAATTTATGGCCGCTAAAACGACTCCTAAGGCGCAAATCAAATGTCAAAAGAAAAATAATTAAAATGTAATTAGGATCATAAAGTGATTGCAAAGTCTACTGACGGGCATTTACAGGAAAAGCACATTACTGTGCACGACCCGCTGCCCTGATGATCCCGTTTGATTCATCAAAATTCATGGAGTCTCCTGCTAGAGCATAAAATGCACGAGGATGGACAACAGAAACACAGTGTTCTGGGAACTTCCTTCATCTGTTTGAGCCTGGACTACAATGTTCTGCTCCGATAAAACATTCCCAGCCAGCAGGGCAAAGTGGGCCCCAGCTCCTCCGCCCAGGGGCCGGCATCCCGGCAATGCTCCGCCCACTTTTAAAACCACGTGGGGCCCGCTGGCCTTGCTGGCTGTGAATTAGTGCATACAACTGAAATCCAGTACAGGAATTTTACAACTAGAAAAACAAACATTTCAAATCTAACAATCTCCTGCAAGGTTTTCTTTCTGCAAACGTTGAATTTTGGGATAGCTGGGATTTTTTTCAACTCATAATTGATTTGGGAAAAAGCGAAACCAAAAACAAAACCTTCTAAGGATTTTAAAGATGAGTTTCTGCTGTTGATCTGTTATAGATGATGATGGAGAAAGAGTTTAAATCAAACACCAGACGTTGATTCTTTTTCCCTGAAGTGGCTCCAGGCACTTCTCGCCCAGCAGGACTCTTTCCTGTCCACATCAGGTCGCCGGGATGCTGGACTGACCGAGCATCCAAAGCATCACTTCTACTTTTTTTCAGTCCCAATCTGAAGTGGGCAGAGCATGCTGGGAAAGTCGATGGGCTCATAACAGCCTGATTGACTGCAGACGCACTCAGGCACACACACGGGTGTGGACTCCTGCTCATTTCTAATTAATGCTGTTTTCAGCAGCTGCAGCAGAATTGGTTTAACATCTTGACAAAAAACACCATGAGTGGCCAGTCGGCGTGATGCCGTTGGAATATTTGGAAGAGCTGCATCCATGAGCACCACGGAAACCGCCCTGATGTCCCCGATGAAGCCAAACACCAAGCAGGATCAGAGATCCTGACGCTGAACGCCAACATCAACCACCTGACCCATTCAGGGTCGACGCTTTAGCAGGAAAATGAAGTTTCCTGCTAGAAACTCCATCACTATGGTAACGAGAAGACACAAAGGAGCGTCCCAAATGGATACTAAACTGGAGGGATGGGTATCTAAAAACACCCACGTTAAAGTCCATCCTCTTCTGATCTAGTTTTAAAGCGTTCCCACTGGTCTTTTCATGACTGATGATGCCGTTTTAAGCCAAAAAATAAATAAAAACCGTAATGTTCTCCAGGACAAAGTTTCTGCAGAGCAGCAAGCGTTTACTGGGACTTCACCCCTGACTTGTGGGCGGGATCTGTGGCGTGGAGCACCCCCGCGTTCTCTCTGCTGCTGACAGCTCTGGTTAGCATTGTCACCTCACAGCAAGGAGGTTCTGGTTCAAATCCCAGCTGGGGGGTTTTCTGTGTATAGTTTGCATACTCTCCTCGCCCCTGTAACAAACCGGCAGCCTGTCCAGCTTCCCCCCCCATCCTCACCCAAAGGTGGCTAGGATAGGCTCCAGCAACCTCAAAAGGAATTCAGTTCTCGAGTTCTGATGGATGGATGGTATTCTGTGAACGTGGATTATTGAGTAACTTCTGTATTTAGTGTTTTGAGTAAAATGACAGTTTTCAGACCTGATCACGTCTGTTTATACGGAGCTCCACAGACAGACAGATTCATTTAACATTTTCACAAAATCCATTTTATGCTTTTATTTATGTTTTACATAAACTTGGTCAACAGTTTTTTTTTTCATTAAATTTTATGAATAATTTATGAACACTTTTATGAATAATTCAATTTAATGAATTTAATTGATCAGTAAAACAGTTAATTTCATTCATCTTTTAATCCGTTTTGTCCCTTTCAGGGTCACTGGGCTGCTGGAGCCTATCCTGGCCACTCGTGGGCAGAGACGGGGGACATCCTGGACAGGTCGCCAGTCTGTCGCAGGGCCACAATCACACACCCATGCACACTCACACTCACAGCTATGGACAGTTTAGAGTGACCAATGAACCTCTGACGCATGTTTTTGGACGGTGGGAGGAAGCTGGAGAAAACCTACGCATGAAGGGGAGAACATGCTAACTCCACACAGAAAGACTTGAACCAGGGGCCGTCTTGCTGTGAGGCAAGAGCGCTAACCACTGCACCACTGGGCCTTCAATCCAAATGTATTTATTAAATATGATAGTACTTAAAGAGACCAGAAACCTGTAATGTTTTGTAACTGTTTCTCTCAGCTGTTAACACGTCTGTGAATTGATTGTGTGTTTTTTCCGGACTGGATCAGCAGAGAGATGATGGGAAGTTGTCTTTGGATCAGATCCTCTGCTAAATGTGAACGCCTTGTGCGTGTTTTGGTGGTTGGACCTCCTCCCTGCCTCTCATCTCCTCCAGCATCTCCTTCGTCCTTGTTTCGCTGCAGGAGCCATCCATTCTGCTGCTGTCTGCCTGCAGTCAGCTGTCAGCTCTGACTGATAGTCGAGCGTTTGATACCGTCCGCGTTTGATTGCTCGGGTCTTGTTATCTGTCACTCCGACGACGGCAAAACTCAATCTCAGTTTTAGCAGCGAAATGGTTTCCCCGGGCAACGCCCCCTCGCCGACAAAGAGACGCACGCAGCAGCGACTCGGTTTCCAGAAGCCGCCATTTGTCAGCATCAGTCAGCGTGTGTGTGCGTCCCATAAGAGTGTGTGCACACCATTCATCACAGTGGGTGACATGGTGAGCTCTCTCAGTGTGGACAGTAGAGTGTGGTTTCTATGACGGCGTCAGATGACGTTCTGTGTGGAACGGGGAGGTTCTCCTGAGCTGCGGTGTCCTGGGTTCTCCCATCGACTGGCTTCATCTTCTGCAGGAGATCCAAGTCCTCACTGATGTCCTGAAGCTCATGTTTGACCAAAGCGCTACAGTTTTCTAATCCTGAATGAGTTGAAGGCAGATTACAAAATATTCTGTGAGCCAACCAGAGCAGCTGAGTGGAAGCTCTGATCCGGGGTCAAAGGTCAACCAGTCTGTGGGCTGTGCATCTCCATCAGACGGTGTCTTGACTTGAACAGGTTTTCCTGTTTGCTTCCACAGATGGATGACAAATGGTTTCCTGATCCCAGAGTCTGTCAAAATGTTGTTCACAGCCTGCAGGCCCGGCCCGCCCCGCCCTCCCGTCCCGCTCCGCTCAGCCCTGCGGGGGTCTGATGGAGATCGCTCCCTCCCGCTCCGCCTCGACGTCTCCGCCTCCCCTCCATTATTTCTGGAATTGAGAGCAGAGACACAGCTGGAGAACGAGTCGGCCGAGCTGTGCTTCCGAGTAAATGATCATTCCTGTTTTCTGATTATGATCAATAACCGAACCGTCATGCCTCCCTCCTCCCTCCTCTCCTTCCTCCCTCCTCCCTCCTCCCTCCTCTCCTTCCCACCTCCTCCATCCATTTCTCCTACGACTTTGCTCGTTTCCAACAAAGTTATTGGTTGCTGTTGTTTACAGACCCTGTCCGCCTCAGACGACGCCAGCCGCTGACTGACCTCATCTCACCCCACACCAGAACCAGAACTAAACCCTTTTCGGATCAGAATCTGAATAGAATCCATTTGGAGCATTTAAACAAAAAGAGCAGATCAGCACAACAGTAAAGGCAGGAAACAGTCAGGCTATACAAATAAAAGTCAGGCTATATTAGGTTTAGGATTAAAAATAAATACCCTAAAACTCTTCTAAACACAGAGACTGGGGCTGAATGCTGCAGTACTCACCGTATTAGACAAAGGTTAGTTTTGTCAGTTTTTATTGTTTTTAATCACCATTTCAGGTGGTTTTCTCCTTCATTTTCCCCGCTCGTCCTCATTCAGAGTTGTCTGTGCTGTTAGTGGTTGGTCCTATTCTCCATGATTATGTACAAGTGGGGAGTTTAGGATGGTTTCTGTGGCTGCAGGAGAGTCTGCGGCACAAACTTTATGAATCCTTCATCCTCCTGATTGTTGCTCCTTCTATCTTTTGCCAGTTTTCGGTGGATTTATGTTTCTTCTTAAGTTGCTATAATTTAACCTTAGACGAGTTTAGCTCTGAAATACATTTTTAACGTATTTTTATTTTGTTCTCTTCCATATTAAACTCATTCAGGATTCTGCCAAAGCTAAAAATGTGAAGGGCGGCCTGGCTTTAGCTAGAAAAAAGCAGGATGGAGGAGAAACGGCGCCTGTGGCATCCAGCAGGACTTCCACTAATCCAGACTGTCTGTTATCTTGGAGAAGGGCAGAAATCCTGGCTAATCATCAGGTGGGAGGGAAACTCTGATAGGAAACAATGCGCCGCTCTCTTATGTATGAGCAGGACCGCCATGTAAATGCACGTTCACATGTGCACGGCCTTCACTTGTAGCCTCGCCGTACAGAATCTGAACTGCAGCCTGATGAAAAGGAAAAAAAAACAGCTGGAGAAGGCCGGATGCAGAGAAACTGATTAAGAGGAGGAACAGAAAAACAAAGCCAGAGATGACAACAGGCACAAACAAAAGGAGAGGGGAGATAGAGAAGCCAGCGTGCGACAGAGGAAGACAGATGGAGGTGAACGCGTGGAGCGAGCTGGCTCTGCTTTAAAGCAGCGCTCTGCATTCAGATGGCTGCTGCAGGCTGTTAGAAACCTGCATGCTGAGTCTGTCAGAGCAGCAGAAAGGACAAACGCCTCAGCGGGTGGAGACACGCCGCAGACCACTCATTATACCTTCCAGAAAGCCTTTGCTGCTGCAGCATGTCAGACAACTGGAAGACCGCGGGCCAAGCCAAACAACCGACACCGTCCAGGTCTGGAAGTCCATCCCAGCAGCACACAGACGCACATGCTCAGCAGCTCGCTCAACAGTTTAACAGACCTTCAGCCAGATGTCCCAGCGCCGCCCTTTAACGTTGATCACAGCCACAAAGAACTGTTTTATGAACCTTTTTTTCAATCACCTCAAATGAAAAGAGGGAAAAGAAAAAAAGCATTCATGACTTTCAGGATTTTGGGATTTTATACGACAAACTACATTTATGGATCACGTGTTCCTCACAAACTGACGATTTTACAGCAAACGTACAGAACCGTGGAGTTCTGCGACGCCATCAGCGTGATCTGGACCGCCGGGATGTTCCATTCGGAGAAGTTAGACACATTGACGGAGACAAACGCAGACAGACAGTTTTCCAGTCAGGTGTACCACGAACTTCCAACAACTACTGTCCAGCATCTTCTGGATAATTCTGTAGTCCAGGTTACTCATCTTATCAACTGGCCAATCGGATGCCTCAATAGAAGTAGGCGGTGCTGTCTGGCCCCCACGTCCAACATTCAAAATGTTTACAGCCCACTTTTCAAGTAGTAGGGGTGTGGCCTTCCAACAAGGTCACTCCTGATTGGTGAGAGTGGTTTCCATAGAAACAAGGACTCAGACTGACGTCATCTGGCTCCACTGGCACTCCTGCTTGTGATTGGTCTTCTCATGTTGTTCTTCACTATCATCAGTTGATCCTTCAGTGCCAAATAGTCTGTTGTTGAATTTAGAGTTGCACACATTTTCCTCTTGATACACATACAAAACAACAAAGTTGACCCAAAAGCTCAAAAACGAATTTCCCGAATATCCCACGAATAAATAAAAATTGTAATCCAACAGGGAGAATTGTTTTAGGATGTTGAGTAAAACAAAAACATCTTTATTCTCTGAAGGTTTAGACTGGAGGAAACGTTTGTAACCACGGATTTTGCGCGACAGAAATTAACCCAGACTAAGCTCCGCCCACCTCAACAAGATCTCAACAAAAGCAATAAATGAGATTCTGAAACAGAACGAAGAAAACCAAAGGAGGGGCCTTCGTCGTAACACGCGACTACAGTCATCACTAAACCAATAACTAACCAAGCAGACACCTGAAGGTCAGACCGACGGTCCAAAGGCTGATCTGTCACTTTCACCTGCACCATGGGTTTGTTTTCCTGAAGGGAAAGAAGAAATGAACGCATCACCGTCCTGCAGACACCAGGGTTCAAAGATTTCCAGGGAAAATCACTTTAAAGCCTAAAAGATACTGCAGTTTAGGAGAAAATAATTAAACATTTGCACCCTTTAGCTTCCAGTTGTTCCTTTTCTGTTTTTGTTCCTTTTCCTCCATGAGAATCCCTTCCCTCCTCCTGGTGCTGGTGTCTGCTGCATGGAGGGGGGGCTTGTCCCAGGAGGCTGTGAGATGATATCTACCACTCTGTTGTGAGGAGGTGTTCATTACACAAAAGATCAAACTGCCACGTCTCCCACTTTTCCCTCAGCAGGACTGCAGCGGCTGACGGAGCGATCGGAGCAAATAAGGGGGGGGGGCTGCTCTGGAACTGTTTTCAGCCGGGGGGGGGAGAGGGGGGGATTAGAAACGTGCCGTCTAGCAAACAGCTCACTTTCCTCCCTCATGTGCACAGATGCTGCATGAACGCCACCTGATAGATGTCAACAACAACAAAAAATAAAAAAAATGTTACTGTGTGATGAAAATAAGATGCTGTTGTGTTGTTGTTGTCAGCTGGGAATTAGAGAAGTGTGCTGAATGTGTTACACTCTACCAACATGACAAAAATGATTTATAACGGAAAATTTTACAGATGAGAAGAAGTTGATCACCAAGAGACTTCAGGACTGAAGCTTATTAGAGAAGAAGTGAGTCAGTTCACCAACTCACCACTAGGGGTCCTGTTGCTATACAAAAAAACCCGTAATTCACGATAATCCAAACTGAACAAAGGCTTGAACCTTTAGGCTGCTTTCATCTGCATTATTGCATAAAGTACTTTAGCAAAAGACGCAGAGAAAAGCAGCTTTTGCACCGTTATGCAACACATTCCCATCGTAAAGTGCTGCACAATGGTGCAAAGCAGCTTTTCTCTGTGGCAGAATAAGATGAATTACAGCGATTGTGTCAATGATTGAAGAGTTACGCTAGTGGAACAAACGCTGGAGCTAATGCTCCGGTGTTAAAACGTACAGCAGAGACTTTTCTCTTTAAAATAGTGTCCAGTGATAAATAACCTCCAATTAGGATTATAACTTGATCCATGATCTTTCAGTGTGTAACATCTGATTAGAACGCAACGACCAGTTGTTGTTATTCTGCATGCAAACATTCCACAAATTAAATGTTGATGTATGAAATGTGTAGCTGGGTTCACGACAAATAAGGACGTCCAGTTTCAGTGTTAGATCAGTGCACAGATGTGATCAGCGGTTGGGCTTCCAGCTCAATCAGCATCAGGCGTGGTGGTCCAGCGGCAGAGGCAGCTCCTGCAGGTGAAGCTCCTGCCGGGAAAGATGTCCTGAACCCAGACGTGGAGACGGGATGGCCGATGCTTTTGCAGAGCTCTTTAAAATAAATGATCCTGATCTCCCAGCATCATCGGGCTCTTTCACACAGTTACAGTAAAAGAGACGCACAAATATACAGTCAACGCTTCCATGTATACGAGGCTAACGTCTTATGACGGTAACTCCTCCCACACGCGTCAGGAGTGTCAAGTTCATGAACACGTATTTGAAAAACGTCTTTCTCATGAACTTTTCCATGGAGCTGCTTCTCTGTACCATCTTGCATTTCTCCAGTTTTCACTTCAGAATTTCTGTTTAACCATCATTTAACAAACCGTTCAGCTCTACCTTGATCGTCATTTGACGTCCGGGAGAAGTGAATTCAATCTTCTCCACCCAGATCCAAATGAGTCTTTGGTCAAAACCGTCCAACGTGGAAACTTCCCTTCCTCTGTCGTGTTTTTGTGAGCTGGATTTGGAGGTAAATACTCCAACCAGACCCAAGAGCTTGTGTTGTAGGATTCTGTGGTGTCTATTGAGGGCCTTAAACGTAGTGCCATGGCTCATTATCTGCAGCGTCTGCAGCTCTTTGCTCCTCCCCGACTGTAATCTGGTTTCACTGTTGCTCCGCAGCTCCTCGTTGCCCTCTCCTCCTGCCTGCGTCTCCTTCTCTGCGTGCTATCCTGTCGTCAGCATGTCTCTCTTATCGTGCCACGTCCTCAAGAAGCTAATTAGCTCTGCGATTGTTAGCCGGCGCAGCACGGGAATTGACTGGCGGCAGTCCAGAAGGACTCGAACACACACGCACATCCATTCCCCGTGTTCAATCAAAAGAACAGCCACACAGGACCTCAAAGGACTCTCCCTGCTGTGTGTGCGTGTGTGTGTGTGTGTGTGTGTGTGTGGTGGTTCTCTGGTATAATGACTTGGTGAAAGTACAGTGCTGCAGTCTTGGAGGGTTTGAAGTGCAGGAAGGAAAGATAAAACTCTTTGATTTTATATTTAGCAGGTTTTTTTTTCTTTGCTGCAGCAGCACTGAATCCATTTAGATGAAGTTCAGTGGACTCTGGAACCAAATGCACAGATGGACCTCTCACTTCTGACGACAGGTGGGGACTTGAACCTTTGACTCGTGTCGTACCAAACCTAAAAGCCGTGCAGCTGTCTTTATTTACTAGGGAGGCATTTCTGACAGGTCAATGCTTCTTCCTACTATGCCATTTGACTGGCCTTGACTCGATTTCGCAACCCAAGACTTGTAAAATATTATGTCTTTCAATTTCATCTCAACTTTAAACTATAATTTAAAATGTATATATTAAATATCCATCAAAGATAAAGTCAATCTCTTGGTGTCTTTTTCCATCCGCACGGTGACTTTGTCTCCACGGTCATGGATTTTGGAGCAGGAGGGGATGTGACACCAGTCATGAAAAGATGTCAGCTGCAGGAGAAAGTCGTATTGTGTCAGCACTGACCAGTCAACACACCACACTGATGGGCTTCATTTTAAAACAGGCCATCATTTAAAGGAAGCAGTTTAAACTCAATATCCTAAAAAGCAAAGTGGACCACTTCTGGTTGTTTGATCACATCATATAATCACTGTAACGCCTTTAGTGAAGCGATCAAAAGAAGTAAACTATGTTTAACATTTCAGAGTGAGACATCTGTCGTTTCTATGTCAGAGTGAGTGCTCTCACCATGAGCTTTTAGGTCTAATCGAGCTTATTTTCACGGAGATTCGGTCATGTTGGTGCCGAGTCGGCTCTGTGCGTGCGAGCGTCGGGAATTCTCCGTCTTTGTAAGTGTAATATATGGAAAGCTAAAGCTTTACTTCCGTTAAAAATAATAATCTAAGTATTTTCCAAGAAGAAGAGAAATGAAAGCAATGCAAACCAACTTGGGAGTATTTGAAGGTACTTGTATTTGTTTGCTGGCTGTCCAGCAGCATCAAGTCACGTGTTGTGAGGACAGCACACTCACCCTAAAAGAAACTTAAAACTAATGATGGTATAGATGGATGAAGGAGCTACGGTTAACATCAGTCTCTTGCCCCATAAGTCTAAGGCACGGTGGTGGTAGAATCATGATTTGGGAGTACGATGCTGCTCTAAGACCTAATTAACTTCATACATTAAACGTGGAAGGGGCACGTCAATGATCAATCAAATAATCAATGTGACGCGAGCACACACGCACGCAGGCAGACACACACTCGCGCACATACTCATAAAACGCGAGCACACACTCGCGTGATGCCCGTCTGTGAGGCGGCCACTGCGTGTGAGAAGAATAGGGAAAGCCCTTGTAAGTGGCTAAAATGCGGGGAGGGGGAGGGGCCTAGAGATAATCGAGCGCGCGTTAACATCTGTGGGAAACGGAGACAAATATCATCACAACCTGACATGTGCGTCTGAGCTATGAGTAAGTGAACTATTGATTCATTCTTCCGACCTGCGGCTAGTGTACCAGTGATAGAACTACAGCAGGGGTCTCAAACTCGCGGCCCGCGGGCTATTTGCAGCCCCCAAGATGATATTTTGCAGCCCCCGCCTTAATATGAAAGTTTAATGTTTACTGCAGCCCGTCAGTTTGTATGAATGACACTTTTTCATTGCCGTGCACGGAGCTGACCAACCAATCACAGTGGGGTATATGACCCTTGGGGGCGGGACAATGACAGGGCTTGAAAGCAGGACACCTAACAGCCCCCAGGAGTTCCTTACTTTCCTTTTTAGAACGTATCTATTCGCTCGTAATTTTCTGAATACATGCAGTCCGTGCTGAACTTTTCTCTGGGTCACACAGAACCGGAGGAAGGTTAAGTTGGAATTGTCCTTAACATTCAATTTAGTTTTAATATTCCTCTTCCCCTTAGTGTGATCTGTGTTATTATCAAAGTCAAAGTCAAAGTAACTTTATTTGTCAATATCTACAATGTGGACACATATATAGAAATTGAAATTGCGTTTTCTCTTCAACTACAGTTAGACGGGGAGACACCTTCAAATTGCACAATAAACAGACTATAAATAGAAGAGGCCTAAAATATAAATAGTATAAAAAATAAAGTAAAAAATGAGGAAAGAATAAAGTGACTGAAGTACAGTACTTAAATTATTTAATTATTTAACGGCACTAGAGGACTGGTGGAAGGTGCAGTTAGTGCTGATGAGGAAGATGATATGTGAATGTCAGGGATCAGCAGAGCAGGAGGGCAACGGGGCAGCAGGCGGGGAGGGGGGGCAGGGATGGGAGAGAGTTCAGCTTCCTGATTATATATTTTATGATTATTGTAATGTTTTGTAATGTATGTAGCCTTTTTTTAATGAATTGGTATTTTAAATTATTTTAATTGATCACTCAACTACAAAAACCATCAGGACACATGTCCCATAATGCATTGTTTTGTAGTCTGTAGGGCAGCTTTCAGTCAGTTCAGTTTCCAGCTGTGTCCGGGTAGGTTTGCCCCTTGCTCCCACCCCTTTCTCGCGATATTTTTGTGATGATTGACAGTTGATGTTGGAGCAAAAACAAAAATATATGTCACACACCAGGTGATCTGCGCAGCGTTTCGTCCACCTGGGTGATCTCAAACACGCTTATTGTGCATCTTGGCTGCACCTATTTGGTGTCACAAAGATAAATTTCCATCTGTTTTCTTTACTATTTGTTCTGTCATGACAGTGATGGTTCTGTCAGTTTACCTTGTTGCATCTTCAAAAGTGCAGGATAAAATGTGACACTGGATTTGAAACAGCTCATTGTAATTTCTGCATCTATGATTAAGGTATTTATTGGTAATACAGGGGAAATTAGTAGATTTGGTTAGCATGTTGGTTTACGGTATGCGCCCCTACATTTTCTGGTTGTGCCCCTAAAATTTTCAGTTAGGGGCCACTGTGCTCCTAGTGAAAAATGTTAGTCTGGAGCCTTGAATTAACCTACAGACTTTGGGTCAACTGTGATCCCTTTGTCCAATATGGACTTCCTGGTCACAAACTTGACTGTTCTTTTGGGAATAAAAATGTCTATGAAGCGTTTTAAAAATGAAAACTAAATCTCTTTTCTTCTACATTTTTTCACTCAAATGTGATGAAAGCAGCAGATAAACAAGTTAAATCTGCTAATATTAAAAACTGCACAAGGATTAATGACATGTTTGCATCTATTCAAACACAGATGTCATGTCATAGTTAGGGATTATTCTTCACAAGGCCATTATAAAAATGTTTCTTTACATTCATTCGTCACGTCTAAAAAGCCAAATATTTATCAACATCCAATCCATCCAATGAAGGAAGCTGCTGCAATTAAAACTTCCAAACTGCTTTTTTCCGCAGCATTTAACAATATCCAGGAGCCCATTAAATCAAAATGTCAGCGGTTTTCCAATCAGAGAGGAGGTTATGGAGGTCGAGGGGTTCAGCGTGCAGCTCAGACCTGAAGGTTGTTCGATGAGCAGGCTGCATGCCTCTGATGCTGCACCTTGTTCAATATTGTTTAATTTGGAGGAAGGAGTTTTGCTGGGACTCTTGATTAAATGTCCTGAGAGCAGCGGAGCAGCAGCTCAGCCTGATTTGACTTTGTGAGCAGGACCAAAGACACCCTGCAGTCCGGCAGGAGAAAGCATTTTTCTTTACCTGCTCCCCGTTCCCTGCAGCCGTCTGCAGAAATACACTTTCATCCATTAAAAATGTAAAATCCCACAACATTTATCACATCGGGGCAAAACCACTGTTGGAATCAAAGTGCTGCTCCTGTGGGGGCTCGGAAACAGCCCCGGGCCTGTAGAAACATTTACTGGACCGGAGCGACCGCCGGTTTCTGGGTTTGTAAGGAAAAAGCCAAATTTAAACAGCAGATCCATTTCTGACCCGATTGACCAGCATTGAACGGCGCCCCCCCCCCCGCCATCCTCAGAGGTGATCCACCGTCCTCTAGGCGTCTGGATTCATCCGTCTGATTGTTCCAGTCTTTTTCTGGGAAGAGATACAACTTTCTGAAAAATGAAGGCCGTCATTTTCAAATTCATGAACAGCTGGGAAGCAAAAAGAGGAAATTCCACCGTTTTTCTGCCAAAAGCTGCAGGAAATAAAAGAATCATTCCAACTCATAAAAACTGATCCTCTGTGCACCAAAAACCGTAGAGCAGCTTTAAAGAAAAGGGCTAATTTAACGACAGTGATCCTGATTCTATAATATTACTATAGTCAGTGAACTGAAGAGGACAGAATGAAGACGATGACCCCCCCCCCAGCAGACCGCAGAGTCCCTGAGCATCTGCAAAGCTAAATCCTCCTTTTCCTGTGAAGATCACGTTCTCCTAACATGCTTTGCCCAAGGACACAACAGTTGACTGGGGGGAGCGGGGATCGAACCGCCGACCCTTCGATCATCGGCTGACCAGATCAACCGCCTGGGCACCTGTGTTTTGTTAACGTAGATAGCTTGTGGGTTTCAGTTTAGTGGATGTACGGCACACGACGGAGGGACTTGACAAATCCAGACGTTACTCAGAGTAGAATCAGATGTGACAAAACGTGGAACATGTCGCTCACGCTGTTCTGGCTCTGTGGTCTGGTACCAACTGTCCCACCATGGACTGGTACCGGTCCCCACTGACCTCATGGACAAACACGAGAATGGGCGTGGCAGGGGTTGACCCACAAGCAGCCAGCAGGTCCGTCTCTGATATGGGAGGCCCCCCCCCCGGAGGGAGAGATGCTGGCGTCGTGGCCGAGTCAGGACGCTTCCCCACAGCGCTGAGGTTCGGGGTGCGTCAGGTTCTACCTGAGCGGCTCCTCTCTACCTGTGCACTGAACGGCGGCGGATGTCAAGCAGAGACAAAAGCAGCACAGCAGGTGAAACCGACATAAATAAGTGATAAGGCAGCCGGCACCAACATGAGGTGGGCGGCGCTCCGCCTTCCTGTGCGGTCAGCTGTTTGAAAACTTTGCATCCCTAAACTTTTTGGGAATTCCCGCTGACAGACGAGCAAAAACCAGGATCAAATTCTAGCTGACATCAAGGACAGGTTTTTTAGAAAGGCTCTGTGGGTTTTCCTGAGCCCCCTGAAAGCCCAGAGCTGCTCCGGCTGCCAGACAGACATGAATACAAATACTGCCGTTTACAGGTGGCGTGCTGAGCCGCGCCCGTCTAAACTTAGAGCCCAAACCTCCGGCTGCGACTGATGCCTGTCACCCCACTGAGAAACGCGCGTCTATTGTTGAGGAACATTCCCCGACGTTCCTGTTAGGAGCAGCATCTGTAAATTCTGATGGAACGCAGGTGTTTGATGCTTCACAACCATCTCGCTGTTCTGCTCTCAGTCTCGTCTGTTCTGCGGTTTTCGGGGGCGCCGTTTTTTTTTTTTTTTTGATCCAGTCAGAAAACAACAGGAAGACTTGCATCGAGTCTCTCCAACTTCTACCTCATCTTCTGTTGCTTCACAGAAACTACATCCCAGGTGAAACTAGAGCAAAGGGAAGGTTTAATGCAGGGAAATAAAGCTTCATCATCAGGAAAGCTAACTCCTGGAAGAAAAAATGTCACAAAGTGAGCTCACTGCATACTAATCTGGGAATTATGAATTGACCTTTACATGCTGCAGATAAATGAGCTGCACGGTTTTACTCAAATCACTGATATTTGGTTTGGTGTCACCATCAGCAGGTCCTGAGTTTGTTCTCAGCTGAGCTTCATTTTACTGGAGTTTAGTCAGAAAACGCCAGCTCCTCCTAAAATATGGAACATCTGCAGGTTACTTAGTATGGAAATAAACCTCAGAATGTAAAGTTGTTTTACAGTTTTGAAGTTACACCGATTCCACTAAAATGACTCACTGACCCACTCCAACGAAAATTGTATTTTTGGTGTTTTTAAACATGTTCTTGTGGGTTTTTTCTGATGATGAAGGCCATATAGGAAGAAAATTACACTTAAAATTGAGTTTTCTTCATTCAAATCGTTGACAATCAGGAGCAGAAAAAAGATCGTCTTTGTGATGTTGAAAATCCGCTGGGCGGGGCCACAGTCTCCATGCTGCCACACTCTGTTCATCTTTGATGTGCGCAGATGTCTGACGGGTGAATTCAGTTTTGAGCTGTTCAGAATTTTTGGTCGTTTGAAAGTTACGAAATGGACGTTTATTTTATGTCGTTTGTTTTGTAAATCTTACGCAATTGTGAGTGATTTTGCTGAGATGCATGCGCAAATTTGTGGCTTTCTACGACCATGAGGTATGCTGACAAACACAAATCTGATAAAAAATAATTCTCATTTCTCATTTAACTTTGGAGACACAATGAACTTTATGGAATTGAAGGCTGGAGATGCTGAACACGTCTGGGAGTCCTACAGTAGTTCAGTGCAGCTGAACCTGCCAGGTTGACGTCCTGGTCTGCAGACTCTCTCATCAAATGCCTGAACAGGCCTCCTGCAGAACCCCTAGATGGCTTTTGGTGTGGAGAGTGTGGGATCCGGTTCTGTCTGTCGCCTCCTCCTCCTCCTCCACCTGGACGCTCTCTATCCCATCATGACCACGCCAACGTGCAGAGGAAAGCCCTTCAGCCATGAGGAGGCAGACGCAGACAGGACAGAGGTCGCAGAGCGCCACTCCGCCCTCAGCTCTCCACATCCAGCCGTCCACCTGCCCGTCGTCTCTCTCAAACACTCCACGTCCTCTCGGCGCTCCGCTGTCTCATCCATCTGCATCCCACAGAATCCTCTCACTGCTCTCTCAGAGCCACAGTCTGCGGTGAATCAGCGATGCATCTCCATCATGTGAGACCTGGACATTCACTCCTCATGCAGGAGCAGCTAAACACAGAGACACTTCAACCTGTTTAGACTTTAGTGTTGTTCAGAATCAAGTCAAGAAACGTCTTTGTTCAGACGACTCAGTGGTTCATTTCATTTGTTTGTATACATTTGTGTGAACCCAGAAGAAAGGTTCTCCTGAGATCATTCAGCACATGAAACCGTTCAGCTCCCTCAGGAAAATCCTGCTTTTCATCACCAAATTTTAGAGTTGAGGGGTAAATTGCTGATTTGATATGTATGTCAGTGATCCAGTGAATACAAAAATGGATCTAGGATGTTTATAGCATTTTTTCTCAAATTTGGCAACCCTTTTTTGGACATGTTGAGACGTTACAATCCTGCAACATCCCCACCTATAGCTGGCTTTCATTTCCCAAAAATGTTATTTATGTTTTCTTTAATCGTTACCACTTTAACTGATCACTGACTCTCTGTTCTCTGTTAATTTAGAGCATTTACTTTGGGTTTTTGTGTGTTCTATTTCTTTAAACGTCTTCTATTGGTCATTTCTGGACAGTTGGACTTTCTGCTGCACTTTTTGTTTTGATGGGATGTTTATCGCCTTTTTGTTTGTAGTTCTTTCTTTCTTTTTTTTGTTTCAATGTTTTTTAAAAGGGGTAAAAAAATGCATACATTGTTTCATATCACAAAATTGCTGTACTAAAATCCAATAAAAACAATTTGGAAAAAGAAAAAAAAAAGAAAAGGTTCAGTGAATCGGATAGAATCAGATGCTAAAAATGAAGCAAAATTGGCTGAATTGACTGGAATCGTTACTCCTCTAGTTTAGAGCATCCACATTTTCAGAGAGCAGTCGTCTGCATTCACTCATCGCATCTCTGTCCAACTGGAAGAAAGAATATAAAAAGATCTGAATCCTCGAACCATTTGGATTTTTCTGTTCCTCCACCTTTCAAAGGAAAAGTCCAGCAGGAAGTGCAGCTCCGTTTGACCTACACGCTCCTTCCTGTGCTAGGAATGAAAAAGCAGGACTATGTCTTCACACGAGGGTCTTTCTTGCAGCTCCGCCCACCCTCTCCCCCCCCCCACGGTTGCAGTACGATGTCATCCATCCAGGGTGCTTAAGGTGGACAATTTCAGGAGATATTAAGATGAAAAGGCTGACTGTGTGTGCGAGTCAATCCTGATATTAAGGTAATTCATCACTGCGCTGCAGCCTCACCCAGTGCATGCTGGGAACCACGCTGCGCCTGGGAATCGCACCGAAACAAACCCCACCAGTGTGTTTGTGTGCGGCTTAGAGGCTAATATTACTTCATAACAGACTATTTTCCATGCCACATTAGCCCCCCCCCCCCCCCCCCCCTCCTGCAGCCCTTCTTGCCTGTCTTGTCTCAGGCGCGGTAATGAAATTACCCAGCATGCCTTGGGCCGACCCCACCATTTCTCCGGCGCCCCTGATGGAAAATGGCTTTTGAATGTTTGACGCTCATTTTTGGTCGGTGGTAAACAGGTACTGGTTCGGCTGGAGGGGTCCGACACTGACGGGAGGCAGGTGGAGGAACAGGAAGTAGCTTCAAACGTGCATCTCCGTCCCTCACTTCAGGACATCTGGAGGAATGTGGGAGACTTTTTTTACACAAAAAAAAAGAAGAAGAAGAGGAGCAGAAGGAGGATGGGGAAAATGGAAGACCAAACTTTCATGTGGACTCAGAAGACAAGCAAAGGACTTCCTGTTTGCTTAAAAAGAATGTAAATGAAGCCAGATAACAGAGTAACCCCCCCCCCCAGCTGCCATACACTCCAAACTCACAACACATCAAACAATCAAACACAATGATAGTCATTGGACTTTTTTCTATGAATTCCAACAATTGAAATGAATCAGAGGATTCCTCAAATGGGGGCGTGGCCACTTGACTGACAGGTGACCTTCAGATCTTCCAGTCCAAGGACAGCTTTTCATTGTTTTTTGTGTTTTGCCACCGTCCTTGTTTGAGGAAAAGCTGGTTAAAGAGACTTAATCCCTCCGAATTTTACAATTCCATCAGCTTTATATGTTTTCAGAAAAAAAAAAACCCAGAAGGAATCAGGAACTCAGAGAACAGGTAATCTACCAATATGGGCCATTGTTGAAGTTTGGGGCGGGCGGGGCATCAGGAGTGAAAGATGTGTCATGAGGCCGTAATGGACTCACACATCACCCCCCACCACACTAACTCACACATGAACAGCAGGCTGCTGAGATCCCAAGATGAGCCAACATTCCCAGAGCGGAAACCTGAAGCCTGAAGAACGGGATGCAGATCCCAATGGTCCAAACCAAAGGACGAGTAAACCGCGGGACAAACAGAGTCAGGCTGGGATCAAACCAGCCAAGACCACCAGCAGCAGCAAAAACCGGCCTCATTTAAAGTCCAGCAGTTCTCATCAACTGCAGTGAATCGAGAGTCTTTAACCTTTTCTGGGAAGGAAGTCCCAAAGCTGCACTCCCCCTCATTAAAGTGTACAGTATTACTCCGTCACAGCTGAACGCAAACCAAACAGGAAGGTCAAGTCACCAACAGCCTCATTACGGAGCTGACATTTAAAAGAACTGGAATCGGGTTCCACTCTGCTGCTCCATCATTAAATCACCGACCGGGACGTCTGCTCTGCTGCTGGATCAGAAAGGACGACGATCAGAAGATCCACTCCACCGACATCCCTCTGACAGAGAAACCACACTTCTATACGGCCCAATCCAAACCCCACCACTTCAAAAACCCAAAGGTGGTTTTGGATTTTCAGTCTGAAGAACATAGATGAGGATGGTTCCTCAGGTGTTCAGTCTGAAGCTCTGACTCCAGCTGCCAGAAAAGCATCTGGCTCCTCGGGGTTCTGCGACCTGATGCTGCAAAAACCGGTTTGAACTGCTTTATGTCACGTTCCACATGTGCTTTTCAGTTTTCAGCACTGATTCCTAACAGTGTCCCACGCAGAGGCCTCAACTTTTGTCTTTATGAGACCAATTTGTACAGATTTGTTATGAAATATACGACAACCCAGAGAAGTTTCAAACTTAGCAAATATTTTCGGTGTGATGAACATATAAATGAATGAATCTTTATTTTTGTTGCATTTTCCAACACTGTCATGGTGCCAAAGTGCTTTACATTAAAAAGAGATAAAAGAAAATTTTAATTTGAGTAAATAAAAAACAAAAATGTAAAAAAGCCCAGCATATATTACAACAAGCAATAAATTACATAAAAGACAATTAAACAACTAAAAGAAAGAATATACCACCAACTACAGT
This sequence comes from Oryzias curvinotus, assembly GCA_023969325.1. Taxonomy (NCBI): domain Eukaryota; kingdom Metazoa; phylum Chordata; class Actinopteri; order Beloniformes; family Adrianichthyidae; genus Oryzias; species Oryzias curvinotus. The sequence goes on along the minus strand of CM043718.1, from coordinate 1,119,667 downwards.
GTGTTAAAAGTCAATTTTTAAAATTCAGTTGACATTCAAACTATTATTAGGGATATTATTTATTCCATAACTGGGGACCAGCGATGAAAATTCACCGTCACCTCAGTATTTTGTTATGACCTGGACACACGAAGCAGACACTGATCCACAGACCTTAAAACTTGAAATTTCACAGAAATAATTAGGTTTCTAGCATGGTCTCTCGCTCCTCTAAAGACTCTAAAGATTTTTCCTTTAAATATCTTTTTGGTTTTTAGGAATCTTCCATCTTTGTGGCATCGTTCTGTATCCCTGCAGTTCTGTTCCATCTTTTGGAGGTCTTTCAGAAACATCTTTGTCAGCTTTCCTTTCTTCTCTCTTGGAGCTGATTTATGTTTAGAAGTCTTTGCAACATCTTTTATTTGTCTTTTTTTAAATGAATAATTTCCCTTTATTACTCATCTGTCATGTTTTGGGTCCTGTCTACCACCTGGTGTTAGTATTTTGGGATTCCAACTGTTTCTGAACGACAGAAAGTTTAAGAACGAGAGGTTTTTGAATGTTTGCGTGCTTCAGTTTTATAATAAGTTTGTCAAAGCAGTTTGCTTTAAAACAACAATACCACAGCCACAGCTGTTAAAACTTTTACTTCTATCAAGTGTGAAATTATACACATTTCAAATACATCGGCTGACACTTTCTGCAGACCAGCTGCTTTTCTTTTTGAGTTTTGTCAAACTTTACCACCATTCCAAGTCATGGTGTTTGCATGCATGAGTCCTTGTGTTGCAAAAGTCAAATGTGTGCAAATGCAAACCGTCATAGAAGCTCCAGATCAGAACAGAGACCCCCCCTCCCCTACTGCTTCATTTCCTTCCAGCTCTAAAGTCCTCATCTTCACAGCAGCTGAATGTTGATCCAAGCTTTCTCTTTTCAGCTTCAATCTGCAATCGATTCAAAGTGTTTTATGCAAGAGCGCGAGATTGAATTTGACATTTTATGGCTCCAGGGAAAGCCAGGCAGTCCTCAACTGCCATTGAGCTGAAATGGAATATGAATAATGAATATGAAGCTCGGAGATGTGCAACATTATTAGTCTGAAGACAGAATGTGTTATCAGAAGTGTTTCCACATCGCTTTAATGTGACGCTTTCACAGAAGGGCCTTCAATCGCAGACATAACAGCGTGGAATAATAAATAGGAATTAAAGTCAAGCATCATCAGCAAAAGTGGACGTCTGCTGGCTGCAGGACCATCAGGTGCAGCTCCCTGATGTGAGAGGAGGGGATGATGCGAATACAAATCCAGCGCTTTGTGATTAACAAAGACGAAAAAGTTCGGAATATTTCCCCTTTAACACAAAAAAAGGACATTTGTCTTTAAAGGTGGACGCTAACGAGACTAAAGACCTGAGGGTCGATGTCCTCTCACCAACATCCATCTGTGATTGGTTGGAAAAGTAAAGGGGCGGAACTGTTGGACTGCACCTCCATCTAAAGATGACAATCAAAGCTTCCTGATTTACAACGGTAAACCCCCAAATTTCCTCCACTTTTCTGTACTTTGTTGCTGTTTGTCTGACTACCCACAATCCTTTGAGCGTGTGACACATGTGACAGCAGGTAGGATCTTTCCCTCTGCAGGGAGCGTCTTGTGAAGCGGGAAATGTCCCGGTCAGAAATGTTGGGTCTGGCTCTCATCAGCGCTCATGGACAGATCCGGTGGGCTTTGAACTCGCCCTTCGAGGATGGAGACCCAAACGGGATTTCCTCAGTTCACTTCAGACGGTTAGGGTTAGTGATGTGTGGCCCTGCGACAGACTGGACGTCCCCTGCCTTCACCCCTGAGCGGCCGGGAAAAGCTCCAGCAGCCCCGTGACCCCGAAAGGGAAAAGCCAAGAGAAGATGAATGAATGAATGAATGAAAACACTTCAGATGGTGTTTAGTTATTTCAAGCCCTTAGTGAACCGACCCGGCTCCAGTTTACTTCTAAATGTGCTTCAATCGGGAAATCAAGTCCACTACGTCAAAGAAATGACAGAAAATTTAGACTTTTGGAGTTAATATGTTTTTTTAAGCCTTTTGATTAAATAAAATCAAAAAATAAAAGAAGGCAAAATTACGACGGAGTATTAGGGCCACCAAAAAAAAAAAAAAAAGTTAATCTACGACTTTTTATCTCGTAAATTTACGAGATAAAAAGTCGTAAATTTAGGAGATAAAAAGTCGTAAATTTACGAGTTTTTATCTCGTAAATTTAGGAGATAAAAAGTCGTAGATTAAGGAGAAAAAACCGAAGTTGTCCGTTTATCGGAGCCTAGCTTGAAGATTAAATACGTGGAGCCTTTTGTGAAGCTTTATTTCCGGATTACAGGTTTAAAACAAAGTGATTCTGAACCTTTAGATGACTTAAAATCAGATTTTTGTCAGTGGAACCGTCTTTCCGGGGTTCAGTGTCAGTAAAGCGGAGTTTAATGCGTAAAATAAGGAGCTCAGAGACACGTTTGGGTGCAGAGGACCGCTGCAGACTTTATTCTCCTTTTCATTCACACCCTGAAGTTCATCTGTCAACTGACGTCATGAACGTGTCATCCGAACACCAATGCAGAAGTAAACAGTTTTACATACGCCCCCTCCTGCAGATGAAATGTCCCGTTTCAGCATAAAACAATAAAGAGGAATGAAAATAGTCTTTTATATTATCATTAGAACGTTGAAAATGACAAATAAGTGCTCCTCCTCGGACGGAAGCGTCACACAAATGTAGAGATTTGTCTTTGGTGGAGGAAGTAAGGATTGACGTGGACAGCTGCAGGAATACCGACGACGGCTTCATCGGGCTGCAGAGATCCCGCACCACCCATCAATAGCTTCCAGACATTTGGAACGTTATCAATAAACATTCATCTCGCCTGTTCAACAAAGTTTAGTGGGTCTGCTCTGCTGCTGCGCGGCGTTCACCTGCTGCTCTGAACGCTCACGTCCACATTAATCATAAATTTACGACTTAAAATCTTGTAAATTTACGAGTTTTTATCTCCTAAATTTACGAGTTTTTATCTCCTAAATTTACGACTTTTTATCTCCTAAATTTACGAGATAAAAAGTCGTAATTTAACTTTTTTTTTTTTTTTTTGGTGGCCCTAATACTCCGTCGTACAAAATAGTTTCTCTTAGGGATAGATTTGATCAACTAAGACAAAATCGGCGTTTTTTTAAGTTTTTACCCTGAATATTTTCAGTTGAAGTTTTCAGGGACAAAATCTCCTTATTTTACCACTGTTTCAAATTTGATAGGCACAATTTTAAGATGGTTTAACTGTGCTATAAAAAACAACAACTAAATATTAAATTATCAAATAATGAATTAAATTAATTAATAAATAATTACAATAATAAAAAAGTGATTCAATAATACACAACAAATTGTTACACTTTTTCAAACGTTTAAAAAAATTAATAACAATAAAGAAGTTATTCTCTACATGGTACTACTTAGTTGATATTTTAAAAAATATTATATAATAATATTCTTAATAATATAAAGAATAAAAATCAATGTTTATGAATGAAAAAAGTCAAAATACAAAGAGAAACTAATAATAATAATTACATTTAGCTTCTCAAATGTTTCTGCAAAGACAATAAAACAGTATCAGTTTAATTTATGCTGCAAGTGATTCAGAGGAATTGATTGGACGTCACACTGCTCAAGAATTCACTTTGATTCCTTTTTTTTTAAATGTACAACTTTATTGTAAAAAGGTGTGACTTTTCCTTGTAAAATTATGATTTTTTTTAAAATCATAAATTAGTGATTTTATTTTCATAAATGTTTGACTTTTTCTCATATATATATACAAATTTCTTTTATGATGACCCTAACTTTAATTGTCGACAAAAAATTTAGAACATTAGCAAAACTTTTCCATCATTCTGAGATTTCATGGAAGCAGCCATTTTAAAATGAGCTGGAAAAGTCCTTCTACTGCCCCTAGTGGAAACATGATGAACTACGGGCAGAAAAGATGGATCAGGTTCTACACACCAGGGTTTTTGGGGAAAGTTTGCATCATGCTTATGAGATAGGGGTCTAAGAAAAATACTAAACCTGAAACAAATGGTTATACAAATGCATATTACAAAATATCAGAGTTTTGTCATTTAATCCAATTTCATTCTGAGATTTACGTTCATCAAAACTAGGGTCGTTAGCCCCCAAAAGGCTCTCTATTTCTTCCTGAAAGGTTTCACAGCGGGGCCACATGAAGAAATCCACCATGAGTGTGACATTTTAATCAGCACACGGTCAGAATCTGAGGGTTTTCGGTCAAAATCCGTCCCTCACAACCAGGCCAATGTGTCAGATGCTGCTTGATTGGTGGGTTTTGAAGCACTTCTTCACGTACTTCACAAGTCCAATGCCCAGTAATCACTTTAATGGGACATCCTGCCATGCGGCAGCGCCTCTGCAGCATCCACACATCTGTGTGCTACGGAGATGTGAGTGAATAATAGGAGGACTTATTATAGCGCTGAGATCCGTGAGCCGTTTCCTCACCTTTCCTCGCGCCGCATCAAGGCCATCCATTGTGGCCACTGACATTTAGAGACACCGCGACAGCTTACACAGCAGGCCCCTCTCCCCGCTGTCCAGCGCCGACTTAATTGGCTGAATAAGTCCTCGTCTCGCCGCGACTATCAATGTGGTGTGAAAGAGAGAGGACTGACAGATGGACCAACCGTCTCCTATGGCAGAGCTCCTCGCCGTCTCTCAAAGACACACAGAAATGCCTTCAACAAACACACACAGCCATGACCCGCAGAGTGACAAACAGACAAACACAAAGATGTCTCAGATGCTGATGAGAGAAGCTGTTTATCTGTCTGCCTGCCTCCAGCAGCTCCTCATCCTCTCGCCCTCAATTGATGTCACAACCTCCATCTGTGGCCGCTTTGCTCTGGTCATCTCCTATCTTTCTTCAATTAGATCTCTGGGCAGAGAGACGGAGCTGCATCTCAGAGGTGGATGCTGTATCACGGCACAGGCAAATAACTCTGGAGCTCTGGAGATCACGCCAATACAAGTTATGAAACATCGAAGGTACGATGTCCAAAAATCTCAACCTGACCCATCCTACCGGAGAGACGGGTCTTCTGAAATGAAACTGACCTCCTGACCTCTGAAGTTAGACGTTTTAGTCGTCCAAAGACTTTTTTTTTTTATAACTTGTTCTGTCCAACAGCCGATCAGATCAGAGCTGAAGGCCTCTTGTGTTGGACAGATTTTACTGTTACAATGGGGGGTTATCTTCAGACAAACACAGTGTACATTTGAATAAACCCCTTTTGTATTTGAATAGCATTTAAAATACTGAAAGTGCACTAAACCAACAGCTGACTAAAACAAAAACGTTTAGCAAACAGAGACATGTTCGTCTTGAGGCTCTTGCAACATTTTCTTCTTGGAGATTTATCCACACAGAGTTTGGAGCTTTCCTCCTGCAGCATGACAAATATTTCTGCCAAATGTAAAGGGAGCAGCTAAACGATCAAGAAGAAGGTGAAGAGAAAACTAGGAAAGCTGACACTTCTGAATAAATGTTTAAACTATAAAGGATGATGCTCAACTCAGTTGTTCCTAGTTGCTCAGCTCATTGGTAAATCACACAGCTGTGTAACTGAGATTCCTTGAAAACAAGTCATCTCTTATTTTGGCCCATTTGAGGATCAGATAAAGAACATGGTCTGTTGTTTTTTTCTAATGCTGGTGGACCAAACACTGCAGAGGCAGTGTGCTACATGTTTCTTTGTGGACCTATCACAGGGATGTGTCTGAAAGCTCTGCAGAACAACTATTAAATACACTACTGAGAAAAGAAACTCTTTCCTCTAAAGCAAACAGGCTTAACCCTCTGAGATGTTCAGATTGAACCACACAAAGTTCTCCATGTTCTCTGAAATGTGCACGATGTGCGGCTGAAGTCATCTCAAACAGCAGAGCAGAAGGCGGAGCCTTTTCTCCGTCCTCCAGATGCTCATAGCTGCTGCTGAACATCAGCTGTTGGACCACCATGTCCATTTAAGTCCCACTCCCATCCTCTTTTCATCCTATTTTCAAATCTCTCCCAGTGGTCTTTAAATTACGATGAAGCTGTTTTCAGTATCGTCTTCTGAGACGCAGGAGCGGCAGGAGTTCTCTAGCAATTCACCTCTGAGTTGTGGGTGGGACTGTTTGCATGGAGTAAGCCTTTCCTCATTTCCCGTTATCCCTTTGTACATTCTCTCTTGTTGGCTTATAGCTTCTCACCACCGCCAACAAACATGGCGAGCGATATCGTAGCTATCCAGCAGAACAGTTTAGATCCACATTCCAGTCCATGGACCTATTTGTCTGCAGGCAGATGCATCAGAATGGGGCGGAGTCGGAGGCTTGTGGCCCGGCGTCTAGCAGCTACGGCACGGCTACAGGGTTTTATTTGAATGTAAAGTTTTTTAAATAAATGCTCAGAAATGCAATTTTAAGCTTAATTTTCTTCATAAATGTCCTCCATCATGAGAAAAGTGTCTCATCAGAACAGCCCGGTCCAATCCAACGCTGTCGGCTGTCAGGAACACCATCGTCTTTTTAAATCCAGCAGGACTTCATGACCCATCAGCGGAGCACGTCGTTCCACGAAACATTTGTGGTCAAAAGCACCAAAGACGCTCCGAAGCACCGGCTTCTGAAACTTTATCACTTTACTTTCCAGAACTGAATATTCATGTTTCCTCAGGCCACCTTCAAGTTTTCATCTACAGCTAAATTTGTTTACCAAAAACTGACACTTTGAAACCTTGAAAAAAATGTAATGGATTATAGAGTGAGAGAAAAGAGCTTTTGGGAATATTTTTCTTCCATTTGGTTTCTGATTGCTTGATGCCCTCACTTAAGGTTTGCTTCAAATGGCAGAAGCTCAACCGCTCCATAAGTGAAAATGACTCAGATGACATTCTCTTCAAATGTCTTTATGGTATTTTAAAAAAACAAAGTTCCGCAGGACGCCTGGCTGAAGGTTTTTAAACATTTTAAGGCAGACATAAAAGCGAGAATTGCTAACGTGAACCAGGCCAGGTAAGAAGATCAGGATCATACGAGATCATATGGACGCTGAGCGGCAGGACTAATACAGCTGCTGCGTGCTTAGGTGTTTGTGCCTCTTCATCACTTCTGTCACATGCCAGCATGCTGACACCAGATGTGTCATTTAGTGTTTAAAGCCCATTAACTGTGTCAGGAATGATCAGCAGCGGGTGGACAAACAGTGAAGATGACACTTTGCTGCTTCCAGCTGCTGACGCAGATCCACATGTGAAACTGCTTCAACGAGACGCTATTGATCCCTGCAGGAAGGTCGTCTTCTGCTGCGTGTCAGGGTCACTTACAGCCATTCCATCTGAAAAGTGTTGCTCACTTGCATTTTTAATGGCAGGACTCACTCAGAAAAGGGTGGGGAGTGGGGGTAGGTGTAAAAACCATGCTTATAGACTCTCCATCTAGTTCCAGTTCTTACACCTCTGTTGGAAATCAAACCTTCCCCATCCTTAACCTTTTAACATCAGATATATTCACCTAAATGACCTCTTCCACTGTTTACGGGTTTTACGTAATTCCAACGGATTCTAAAGCGGTTTTGCAAATTGCCGCCAAGTTGCTTTTTTTTTTCTGTCATAAAAATTTGCCAATAAACGTCAACGTAAACACTTGACTACTGTAAAATGTAAAAAAATCGGTGCAAAGCTGCTCATCTCCGCTCCAGAACCCACTGGATTGAAGAATTGCAGTCGACCACAGAATGGCGCTGACATTAAAGGGTTAACTCAGCCAAATGTCTGCTTGTTCAACAAAGTGAGGACACAGAACGACAACTTGTTGTTTTTTTTAGCACAATTGTTTAGCTTGTTTAGAGTCCAAATGCTAGTTTATTGCTCACCCCCAGTACGTTGAGGACGTGTCAAACAGCCGATTCATACATTTTGCGCATATTGCACAGATGAAACTTGGTGATACGTGAATATATGTTGGAAAAAGTGAGAAAAGTTGTGGTCTTTACTAGAAATTTTCATGAAGAAGTACGAATAAACCAACACATAAATCAACATAAAGCATGAACCATGCGTGATTATTGCGTTGTTTATATGCAATTCATTAGTATTTTGTGTGTCAATTATGTCATTTGAACATGATCTATGTGCCGTATGATAAAGTTATGCATCTGTGGTTCATGCGTGAAAAGTCTGTTAGACATATGTGGAACGGTTGTGGAAAGCCTCACATTTGTGCATGCATCTCACAAATATCACGGACCATTGTGTAAGTAAACTACGTGAACTACGTGTAAGCTACGTAATTCTCAACCGTAACAAAAATTATGAACAACTCAAAATCGAATTCACATAAAGAACCCTCGGCTGAAACCCCGACGGACATCTGAGCCCCTCGATGAATGACGAACGCAAGAGACATTAGATTTCACATGGATCACCACAGACCAAAATTATGTGGAAAAATGCCCAAATGAAAATCGTGGGTGTGTACTCCGGCTCCTAGGAGGCAGTATGCACTCGTCTTCTCCTTTCTTATGTGACGTTGAGGCGACACTCCATCTTGAGGCTCATTTAAAAAGCAAGATAACCGGAGACAGATCAGTTCTTTGGGTTCCTGTCAGCACCTTAGAATGTTTATTGGGAGACAGGAGGTCCATCTCAGGAAGTTGTCCCAGTAATTTCTTTACAGCTTTAGAAACCTTAATGGTGAAAATTAAATGACATTAGTTCTGTACAACAGACAACAAACTCTGGGGAGTTCAAAGAGATGACCTAACTATGCCAGGACTGATCTGACTGATCACACCTGATTGGTTTTAAAGCTTAAACGTGGTTTGGGACGGTACAGATGTACTAGCATGAGTGCAACCATAAAAGTTGAACAAAAATGTCATTTCCAGCTCTTTTCACCAGTAAAAGTACACCAAGGAGAGATCTAAATGCAGTTTATTTGCCATTTCTCAGATTCTGTTTCTGTATCTGCACTGCAGGAAGAAATCAGACTGTGACCAGACATCAACACTGCAGTCATTTCTGACTCACATCCTTCATCTTCCTTTCATTGATGAAGCAATCATGATTTTTTAAACTGTTTCACTCATTTAAAGGCTTGACGGCAGAGCCATCTCGGCCCACTAACAGACTTAAACTTTGATTTAGTCACAGTTTAAAAACGTCTCGGTGTTAACTTTTTATTTTTGAATCACTAAAAGGCAGGTTTCCAGAATCTGTGGGCAGAAACAGGAACACGTTTGTCTTCTGCGTTCGGCTCCATCGTGTCTGTGGTCCAGCCGTTCCACCCACAGCTTCACAGATTCCAAAACTCCAATCAGTCACCGTTTCAGCTCCGTCTGTGCAGGTGGTTTCTATCCTCGTCTGCATCGCCGTCACCGACAATGATCTCATCTTCCAATTTTACCATTTTCTGTCACTATTGTTTGCAAGCACTAAAATAAAAAGCCAATATTAAAGTTCTTCAAAACAGCAAAGTGGCTAACGGTGGATTATTGAAACTTTGTGGTCGCAGGTGTGGTTGAACCATCTTCTCTTGATGTCTTCACTTCATGTTCAAACATGTTAAATTTCCACTCAAAGCGTTGACACGTTTGAGCTCAACCTGCGCTCCTTTTGGCACATTGGTCCACAGAACCACCTCAGTCGCTGTTGCGGAGACACGTCTGTCCCAAAAGTCCGAAGCTGGACTGACTGGGACCTGTGAAGGATGTTGGGACAGGTTTGACTCAAACGTTCACGTCATAGTAAAAACAGGACGCAGGTTATGCTGCGTCATTGATTGACTGCAGGAAGCTTTGCTCAACAGCGTCAGTGGAGGCAAATGTGGTCCAAAGACCTGCAGATGAAGGCTGTGAAGGTCCAACACTCTTCATAAAGAAAGCTGTTTGTCATTCACAGAAAAGAGTGTAGAAAGGTTCCATTTCTGACAGTCTTGGTGTTGCTTCTGCTTTGAGATTAGCCTCTAAGCCCAGATGACGCAGACAAAGCTGTGGAAAACTGTGAGTCTGTTTGCTCCGAAGAACCGGCAAACCTGCAGAATTCCCTGTTTGCTCTGCGCTTCCTGAGAACAGCAGGAGGCCTGCGAGGTGCAACAGACCTCATTACAATGAAACTGCATTTTTAATTGCAGAAAAACACTTCAGGTCAGCAGGTCCTTTTAAGATGTACACCTTGGTATTAAGGGGAAATGTGGTTCAAACACAATAATTGAAGTTGCCTGAGGGGAAAGCCTCTACTGAATCCATGCTTACTGGGAAAGAGGTTAAAAATACTGATTAAAAAAGGTAAAATAAAGAAGAAAATGTATTGAAAAGGAAGTATTTGGAGTCAGCTTGAATATAATTGTTGTAAGTGAGGGTTTGAGGAAGTCAGACTAATGGAAAAGTATCTCCCGGTTCATTTGCTGAAGGAGCCAGTGACCCAGTACTGCCAGCAAGCTGCCATCGCGGGGCAGATAACTGTCAGCTGGCTCAATACTTGGCAGTCGTTTGCTCTCTGCAGTCCAGAGGCTGCCTGTTCTCATTTTTTAAAAGCTGCATTCCCTCCTTTTTCTCCTTTTATTGGGCTGAGACTCAGTCTTCAGTCTTTGTTTCTTCCTTCATCTCATTACTCCACATTCTTCTGTCTGTTCCTTCGCCTTCTCACAAGACACCTTCGTCCTGCCCAACTTCATCAGCAGAACACATATAAATAAAATGTTCATTCGTTTTTTCAAAACAGGAGGCTATTTACTTTTTTAGCAGCAGCCTCCAAGCTATACGTACTGCTGTCAATCCAAAGGAGATAGGATAGTGAGGAAATCTTAAATATGAATAATATATGTGCTGTGAACCTTTTGCTTCAACTTTGCTCATTTAGAGAAGTAAAGAAAAGGAAGAGAGCTGCAGATGTGGAGGTTCTCTTTGGGTGTAGGAAGAAAAAACAGAGATGAGACCGCCACCGTTTGGAGGCAGAAAGGAGTAAGATGGCTTGGACATACTTCATGAAGTAAAATGAAGCTAAGCACGAAGAGGATTGGGCCCCGGCATGGATTTATGGGTTTGACATGAAGCTTATTGATATCGAAGAAAAAGGACACAAACATGCATTTACATGAAAACTGACAATTCTCAGTGAACTTTTGTAGCAGAAAGAAAAACAGAAAATAAGATTTTAAACATCGTCTACCAAACAAATATCATACAAATTGCTCCGACAGAACATTACACACATCTTGGGTCTTTGGTGTAAGCTTTGAAGTCCTAACAATGTTTGTAGCTACATTTTTTAAACCATCCAACCTTTTCTAATCTGGGACTGCATATCTAAAGTTTCTTCCACACATGAACATCTCCCCTGAGATCAGGTCGAAGAAATTAATTTACACTCTGGCTGTTATTTCCTCTTCCTCCCATGATGACAATTTGCTGCTCCTTTGCTCTGGTAGATAGCGCCCTTTAATCCCACAGCATCTAAAACTTTGATGAATCATTTCTGAATCATATTTGCTGAAAAATGCAGCTCAGAAATCAGGCTTTTGCCAGAGTAGACCCGTATCTTGTGCTGTGGTAAACCAGCTTGTCTGCTTTCAGACCGGAGAGAATGATCGGGGGGGAAACCTTCTCCACTGGTTACCACACATCTAAAACCACCTGCTGCATAAGAAATACAAGCTAAAGTCTGCACTCTCTCTGATCAAGAGGCCACTTTCCTTGGAGGTAATTGACCAGACCACGCGCTCCTCATCTCCATGGCAGAAAGGTTTTCCAATGGAGAAAATAACAAAAATCAATGATTACTTTCAGAAAGGTTGTTCACAGCACTGAGGCAACAAAACACGGCTTTACTTTTAGCAACATCTGTGTCACATTTACTCAATAAACAACGTTTTACCCCAAAGAAGAAAGAATGTGTTACAGCAGGGGGGTGGGGAGTGGCCAGGAAAAAAAAAGTCATTGATTACATGCAGCTTATAGTAAATCCAACAGTGTGGTTTATTGACAGAGCAGGTATCAGAACCAGGCAATCAATCAGCAATGCAAACTCAACAAACAAGGGCTTGGCAAAGGCAGAACATGCAAACAAAGCAGCAGCTGAAAATCCTGGAGCAAACAGTGTGAACACGGGCGAGGAAGGAGGCGGAGCGTATGCTGAAAACAGAGGAGCAGAGGTCACGGACTGTGTGGTAAACACAGCAGGAGCAGCACCACAAGTATGACTAAAGTTAGCAGGAAAGACAGATTGGAAGCAGCTCATCAAGAGTGAGGAGAAACCTTCAGTTCTGTTTTTCCTTTTCAACTCATTTTTCTCAGATCTGACATAAATAAGGTCAAATCCATGTTAGATGAGATCAGTGACCTCTTTGGAGCAAGCAGGCCTCATCGGAACCAAATTCTGCTCTAAAGGAAGTGCTCTGATGGTCCTGGGTCTTGATTTATTCCATGTTCTTGCATGGTTAATGAAGCTCGTAGTTCACGGTCAGTCATTAGATTGCACAGCGTGGATGAAAACCATAAAATGTCTAAAGATAATGCATGGCCATTCAGACAGAAACACGGCTGCGTGGGTTGTTGTTTGTCCTCAGGTGAAGACCTTGGAGATCTTTATGTACCAATCTTCTCTGGCTGTAACGGCTTAGATTGACAATCTACAACAGCCCAACCATAGCTTGGTGGACGTTCTTGGAGTCATAAATGTGTTTTGCCATGACATGCTGCTCGTTACAGGAATGCCACATGTTCACAAACCAAATCCAGACGAAGAAGTTCAGGGTCCAAATGCTCAAATTGGATGTAGACATCTTTTATGCCCTGGTGTTTATATTTCAGGTGAAACAAGCTGTCAAAGACAGAGAACATGTCAAACAGACACAGAAGCTGCCAAGGGCGGTATCGCTGTCCGCATGCTGCTTTATTGACACACAGTGAGAAAAAGTCAGCCTCCAAACCCAACAAGTCACTAGGATCTCATCCAGAAAGTCAACTGTGTGATACAACAACAATGCCTCATGAATACAAGATAAAGATGATTAAATCAAATCAAAAGTCATTGAAGTATGGGTAGTATTCAAGATGAAATTAAAAATCAAATCTTCTCTCCTCTTCTGTAAATCACAAATACATGGAGACACTTTCCTCTCAAGCATGTAGAGAAATGTGTGGCTCATCCCAAACCAGTTTAGTGCTGAAAGGTGAAAGGACTTCCATAGGGTCTGTGTCTTAGTCCACATCAGCATGTATGTTAAAAGCCACATTGAAAACTCTCCCAGAAATCATTCAAACTGTTTTTTTTGCCCTTTTGTTTCAGAAGATGATAGCAACAGGAGGAAATATTATTTCAACTTTGAGACAGACACAACTATCAATTCACGGAGTCAATCTATGGAACTCGCTGCCCACTACGTTGAAGGAAAATACAAGCATAGTTGCATTCAAATAATGTTTAAAGCTGGGATATTTGATACATACAAGCAGATAAATTAACCAGGACAAACACAGATGTATGCTGGAGACCGAGCTGGGTTAGGGAGGGGATAGAAATGTAGAAATGTAACGTCTAGATGTTTCTGTTGTAATGAATCTTTTCTTTGTGCTCATGTAAAAGGAACAGATTATACAAGAATTGTCTTCATTCTGGTCCAATTGCCTAAACGTAAAGAAGGGCTAATGTGTGTTTCCTTGTGAATTAGCATGAGCAATGAACCATTCATTCATTCATATTTTCACAGCTCATTTTCCCACCCGGAAGTAGGACGACTCAAACTCTGAGGCCCCGCCTTTTGCTCCTTGTGGGTGCCGCCCATTACATGACATCATCCTAAAGCGTTTTTTGTGGATTGGGAGGGGCTGGTGCTCAGACAGCAGTTAGTGAATATGAGCACATATTTCAGAAGAAAAGCAACACCGCTGCATCTGCAACACAGAGAAAGTTAGCGTGGGAAACATGGAAAACATAGCTGCTCACGTTAATGCATAAGTTTGCATTTAAATCATTGTTATAAAATATTGGCTGTAATAACTTTTTAAATAGCGTAAGGTGTGAAATTAAAAAATGGCGATATTTAGGTGTCCTTTTGAAGTGTTATTCCTGGTGTAATTGCATGAAATGCTGCATAATGTACAGAACCAATCTGGGGGAAAAATGCATTTAACGTTGATAATGTTTAGAGGACTTTTTTGTTAACCTTCCCCTCTTGCAAACGTTGGTCAGTTTAATATTAATACATGCAATTGTGTTTTTAAAAGTGAACTTTTGTCTACTGTTGAACCTTTCGCTGCGCGAAGACTTCTCCTTTCTTTCTTTTCTCTCGTCTTTCCGACCGTGGTCAGAAGCGCAGGGGAGATTTCCTTCAGAAGGGAATTCTCCTTCGGGGTTCACTTTCCGTTCCAAACCCTCAACCTCCAGAGCGGATTAAGAATGACCCCAAAACAGTTATTCTGGGAACGACACCTTCTCTTTATTTAACTAAGTGCTCCGTCCTCCGAACACACAATATATACCACGCACACGCCTCCGCTCCGTGCTCACCCCCCCCCCCCCATCTGCACCTGCACTCGCCCCTCCCCTTGTCTCTCGTGGATCGCACCCCGCTCAGCACAAACACACTGCAACACTACCCTTGTATTGATCAAGTGGTATAGGTTTATATTGGATTAAGAAAGTAAGCAGTACTAGCAAATTGTGTTTCCAAAAAGTAATTGTTACATTAATCTAATTCAATGTCCCTGATTTCATTTTCATGTAGATGCAATCCTGCAGGAATTAAAAGAACATGGCAGCAGCTAAAAATGAAGTATAAAAACATAATTCAATCAGGTCAAATTTGAGCATGTCATGATGTAGGCTTTGTTGACAATATTTGACATATGAAACATCTACATAGCAATATCTAATGTTGTTTTCATTGTATATATGTAATTGACTGCAACGAAAAACGGTAAAGCTCAAACAAAAACGTATGGGGAAATGACAAAAAATCGAGTCTTCTCAAAATCCTCGTACGAGGTAAATATAATTCTCTATGAATTAATGCAGTCTCCTCGTCTATTGGGTCCTCCAAAAAAGGACAAGTCATTCTTGTCACTTAGCTTGTCTCTGTGTGACGGAAATGTGGGCAATGAAGGTTGAAGCGAAACATACCGCTTCGTCTTTAAAAAGGGGAGGGGACTGGCAGAAACTTTGAGTTTGGAGAATAAAACCTGCTCCTGACCAGGTTAGGTTCACAGCATAAGTAACCATGGATACTGACTCAGAGTATAAGTTACCTCTCTTTCAGAAACGGGTTTGACTTACTCTGCTTTCTCTGGTTTAACAAACCTCCCATTCTGAAACGGAAAACCCAGAGTTTCCCTGATTTCAGGGTTAACTCGGAGGAATACTCAGAGATGCCTTGCTGGAGCAAAATACCACTTTGGTGGTATTTATAGTGAGGAATGAACATTATAACACAGTTAAAAGCTCAAAATCAAAAGGTTATTTTGGACGATATAGGCACTAGAGGTGGTCATGTCCATGACTGTGTTTAGATTGAAAAAACTGCTGCCAAGTCACTTTCAAAAGAAGATGAGCGTTATTCTTTAGGGAGAAACTGAAGAAAAAAGATATATGGATATGGTTTTTGAAAAAGAAAAAACACTAAACCCGCTCCCAGCAGCTGCTGCGTGTGCCAGACCTGCTCCTTAATTTATGTCCAATAATAAACTGCCTCACATCGCTGCTGTACAGGGAGTCCCTGCAGTTGCCATGGCAGTTAATAAGACTTGTTAAGATCAAAGTCATAAAGGAGATTGTTGACTGGCCAGGGAAGGCGGTGGAGCCCAGAGGAACGCAATTACAGCAGATGCAGGGATCCGCCATACCTGGAACGCAATTAAAGCGGCGACACCGCTGCCGATCCTCCACAACATTCACAGCTGCTCCCACAGCCGTCTGTGCCGAGCCGAGCGTGAGGATGGTCCTATTTTCATGATGTCAGGCATTAGAGCACATCACAAAGATGTGAAGTTAGAAAGCCACAAGTTTAAAGAAAGGCTTGAAGGTTAAGGAGACAAGAAGAAAACAGTTCAGGTAAAATGATTAGAAGTTAGATGACTTATGTAACAGGACAACAGCTGACGTCTTTCTTTTTCTCATTAGTCCAAACATGAAGATCATAAGTTGGAATAAATGGTTACCTTAAATGTGTTAAAACAGTCTTATGGCAGCTTGAAGTATTTCACGAGTCAAATAAATCCATCTATGCATTTGACCAATTGGATGGAGCTCCTTTATTTGTAAGTAAAATAATAACTGTAAATAATATGTGTATTTATTTATGTTAGATGTTCACCTCCTCTGTAAACGAGGATTAATTGGACTATAATTGAAGTTATGTTGACTCTTATTTAAATGAAACTGTTGCAGTGAAATTAAATCATTTGGTTTTGCTTTGCCTTATTTGTTTAGATACTGCAAGTTATATCGTCATAGTAATATTGATCCCTAATATTGCGAGTTGTCCTCATATGGAGCAGACCTAGTACGGACGCCATCAGAAGTCCTACAGTGCGATTGCAGCGTCAGTCTCTAGCAGCAGCACGTGTCCTCCTGAAATTTATGATATTTTCTTATTTTTATGGAGACAATAATATTAAGTTCCTCTAATTTTGTTCTTGTTTTTTCATGTCTTCCCTTGTTGGACTAATGCGGGACAGCAGGTCATCAAATGGTCACAGAGACAGAAGCAGTGCAGCTCCTGCAGAGGAGGGTGAAGCTCACTGCACTGGGACAGCCTCTGATTCACCTTAGAATGAATAATCCTGAACTTTTGACACCATCTGTGTCTCCCATGTTGTTATGAGTCTAAACCTTTGAGATAACTCCTCCCACATATGGGAAGAGCTGCTGGTCTAGAAGCAAACGTTTGGAAAAGCAACATAGCATTCAATTTGATCTCTAAACGTGAGATATGGAAGTTATTTTGCAATCATGAGGCTTAAACATTGCATAATTTCACCTGCTTCACTAAGCTTTCAAGTCTTTTTTTGATGCTTGTAGCTTAGCCTCAAGTTTACGGTAAGTGTTTCCCTGAACCTTTAAACCACTTGTGTGTGTGTGTGTGTGTGTGTGTGTGTGTGTGTGTGTGTGTGTGTGTGCATTCTGGGTTTCACAGTCCTCCAGGATCCACACCGTCAAGAAACACCCTCCTTCTGAGCACAAAGGCCTTTACGATGACGAATGATGTCAAATACTTGAACTGAAGGATGGAGAGGGTTAAGTAAAGGTTGGTGTCAGAAATGTGCTTTTGATGATTGGGGTTAAGCGCAGCACCGGGATGGATTGTGTTAATGGAGTGTCCACACAGCAATGGAGGGGGAAATGTATGCATATTGGAAGGCAGCAGGAACAGAGAGATGAAGCCGATAATGGCAGTTCACTGAAAGCAAAAAGCTCACCTCTAATGACACAGACTCAGGTTCCCATTACGATAATCACTGCTAGATTTGCTCTAACGGTCACTTTAATGGGATGATTTTTTTAAAAAATTATTATTATTTCTGAATTTCACAGATGAATTTAAAGCACTTTTGATTTAATTACATTCACACTTCAATGATTGCTTTCCTTTCTGCTCGTTCTCCCAGGCAGAGCTGCAGCCGTTAGAGGAGATGTTTGCAGAGGACGCGTCCCGCTCCCACTCTTATTCCATTTTAGCACGAATAATAATGACATGTCCTCAGAGCGATGCTTTGGAATATTTTAAACAGCAAATTAAAAGAAAATAAAACAGCAATCATTCCAATAAGTGAGGAGACGCAGAACTCGCAAATGGACTCTGTCAGAAACACATTTGTGTGTCTCTTCAAGAGTCCACTCACATATTTATGAAGGGTGTTTTATGTTAGCAAATATGATGCTGTTAGATTGTATCCCTTTTAAAGATATTTTGAACAAGGAAGTGAAGACAAAGGTCGAAGGTCAAGGCCTCATAAGATGGCAAACGTGGTGGACGCGACGCCAAAACTTCACCATAATGATACACTTTCATGGGCAGAATTGTAGGACCACCTGTGGTTTGCTTGTTTCTGGGTCGGGTGACGGATTAAGGCTGCTTGCCTGTGCAACAGATGTGATGCAAATACCACACATCATGACCAGGGGAAGATGAAAAGAAGTATGGATGAAATGCATTTGACCAAACCGGAGACTTTATACTGATGAGACAGCTGTCTCTTTCAATACAAGGTCTATATGATACATTCTTTAAATAAACTAGAGATCTATACCAGTAGAAGGCTCAAATATGCCATATGGGCCATATTTGATTTGATTTTAGAAACTCATTAAAGGCGAACAATATCATTCTATTTCTTTAACAGATCAGAATTCTGCAGGAAACTCCTCTGCATTATGGAAACACAATACTTCTCGTAGATTTGAAAGCCGGCTGGGTTAGTGAGGCAAATGGAATGAAGCTAAGCCGGTTTGGAGCAGTCCCCTGGGGAGGAGGGGGTGAGAGGCATTTGGTGGTTTAACCCCCCCAATCCAGCCTCTTAATGCTGACTGTGAAGCAGGGAGTCTTTGGTTTGACACAAATGTGGATTTGAAGTCACGACCTTCCAGTCTCAGGGCGGACACTCTACCAAAGGGCCACTGAGTTGGTATGAAGTACCAAACTACGTATGTAACTATATATACTGCTAGAATTTGTCTAGACTGTCACAAACGTACACACATAGTTTATAGGTCGTTGAAAGGTGACTGACGGTAAACTGTCGATCTCACACGCTGACCATGTCACCGAGTGGCCGATTCTTTTCCACTAATCGCTTTTTTTGGTGCAAATGTCGGCAAAGAGGTTGACCCCAACAGACTCTGCATTCCTGGTCTGTCAGAAGATTCATAACCCCTGTTGATAAAGTAGAATATGTCCAACACAAGAGGCCCTCAGCTCTCACCTGTCTGCCCAGCTGTTGGACAGGACAAGTAAAAAAAAACAAATGTAAACTTAATGATGACGTTTTTGCATCAAGTTACAATGTTTGGAGGACAGTCAACAAGTGAAACCTGGAATACAGCAAACTGTTTTTAAAACGATGAAAATGAATCAAACATGCATTGTGGGTGATGAAGTCAAACACAAAAATAGCAAACTTACTCTTTCCTACTGTAAAGACTAATGCTTTCTGCATACATTTTTATTTATTAGGTTTAGTCAGAAGGTCTCACAAAAGTAGGTCTGGTGGGGCATTAACGCTATACTGCTGGTGAAGTGACCCCCTCGCCCCCCCTCACAGTGATCATTTCCTCATGTCACCCTTCCCTCCTCTGACACACCTGAGTCCAGCGATGGTTTCAGTAAAGCCTGCCGGGCTCAGAGGGGGGAGTGATAAAGAGACAGCCTCACAGCAGCCAATGACACAGACACAGGTGACAAACTGGGGGTGTCTGACTGGACACTGGCAGGACAGTCGGCGCCAAAGCAGTCTGTCAGTGCTGGGACCGGCAGGCCCGCCGGGCAGGAG
Source organism: Oryzias curvinotus (assembly GCA_023969325.1). NCBI lineage: Eukaryota > Metazoa > Chordata > Actinopteri > Beloniformes > Adrianichthyidae > Oryzias > Oryzias curvinotus. Next base: position 1,100,104 of record CM043718.1, on the reverse strand, counting down.
AACTGAGGCCCGTGGAGCGGGAAACTAGTCTGAGTGGAGGAGGCTTTTTAATGCCCTTCCTCACCTATCTGCCCTTCAGGCACGTTTCCAGGGACGGTGCAGCAGCAACGCTGGCTAAGCTGGAATGTATTTATGATCCAACAACAAACAAATTCTGCTGAGCATCACTAAATCTCTGTTCCAACTTCATTTGTGTAAATAAAGCTCACAAAGTGTCAACGTTATCTTTTGTACTTTCAAAATTAAGTTTTCAGGTTTTTCGGGGGGGGGTGTTGCAGAACCTCAGCAGGTCTGGATGGAGCAGACAGCAAGACTTGGAGTGATGTTTAGGCCTTTTAGACATTTTCTAAACGTTTTTTTTCAACAGAAATAACAGGAAGTTTTATTTTGAAAGGACAGCAAAACCAGGAGGAGCTGCATTTCCAGAAGAAAGTGCAGGTTGAATGCTTTATTGCTGAATGAAAGTGAAACTTAAAGGGCAAAAAAATAGAAAGAAATGATCATAGCTGACCATAAATGAAGTGAGAAAAAGCAAAAAAAAAAAAAAAAAATATGAAAAATGAAAAATGCCAGAGCCGGGTATCGAACCAGCGAGCTTCTGCACCAAGGATTCCCCGTGTCTTTCAATGGATTTGAAGGACCAAAAGCCACAGCTGGAAAAAGCTGAAAAATTGAATGGTTAAAATAGCTGAAATTTGTAGAAGTTAAGTGGCAACAACGGAGGAAGATCCTAGAATACAGAAAGAGAAACAGGAAAACAATGGATTGAAGGATTTATAGCATTCAACCATTTATTATTTAACCAGGAAGATGAGATGACATCTCTTCTTCAAGGCAGACCTGGGCTGAAAGGCATCATTAGTGAAACTGCTCCAGACTCCTCCCACCGTCCGGTCTGATCTCACTCAGACCAAATTCTTTGTTGTGGGAGCAGAGTTCAGGCAGACGGCCTCTCCAACATGAAGCAGAGCAGACTCTGGTGTCCCAGCGTGAACCGTCTGCCGTTAGCAGGAACATCTAAGCAGCAGCTTGTGCGCCTCACGCAGAGATTGGCTCTGTCTGCAGAAACTTCAAACGCCGCACAACAAAACCTGTGGGACAAACTCCAATCCTCTGGAATCCGTTCAGACGAGCCGATCCGGTAAAGTCTGGATCCGGATCGTCCTCCTGGAGGAGGGAGATGTTTCAGCGTTTGAAGGTTTCCTTGGAGGCCTCGAGAAATAATCAAACTAAAGAGTCTGGGGATCCGCTGACGGAAACGTTGGGATGGATGTGGCCATATGGTCTGAGCAGTGAAGCCAAGCAGAGCTGGACTCCAGAGTGTGGGCGGGCGGGGGGTCCCGCGGTGCTTGGCTCCCCCCGCAAAGAAACGCCACGTTTTTACACAGAATACGCAACACTTTGATTTTTGTTTTGGTGAATTCAGTCCCATCAGTGACAGCGGGGTTAATCAAAAGGTTACCTGGAAATGTTGGGGACACAAACATCCCACCAATGCCTCAAACAATGAAGAAATTACCAAATGTATTCATCAATCTCTCCAACAATTCCAGTGTTTTCACCTTTGGCTTTGGTCAACATTCCTTAGTGGAACATGAAATTCTCTTTCCCTTTCAGAACTTTTAGGGACACTTTTTCCATCTCCAACAAATACAAAACATTAAAAACACAGAATTCTTGCTATAAATTTGAAAGAAATTTGGCAACAAAACCTCATCGTTCTGTGGGCCGTGAACCGGTCTGGGACAGTCGGTACCGGGCCGCAGAGACAACAAAATCGCTCTATCCATCACTCCATTGACCTGACTCAGACCTGTCAATCACACCTGAAGACCGTTTTCTGGGGGGGGTCCCGTCTATATGTGGTTGTGTCTGGGAAAGGTGCTCTCCTAATATCTAAATCTCTAAAAATAAAAACCTTTTGATCTTAGTGGAGCCTTCAGCAATCACTTCTTGTTTTTAGTGCACTAAAATCATTATAAATTAATGCTAAAGCCTTGGAAAAGATGTTTTTAGGACAATAAATAATCTATTATAAATATTCCCGCTTTCAAAACAACAACTGACATTATTTTCCGTTTATTTTCCATCATTAATCCGTTTGTTTCCCTGCTCTCTGGATTTTCTTCCCTTAAACCCCGTCCGCAGCATCACAGCCAAATCTGGGATTCGCATATTGGGGCAGTGAAACATCCCATAATCCATCTGCCCCCCCCCCTCCCCCCTGTGCTGTGAGCAACAGAATAGTGAATTAATCATTCCTTTGTCTAACAAAGTCGTCGGAGGAGCGCGCTGCTCCTGCTGGAGCGTCAGGATTTATTTTTGCCGGTTCGATTCATCATCTGAACTGTGAACCGATGATGCCGCCACACATCACGCCTGCAGGACGCCGCCGCCGCCTGCACGCACGGCCTCAGGAGTTTCAAAGGTCTTCATGTGCACACGTTTGAGCAGAAAGGTTGCAAAGTTAGCGATGCGGATGAAGAAGAAGAGCTTCCTGCATGGGCTTTCTCATATTTCACTGCGGCGTGCTGTTCTATTCTTAGATGAGACGCCTGCATCCTCCCTACATGCATCCTCCATTATCACAGCCGCTGTTTTCAGGGGGCCAAAGTGGGCCACTAATAGCCCAGGAAATGCTAGCGTGCACGTTGAACACCGACGCATTAGCATACATAAAACATACTGTAAGTGTCAGGCAGAAATAAACACAGGGGTTGCAGGCAGACTTCTGTTTTTCACGCTCTGCAGCATTTTATGTGAGCAAAACCGTGGTCAAAAATTAAGGTTACAGCATTCAGTCCTGATGATTTTCATCTACTTGTTAAAAAATCCCGTCGAAGAAGCAGATCAACTTTTGCTGAACTTGATAAGTTCATGTCTTTGAAATTAGGTTAAAGTTTGATCATCTTTAGAAGCATTTTCACAACTATTCATCACATTAATGATTAAAAAGAGGAGTTTTTGCTAAATGAAACAAATATTTAAATGTTAAACAAGAACAGCAATGATTACTGTATATAAATGGACACTGAAATGCAAAAATCTAAGTCAAACATTTAATTTTTACATTGAAAGCTTAATTAACATATAAATTAATATAAAAACATTTTAAAATCGATTATTTCTAGTCAAGAGTGAGATTCTATCTATATTTTCCTCTCACCCGCTGTGAGTTTGTCTTTCACATCTCTGCCCCTCTCCTGGTTTTCAGTGTTTGCTCAGATCCCCAGGTTCTCATTTTCTGCTTCAGTTTTTTATTTTTTTTTGTCTTGATTTATGAACCTTGTTCTCCGTCGTGTCCTTGCGGCCTCAGAGAAAAGAGATCACTTAAGTTTATTTTAGGCGTTCTACAGACCCTCCCCTTTTTTTTTGTCTGTGAGAGTGACAGAAAAATACTTGATGGGGGTAAAATGTCCTGTTACCGCAGACCAAGTAAATAAAAAAATAACAGTTTTCTATTAAAATCAGTCACAGATTTATGAAACGGCAGCTAGAGATGAGTTCAGGTCAAACTGACAAAAACCGAATTCAGTCATTTTTAGGTTATAAATCCTCAAAGTCAGACGGAGGAGTCACTTCTGTCCTGCAGGTTCTGGACCCTGCAGGGCGAGCAGCTCCTGGCTGCATTAATCAGAACCGCACCGGCGGTGTCTGTCCATGTGGACAGACGAGCCGGACATGCCTGAGCTGCAGCAGAGCTTCTTCTGAACACAGGGAGGGGAGGGTCACTCAAGGACGTCTCCAGGGACGAACTCTACAGAATTCGTCTACAGACACGTCCACGCTGCCCGCCGCAGTAAGGCGCGTTCCAGCGACCACGTCCAAAGAAAAGTCTACGGAAACTCGCTTTAATGAGTTGAAAGCTAGCGCTCTATAATTTAACCCAATTGTGGTCTCGGTTTATGCTGCTTATTTTATTCAGGGAAGAGTTTTTGTCACATTTTGTCATAAACTCAACAGCTGACACACCCCAGAGACTTCTGGGAAATTTCTAGGGCACTGGAAGTTGGAATTGTAACTTTGTGCTGGGGTACAAGATGGCGAACGCACCATAAACAAGTAGTGAGCAGTGAAGAACTGCTAAAGTAATCTAGCATCACCTTGAAAGAAAAAAAAAACAGATATATAGATATAAATATATTATATATACATTCAGTTATGAAGGGGTTAAATCTTTGCATCCACCTTGAAAATCAGCAAAATTTAAGAAAAAAATAAAAGATTCTTTGGTTTGATTCGTTTTTCACCTCATTTGTAACTTTAATCCCAAAGGTTTTTACCTCCACTGAGTTATCCTGAAAACTTCCCACTGCAAGACAAAAATGAAGAGCTCAGCAGATATTTCACCATGGGGGGGTTCCTGTCTTAGTGGGTCAAAGTTGAGGATGCAGTGAGAAAAGGAGCCCCGTTTAAAGGGTTTTCACCATGGACGATCCAGCCGTCTTCCTCTCTGCTAATGAGCTGTTCCGTGTTCACTGTATCAACAATGAGAGTCAAACTCTCCCCCCTTTTTGCTTTGCTAATAACCCATTAGGAGCTTTTTCAAATTGAGATCTTCATAGAGAGAGCCTTCGGGCCCGAAAGGGTTGACAACCTGACTTAATGAGCAAATTATGCTCCAGCATCACTTAGTCTAATGTTTCAGACGCAGATGAGGAAACGGAACTTTGTTTTCCCATCAAAGTAATTGGAGGGTTTCCCTCCCCTTTAGTCAGTAAAGAAGAAACCAGACGAACATCACAAGGCGATGCTGAAATTCAGACGTGGCGTGTGTCACGATTCCGCAGCGTCTCTGTGCTGTGGGGTTAACATGCAGCTGATGCTCCAAGACTTCCTGAATGTCATCTGTGCCCGGATGTTTGTTTGTTTGCTAGAGAAACTGTCCAATGATGACATGTTCTGAGGGAACACCCACTGAGACACACGCACGTGATCTGGAAAAGATCAGACTCATGAAGACGTTCTGACAAACACGGAGGAAAACAGGAGAGACTCAATGACTTCAAGTTCCTGCCTTCTGACCCAACGCAGGACACCAATGACAGGAACTTTCATAATTATAAAGTCAAGGTAAAGTTACAGTCACACACCTAGATGTGTGACATTTGTTCTCCACAGTTGACCCCTCCCCTGGAGGAGCAGTGAGCCGCACTCTGGAACCATTTGATGGTTTAAAACCCCAACCCAACCCCTTATGCTAAGGGTCAAGCAGGGAGGCGCTGGGTCCCATTTTTAGAGTCTCTGGCCTGGATTTGAACTCACGACCTTCCAGTCACAGGGCAGACACTCCCCCACAAGGCCACTGAGCTGGTGTATGTGGGCGGGATGCTGTCAAACAATGACTGAACATAAGAAGTGGACAGAGTGAGACATCATCCATAGAAAAGGGGTCACTTCAGCTCCAACCAAATGACGTCTATTCAGTCGCCATTTTTTTTTTCAATACGGACGCCGCCATGTTTGAACCAGGCGATGTTTCATCATTTCTATGGCAACCACTCTAACCAATCTGGAGTGAGCTTGTTGGAAAGCCGCGCCCCTACCACTTCAAAGCAGGTCACACGAAACTAAGCGTGTTGATCATTGGACGGGGGGGCCAGCAGGCTCCACCTATCTGGCATCTGATTGGTCAGTTTATAACTTGGATCACTTCAATTACAGAAAATATAAAAAACAGAAAAATTAATAAAGAACAAGCCCCAAAAAAGGTTTCAGAGCAGCAATGTTTTTTGATCAATAGAATGATTGACACATTCAGGTTAAAACAACCTCCAGAAAATCTGCTAAGTTCAGAAAAAAACAGATACATTTAGGTCCAACTCCAGGACCGCTCTTGGTTTTTACAGCATTTGAATAAAGATCTGTGGATGAAAGGATTTTTAAGATTTGCCCTTTTCAGAAGTAAGGAGAGGTTGTGATGTGAGCAGCTGCCCCTCCTACTTTCTGTAAGACATATTTCTATTTTATTTGCATTGATTCTTTTTTTCTGCTGCTCCTTTTTCCATTTTTTGAGTTTTGTTTTTTTCCGTTGTTTCTGTAAAACGACAAACATGTGAATACCAAAGCGTTTTCAGTCAGATATTTTTGGCCCATGAGCCAGCTCGGCTCGCCGTTTACGTCCTGCAGCAGAGAACCGCGAGGCCGATGGCGGCGTGACAAACCCCCCAGCAGAGGATGTGCTCAAAGCCATCACCTCCTCCAGCCACAAACCGCACAGCTGCTCGGTATTCACCCCAGACAAGCAGCTCCATTAAGGGGGTGGGATGGAGCACCATGGGGGTCTGCGGTGCTGACCTCCCTCCTCCCATTACTGCGGCTGCTCCCCCCATCCCTCTGCAGATCCAACCACGGCTCACGCTCCACAAGCTGGAATCTGTCCGAGCGCTTCAGCTGGTGTCAACGCTACACACCTGTCACTCTCAGCGCTCGGCCCCCACAGAGGTCACATGACTCTCTGGTTTCTAAATACAGAGCTCGTCTCTGAAAATAGCCAGAAAGGCTGAAGGAGCAAAGCCAGGAGTTCTAGAAGTGACGGTGGTTTCACGCCACTGCTCCCACAGAAAAGCACAGCGAGACGGAGCTCCAGACCAGTCATCAGGTAATCATCAACAATAAGACCGACCAGGACAGGAAAAGCCAGCTGCACATGTGCCGTAGGGAATCGTGGGTAAATGAACTCAGATTCGTATGTTATCACATGTTCTTCTTCCATCCTACTCACCGTTCTGTCATCTGGTGGTCCGATCAGTCCCTCCTGGTACCTGAAACCAGAACAGAGACGAGGACAGCTCAGTCAGCCTCTACATATGTAAAGCAAACAGGATTTTTTTTTGGTCTCAAGGAATAACGTCATTTGAAACAACAGATGGAGCAAAAACTGGACTTTTCTTTGTCAGTTTCTCTCAAACAACAGCGATGAAAACAGAAGTTTGAGGCCAAATGAAAATCAGCTTTAGGGGAATAAAGTACCAAATTTTACTTTAAAAAAAAGGAATCTGAGCTTTCAAAGCCGTAAACCAATTCAACATGTCAGCTTTCAAAGGCATCATTTTGCAGCATTTCTGCACCCTTTTTAATGCAGCAGTAAAGCAGAGAGGGATGAGAGGCTTCCTCCAGCAAGGTTCTCAGGTTCTAACTCGACCCGCTGAGTCATCCCGACACCGATGCTCGTCTCCACTGGAAGCTGGCGTCTTTTCACAGCAAGGAAACAGGAAAAGGGAGAGAGCGACGCTGGTGATGCAGGGATGTTAGCGTCGCTCACGCCGGATCACGGACGGACAGAAACTGTGCTGGTAAGGAGGCAGAGGACGCCAAAGCCAAACCAGGGGCTAAAATGAGAACAAAGCTTCCATCTTTCCTTCCCTGAACCTAACGGAGAAGATCTTTTCAGACAGCACAGATTATCAAAAGCCCTCTCTGGCCTCTGAATGAAATGGGACTACTCGAGTTTAAAGCCAGCCAGCCCCTTTGATCTGGAGATAGCATCGCTGACATCACTGAGTGCACGCCTAAAAGGTGGCGTCACAAGAACAGAGGACTCTCAGAACGGCGGCTGGCTTTGAGAGGCATGCTGGGATTTGCCTTTGGATGTGAAAACAGGATTGCAGAGGGCAGGTGTGAGGCAGTTTCCTCCACTTTCAGCATCAAAGGCTCACGCTGCAGCGACTCAACCCTGCAAGAAGTCGGTCTTATTTGAAGCGGCGGCCTCCCCCAGCGTCCCGCCGACCCGTGACAAGTGCTCCCGTGTTTCTCCATCAGCTCCATCGATAATAGAGTCAAACCCAAGAAGCACTTCATTCGTCAATGACAGCCCTTAAAGCCGGGGGGGGGTGTTAAAGACAGAGAGGCGTGGCTTTGACACTGCTAAGCGAGTGACTTTGATCAGAACCAGAACCAGAACCCTGTCAAAACTAAAATGACCCACTCATGTCCATTACAGTAAAATCTTCCACAAAAGTCTGGTTTCCTGTGTAAGGACTTCTTCAAGTTTCACACTTAATATGCATCTGTGGCTCAAATCTTTGGGAGAAACCATCTCAAGAACAAACCATTTCAAGCATCTTCCATGCTAAACTCCATGCAAACATTTGTTCAATGGATTCATACATTTAAAGGAAAGATAAATCCTTTCTATTCACATGGTCCAGGTGAACATTGAATTCTGACTGGCAAAAAGAGGTGAACGTACCCTCTAAAATGATGCTTTGGACTACTTAACATGACATTTAGCACATCTTTCCTACGCTGTTTGGTCCTCAGGTCTGGTTCCACTGGTCCATCTGCATGGGGAGTCAGTCTCATGATTATTGGTGCATTCCTGATCCATCCCCTCCCCCCGGGCTTCTGTAGAAGTGGTTTGTTCTGCCACCCCTATGTCGAGTAGTATGTCCCGCTCTGAGTCCTTGTAAAATGCACGTTTAGTGTCATACCATGTTATGTTTTTGTGTGTTTTTGCCATCAATGACTGTATTAACGTACGTTTTCGCTTCCGCTCATCCCCTTAAAATAATTTTTTTTCTTTTTATAATTATTTATTTTATTATTAAATATTTTAAAAGCACATAGGAAGTTTTTATTTTGAAACCTAGCCCTGTTTGCAGTTTCTCAGCTTTTTGTCGCAAAAATCGAAGCATTGACGGACTGTTTGAAAGATGAAGATCGCTGAAGATGAGAAGCGAGAGAAAATATCAAACTGCTGTTCAAGTCAGGAGCAGTCCAGCAGAAGCTGCAGGTTCAAACATAGGACTCCTCTGTGCTGATTGTTGTTACAGGTCTGGTCATGGCTGCCTGATCAATCCATCAACACAAACATGCATCGATTCTATCATGAAATGCTCGCGCTCAGTTCCATTCGAAGACGATGACGGAGAACAGGCAGAAGTTCAAGCGGGCGTCCAGCAGTGACGGATGCGTGGATTCAGGCAGCAGTTGACGCTCAGCCTAAAACCATGCGGTGAAAAGAGTTTTATTGTGGTGGTTTGGGAAGTTGTTGCTGATCAGAAATGATGATCTGATAACCGGTCTCCTTCAGCGAGGAAAAGCAGGGAAACCTGGAGAGAAGAAGGTCTTAAGGATAGAACCAGATAGATCTGGACCAGAAAGCGTCTCAGGTCTTTACAGGTTCAACGCTCTTCTATCCATTTCATTCTGTATCTCATCCTACATCTGGTCTTTTTTCCATCTGTACTACCTCTCCTCCCTGTAGCGTCTAGCTCCGTGGGGTCACAGTGATTCCACCAGTTTTGCTCCCCGCCCTTCTCCATCCAGATTCACTTTCTATGCTTAAGCTCCCTGGAAACTTCAAAGCAGCACGGCGGCTCCTCCTGATATACTTCAGTCACTCTTTCCTCTGAAGTTTTCCATGTTGTTCTCCTCTGGGTGTCACCTGACCCCCCCTCAAACTGTCAGTGGCTCTGAAGACCTCAACGACGGTGAATCTTTGAAGCATCCATACCGAGTGGAGGGTTAGATGGAGGCAGCCTGGAAGAAAACGAGGGCCAATACGGCTTTACTGTGCCGTAAACTGGCCAAGGATGGATGTAAACACGGGGAATCAGTTTCATCATGGGTGTGTTCCTTACTACTTACTGATAGGCGCAGGGCATGGTATGGTTAAACCACGGGGAAAGTTCCCCATCAAAAGTGGTTCACTGTTCTTTAAAACATCTTTTGCTTCATAATTTGGACAAAAACAAGCGGTAAGAGGTGAAGTTTCTCTTTGAAATGATGCTTTATTCAACCTATCGGGACGATCAGCATATATATATCGCCGAATCTTGACTGCAGCGGTGGTGCTGCGCGACGCGGACTATATGTTACGTGACGCGGCGCATCGCGCCGCATCACGTAACATATAGTCCGATTTTTGTGAGAAAAGTGATCCAAATCGAAAGAAAAACAAGAATTAAGGACTAAAACCTGGTTAATATGTATTGCTTTTGTAGGTGACCATGGTATAAGCGGGTTAATGGCCTTCGAAGTGTGCGGTTATTACTTTATAACGCACTTCGCGGAAGCAACCGTCCTCCGCTTCGCGTCGGACGGTTCAGGCTTCCACGTCGTGCGTTAAAAAGTAATAACCGCACACTTCGTCGGCCATTAACCCTTACTTAACTGTCATCAGGTGAGGCAGCAAAGACAGGTAGGCGGTCCTTAAGGTCCACCTTGTTTTTGCGAGCCTCCAGCCTCAGAATCCCCCAAACAAACGTTGGTTCAGTGGTTGTGAGCGAGGGATGAATGATGAGTGTGGCTCCATGAATGATTCAGTGGAGGGGAACTGTGCCGTGACCAGCCGCCTCTCCGTGCCTAAAGCCTTTCCCAAACACTCAGGGATCGCTTTGGGAGTGTGTGCGGCAGTCTTTGTGTTGCTGTGCGGCAGTGGAGCAACGTGTGCGTGTGGATCTGATCGGGGAGGTGGCCCCGGGCCGCGGCCGGATCGGATTGAGTTGGCGGTCAGAAAGAGATGCTCAGCCTTAATCTGATTGTGGCTCCAAACTACACACTCAACTGGCTGTGAAAAAAAGGAACCACAAACAGACACAACACACACACACACACACTGTCCCTAGCACCTGTGAGGCAACTGATGCAAACCGACGGATCAAATCATCCACAGCAGGAGATGAGCAGAAGCTCCACTCTGTCCAGCTGAAACTTCTCCTGATGACTAACTTCTGCTGCATTTTGTGGGAATGTGTGTTTGTTCTCATGGAGGCAAAGCAGATTAGAGGAGAAAGAAACTGGATAAAAATCAGGAAACATATAAAAGGGGTCACTGACTTTGCCGGCCTAAATCTCTGTGGACGTGTGTTTTGTGGCTTTGGGGCTTTGACTGTGTGTGCTCTGTCACCGCCAGTCTTCACGCTCACTCTGTGAAGGGAGAAAAATCTCCTGCCAGGGGAACCCACGGCTGCACGAGTGCTTCTACGCGTCAGGTCACATCTACCGCGCCGTGCAAGGCCACCCAGGGCTCCAAGTCAACCGTTGGACCCTTGATTGTTAAACACCCCCGACCCTGAAAAAGTTTGACCAACCGTCGGATTCAGTTTGGTGGATGGAGACGAGAACTTCAGCTGCTCTGAATTCCAGCTTCACTGACGTTCTTCCTCCATCTTCACAGCCTGACAGGTCCACTGAAAAGGACATTTCCAAGGAAGTCTTAGGGGGAAAAAAACTGTTTCAAACTTGGATAAATCCTAACCCTGATCTGATCCTATATTCAAGCACTTTTACACTAAGTAGAGCATACTGATTGCTGACTTGTAATATTAACAGACTGTAGGAAGGAGTCATGAAGAAAGTAGAAGGCCAGTCCAGCCTCCAGGAAGCCCGTCTGAATTTACCATCAAACCTAGAAAAACTGTCTTTACCGCATCGTCCCAGAAGGTTTAGTCTTCTTCAGTTCTTCTTCACTCGTCACAAAGACAGCTTCTTCCCCCGAGCGTCACTCTAATGAACTCCTGACTAAAGAACATGGAGCAACAGGGAAACTGTCACAGTGGAACTACTGCTGCATTTTGAGTTACTCTTTTTTCTTATTTAGCTATGTTTATTTATTCCTATGTCTACCTTATACTACTTTCTTCTTTATTATACCATGGTCCGCTTGAATACTCGATTCTGATTGGCTGCTGGGTATGCGTTAAAACTTAATAACCGCACGGTGAAAGAAGAAGTTCCGGTCGGCTAGCTTAAATGTTTTGTATCACTGCGCCGGCTTCTTTAAAACATCTTTTGCTTCATAATTTGGACAAAAACAAGCGGTAAGAGGTGAAGTTTCTCTTTGAAATGATGCTTTATTCAACCTATTGGGACAATCAGCATATATATATCGCCGAATCTTGACTGCAGCGGTGGTGCTGCGCGACGCGGACTATATGTTACGTGATGCGGCGCGACGGACGGTTCAGGCTTCCACGTCGTGCGTTAAAAAGTAATAACCGCACACTTCGTCGGCCATTAACCCTTACTTATTTATCCTTCTTTTGTCTTACCCCCTCACACCTTTTTGTACCTTGCTAGTTTGCACGAGAACACAAGACACCGAAGACAAACTCCTTGTACATGCGCTGTACTTGGTCAATAAAGCTGATTCTGATTCATACGGTTTTGCTTCCTAGCTTTTGATATTGTCATTCTGTTCAGGAAATCCTTTTAGGTTGAGTTTGATTCTCTTCTTTCTTTTCTTTTCCATGACTGCCTCTTTTTCATATGCTTGTGGTTATATTCTGCTTATTTCATTTTTAAGTACAGCTTTGAGAAATCCTAAAAAAACATGCTAAAAAAAACCTAAAACAAAACAAAAAATAGCAGGAAAAAAATCTGTTTTCATTTTCATTTGAGTTAAACTTTATTTTATCTCACGGGAGAAATTCACTTGCAGAAGCTTAAAGAAAAGAAAAAGTCACAATATGAATTATAGCCCAACAATCACAGTGCAAATAAATGAACAACTGTGCAAATTGTGATGACCTCGTCATACGGAGGAGCTGTGCAGTCTGATGGGAGAGAATGAAAAACATGTTGCTTCTCCAAAGCCTTAAAGGATTTTCACAGGAGGCTGCGGTTGTTGGGTCTGCACTGACAGCAGCTGGAGTTTGTGTTTACAACATTTTTACTTCAAAAAGCTGCTTTTTCCCTAAAAAAGTGGATGAAACTGTGCAGACAAAGCAGCTGAATGACTCCACAGAACCAGCTCCCCTTCTGATCAATAATGAGGCACGTCTGTGCCGTTTCTAAATCAGGTGAGTCGCCGTGGCGCTGGCATGTCTGCCGGCTCAGACCTGGTGTGTCCACAGCATGTCCCGTCTAGCTGGAAATGGGATTACGCTGCACCACAGCCCTGTCAGTCACGCTGCAGTGTACAGAGCGGGAAACTGAATGACTTTGCTGCCGGCTTCCTTAACAAAGCAGAAGTAAACTTCGGAGCAGTTCTCCACCGACAGAAGCAGAAATGAAGCAATCAGAGCCGTTCTGCTGGAGGTCATGTTTCTGCGCTCGTTACTCGCTCTTCTGTGACTTTCTTGGTGAGACCTGAACGTGACAGGCGAGCCAGATTCAGGGAGCCTCAAGCCCAGCGAGGCACGACTTCCTGCCATTTGTGTCCCGACTCCGACGGCAAGAAGAAATCGGAGCCCGAGGGCATCTCTGCAAGCGGAGGCCGGATAAATCCTTCTGCTTAGTGGAGGATCTCAGCGCTCCTGCAGACACACACCTCCCCTCAAACCTCACCTGGACCTGCGAGCAGCCAACATTTCTGACAGAAACGAGAAAAAGGTATCTCAACTTCCACAGTTTCTGACATTTCAAAATGGCATCTGCTGCAGCAGAAAACTTTGTTCTTTAATAATGACTGAGGCCTGAAACTGGCCTGGTCCAGTTTGAGGGGGGCGCAGCCGCCCCCCGTGAGCTGACAGGATTACACGCCGCTCTGTGATCCGACAGCGACATCCAACTCTGCTTCGAAACAAACGCAGGACATCAAACGTGTGTTCTGGAAGCGCTGCCAGGAGCCCACTTTGAAGTGATGCAGCTTGTTTGGATGACAACGAAACAGAAAACGAGAGTAAACAGACGAGGAGGGGGGGGGCAGAGAGACGAAGAGGAGGGACGAAGTGAAAGAGAGAACCAAGCAAAGGAAGTAAAGAAGCTTGTCTAACAGATCTGCTGTGATGCAGAAGAACAAGAAAAGACGGACAAACTTAAAACTATTTGATGATGATATTTTTTGTATTCTTATGATTCCAGACACTCAGAAACGAGATTTCTCTGGAATCGAGCTGGAAATAAGCGGATACATTTAAAAATAGCCTCTCCTCTAACCTGCAGAGCTGTGAGGCCAAGAACAAGAGATAGAAGCCATTCCACACCACCCTGTCGCTCTGTGACGACCAGGCTTCCATGTTGATCTAGTCAGTACGCAAACGGGGGCCGCAGCGCCGCTCTCCATGGGCAACGCTAAATCCAACATGGCTCCACCCAGATATCTTCCTCAGCAAAGAATTCTCTGGCTTTCCTGACTCTGAAGCTTTTCTTCTTACTCATTTGTCTGAAATTTGTCTGGGAGTGATGCAATAGCAACAGGTCTCAACATGTGAGCAACGTGACAAAACTATGTGAGGGGGTCAGAGACTCCCCCACAAAACTGAAAGTTAGTGACCAGAGAGCAGAGCTTCCACCTCTGAACCCACTCTGTTCTTCTGTGCTGTTATGAACAGGAAGGGTCAGGAGGTCATTGAAGAACTTACTGTTATCCGTTCAGCGCAGTGAGATACGACACGAGAGACAGACGATCGTGTAAATAAATTCTGGTATCCCACAAGGATTTGTCCTCGGTCCCAACCTTTTTTATCTTTTTTGCAATTACATCATAGCTAACCATGTATGGGATTGTTTTATGCAGACGATGCAGTCCTCTCCCTCCAGATACAGTTAGTCAAAACTGAGGAGACAAAAAAAAACCTTTTGTGACCTGTACAGAAAATTACATCAAGCTCTTTATGGTCAGTCTCTTCATCCAGCAGACAGAAAGTGTTTCCAACATCTTCCTCCAGCAGGATTCACTCCTGGTTCATTTCTAATCGAGACAGATGGGGATTAAATGTCTGTACTGTCTGTACTGACAGATCAGCAATTAAGGGTTCCTAAAAGCTAAGTACCCACCCATGCCACGAATTCATGGCTATATTAGACATTTGTACACCGTCAACCCCCACACTTACACACATCAACAGTTACCCACAATCCTCAGCATTCATTGCTCTCTCTGCAAACATGGTTCTGTTAACAGGCTCTAAAAGTGATCAAGTGTTGTGCTCTGTCAGTTTTACAAAGATGGACTCTCGTCCCTGCTGAGAAAGCTTAAATTCACTGATCATTTCAAGGAAAATGCTTCTCCTGAACGGATAGCTCCTCTTTTGTTCCGTTAATGTCTTTCTGGGACTTATTTATCTGTTCCTTTGTTATGTTTGCTGTTTAATTATCCTTAAGGTTTAAATTGAATCCTGTTTTTTTTTTTTAGCTTTGTGGTCCGGATTTTCCCTTTTCCTCAGAGACCGGTGTTTTGTGCAGTTTAACATTGATTTAATGCATCTTTCCTGATCAAATCATAGATTTCCACCAATGAAGAGGCGTTTTTGGGTCGTTTCTTGCAGCTGCGTTGAATAACTTTGTTCGTACGAACCTTAAATTGTTTGCAGATTAATCCACACGCAGGGATCAGACTCTCCATGAAAGACCTCCACGCCGAAGCTCCAACAGTTTGAACAAAACCTCCATCAGGACGTTGGAGTTCACCCATATTTCATCCTCTATTCTAGTGTTTACACAGTTTTATATCCACACCTTCAGACAATAACCATAAAACAAATTGAATGTGACAAACTCGTCCTTCACCAGAGAAAAACCTTTTTCTCAGAAATGCTCTGGAGGATTTGAACATTTGAGCAGCCTTCAGAGAAGCCCGCTGACTGGGTTCCTCCCTTTCTTAGACGTTCACTCACTCTTTGAATTTGCATAAATACGTTTAAGACAATGATAGATTCACAAAGACCACAGATATATCCTCGGAGTTGAAGACGAGGAGGATGAAGACACAGAAATCTGGTCTGACTGGTCATGTGACAACGCAGATGCTGCTGTGAGACGAGCCCCAAAGGCAATGTCCTGATCCCCTACCACACGTGCACACGCACGTGCATCAGCATTCACTGAAGCAGACTTTTTCATTTTTGCTTTCTTCAGCTCCTTCGTTTTCTTATCTTTTCAATCTCCTTCTCTTTTTAGCATTCGTATGCTAACATTTAACATCTTTTTATGTTTTATGATGTTTCATCACATCATTTTAATATTATATTTGCCTAATCTAGAATTTTTATTCTTGTATTTTATGACATTTTATTAGATACATATCTGTTTCATCTAGAATTTTACTTGTATACTTTTTATGATATTTTAACACACATTTATTTTGTTAGACTGTCTACGAGTGTTTTCTCACCCTTGGCTGGGGTGTTTGGGTTTTATACTGACACCCCTGCCAATAGAAGGACAGGGCAGACGGCGCCTTCTGGTTTCTCTTTATCTATTTATTTATTTATTTATTTATTCACCCACCACTGGTGTTTGTCTTTGTGTATTTTATTGTGTGGGGCTAATTTAACGTATCTGATTGTATTTTATTGCATTTGATTTTGTTTTTATGTACAGCACCTTGAGCTGTCTTTACTGTCATGAAAGCTGCTATATAAATACAATTAATTTGAATTTGAATTTGAATTTACACTTTCTAATTTCTTTTACTTAAAAAAAACCCCTGAAAAAGTTATTTTAAAGCCTTGCAGAAGAAAAGAACACTCTGGTTTAGGTGGATGTGTAGAAATGTGGTTCTTATAAGCAGAGGCTTGGATAATTATTAATCTATCTGTTTTGTTCTTTAACTGAACCAAATTTCTTTTTCATCAAGGTAGAAGAAAACCTGCTTAATACTTTAAAGATGTTATTGTTATGTTTTTTTCTAGTATTTCATGGATAAATTCCTCCAAATGGAATCATTTGCTTCTTTCCATTTCCATTTAATAATGGACCCTAATAAGTATAAGTACACACCATTAATGTTTCTTTAGGACCTCTGGAAAATAGATTTCAGCCTTTCTGACCATGTTCTCCAACCTGTCAATCAATCATCAACTTCCTAAAACAAGTTTTTGATTTTGATGAGAATGGTAACATGTTTTCCTGTTCTGCATGTGCTGGAGAAAGAGCGGCAGACGGCAGTAAAAAGGTTTTCCTTCGTCTGCCCTCCTGCGTTCCTCACAGCTCTGCTGTGAGAAGCTAAAATGGAAACAGCAGCAGCTTCATCAGGCGTGAGCACTCAGGGTTCAGCCTCAGCTTCTTCATCACTGCAGTTTCCTTTGCTCACCGATGGAAACCAGCATTTCATAACGTCAGCCTTTTGAGAATTTGACTAAAACACATTTTTCTGTTGGTCGTGGCTGTGGAGGCCATTGTCTATGTCCCAAAACTCTACGGCTGTAATGTACTCCTGGCCTACGGGTGGCGCTGTTAGCATTTTTGGGAAACAAACCGCGAGTGAGTCAGCGCTTGGCTTTCAACTCGGACACAACGTAGCTATTTAAAGAAATAAATAAATAGTGTTACAAATTCCCAAGAGCCTTCATGGTCACTCCTGATGTTTTCAAGATGGAGCAACAACGGCAGGGGCCAACGGATGAGAGGCATCCTAAACACAAATGGGAGGAGGATCTTTTTTTTTGCAGAAATCTCTTCTACGGCCGTTTGTCTTATTTGCTAGCAATCCGTGGCTGTACTGAAAGAATACAATATACGTCGCCACTACGAGACTAAACATGCAGTTTTCTCCACATACAAAAAATCTAGCAAGTTACTGGCTAAACTTCGGTCACAGCAAGCCGCCCTCACGAGGCCCTGGACAGCACAGGCCTGCGGCACACGGGCCAGCCATGAAAGCTAGCCTCACTGCTCTCGTTTCCCCAAAACGACACCCACAGCAGACCCATTACAGGCCAGAGACCACAACCCCCCCCCGCTGAACAATCTCAGCATATCAGAACACCAGCATGATGCTCTGAGGCAGAATCCAGCATCTGGAGCTTTCAGGGTTTCTTTGTTTTTGTGTCAATTGCATCTGAAGGCTGTTGACCCCTCGACATCGCTATGAAAGAAAAAAAACAAAACTCACTTTTGCTTCTGCTTTTAAATAGATGCTAAATGAAGGTGGAGCCAAAGCGGTTGGATGTGTTTTTGCATCAGTATGCATGGAGGGACAGTTGATGCTCGTCATCTCTGAGCTGCATTTACTGATCATCACAGCGTTGATCAACGACACCCCATATCTGCAGACCTCGCTTCTCCTAACATCTACCATCCGCTGCTCGTCTTTTCAGGTCTCGTCCATCTCCTGGTGACCCCCCCAGTGCCTTCATTTCCCCTCATCCTTTCCACACCTTCATCCTGTTGAGTGCTTTTGCTTGTTAGAGGCTTGGCTCTGCAGGCGCCTCACGGCGCTCCTGCCCCCAGGAGACAGCTGACATGGAGCAGACCGAGGGGAGGGCGGGATGTGGGGGAGGAGGAGGAGGAGGAGGAGGCAGCTGCAGGTAAGGAGTGTTGATGGCTGTGACAGGAGCGGTGCAAAGAAAACGACAGATTGTGAGGTGAAACATAGAAACAGGAAGAATGTGGCTTTGTGTTGAGATGTGTAAACCTCAGGAGAGGAGGAGGAGGAGGTGGTGACGAGGAAGGTCCAAAAAAAGATGGAGAAAAAAAGTAGGAAAAAAAAATTCCATTGTTCTGTCAAAAGTGGGTGGTCCTCATCCCTACGACCGTTTCAATGGAACGGTCCGCTGTGTTTGTAAAAATGCCTGAATGTTTTCCTTTTTCCATTAAACCATTTTCCTGCTGAAGAATGAGGAGAAGAAGGAGCACAAAGAGGAGTGGAGGGGAGGTGAAACGGTGAATGGTCAGAGGGTTGGGAGGACGAGAGTAGGAGAACTGGGGGGGTGGCGGGAAAGTACACGGCAAATGGAGCATAAACGCTAAAATTGGAGAAAAATGGAAACATGAAATCCAGACGAAAACCCAAATTTAGATGTGATGGATGCTCACAAACTCGCTGTAATGTCACCTCCATGCTGTGGTCTTGACCAAATCTGCTCTGGAAACCATATTTGGTTTTCTCGACCCCCCAAGTGAAAATGTCAGTCAAGCCAAAAGCACATGTATTCATTCACCTCAGTCACTGCCAACTCCACCATCCTCAATGTTCCGGATGAATGACTCAATGTCTTCTTTGGAAAATAAAAGAAAGACTCATTAAAAGGTTCAAAAGACGTTTTTTAGAACCCTTAATTACTTCAAAACTAGCAGACATGTAAACAGTCCATTTAAGGAGGGAAAGGATAACATGTCTACTAGTATGTTTTGATTTTTAATTGAAAAAAATACAATAATTATTATTTCTGTTACCACTATAAAGATGACCTTATTTGGGGTGCTGGCAAAAGTGTGGACATGATGTTGCAAGAAAGAAACAAAAATGATTAAACTGTGTTCACAAAACCAAATAGAAACACAAAGACAAGTGAACTCAGAAACAGATAAAGATGCTTTAAAACTACCAGCAGCACATCTGGCTTCAGTGGGATGCTAGCATTATGCCACTGGTCCACCATAAAGCAGCTATCATAACAACATTCACTCCTGCTGTAAAGCTGGACCAGTGGGAATTGGAGAAACGGACTTGATCGTCCAGCGGTCCACCTAGTGGTTATACGCAGAAGTGATCAGGTTCTTTTGTTTTTCAGACCAATCTGGAGCAGGAAGGATGCTCCTGGCATCAGAAACCCAGCTTCCTGCCTCATCCGCCTCCTTCATGTTCTTCAAATGAATGGAACAGAAGTGGAGATCAAACCCGTTTCCTCCGTTCTGAACCGTCTTTAGAGGAAGTGTGGGAGAAGGAACGCTAAGCTAACAAAGGAAGAAGGCAGCGATGCTAAAGTGTGGAGAATCCACAGACTGGTGAAGGGAAGGATACGCTCCTCGTCTCTACGCCTCCTTCTAAAGGCCTCTTTCGTTCCATCGTCCGCATTCACATCAAAGCGTCCTCCGAGCGGGGGGGGGGTTTGTGTGCTCGTGCAAATGCACGTGGTGATGCTGTCGGACGAGCAGGTTTGCTCCAGAGTTCCAGAATAAATGTGGTTCTGGAAGCGGCTTAAAGCTTGGATCACCGTTTCTGTCTCAGCTTCGACCACATGGAACTTCCCTTTTTGAAAGCACGCCGTCAGGAGCGGGACCAATAATCAGACAAGGCAGTGGTAAATAATGGGGCAGCTGAGCTATTAACCTGATGTGCACGTTAAATTAGCTTGAATTGATGAAATTATCAACCGGCTGAACAGCTGGGAAGTCAATACCCCAAATGATGGCTAATCAATGGCCAGAAAAAAACGTTATGGCAGCGCTGCGGCCCTCCTGAAGCCCCTGGAGCGCTTGGACTTTCTATCCATCTATATTTGACAACAGTTACAATGTTTTGAATCCCCATCAGTATAAAATATTAAAAAAAAAGACTTTTAAGGGAGGTTTGAAGTAATTTTAAATGCCAACCCCAATGAAAATGGTGTTTTTTGTGGCGTGTTTCTCATTGGTTGAGCTCAAAAAGGCACGATGAGAAATAAATGTAGGTTCACGCCATGCCAACAGTCCCAGCCACAACGCTGAGGCGAATTTCTAAGGAACTATTGTGGTTCTGAAGAAACTATGTGGTAGAATATGACGTGTGGAAATGACCACTTTGAGATCAGATCAAAAGATGATCAGAGTGGGACTTTAAACCTGAGCACAAAACATGGAGAAAGTCTGCATTTTCTGTTTTTGATTAGGCACTTTCACATTGGAGTGAACCAACACTTGTTGTGTAACCACCTACCTAGAGCTGAAATGCTAAACTGACCTGCTCCAGTCACCTTTATTTCCATTCAGCTCTACCAACAGAGGCAGGAGTCCGCCGGGGCAACGAATGGACGGAGAAACTCTGACGTGACCCAGAAGATTCAGAGCCGAGAAAACGAAGCCGGGCACATTGACCGGAGTTAGCTCCGCCTACCTCAACAGCTGCTCTGACAATGGCAGATTGGATGGGACAAAGTAAACGTAAAGCTCGGTTGAGTCCATCCACCTGTCAATCAAAAAGGCTCTAAAGCCTCATTTCCACTGAGCGGTGGGGTCCAGTCCAG
Source organism: Oryzias curvinotus (assembly GCA_023969325.1). Taxonomy (NCBI): domain Eukaryota; kingdom Metazoa; phylum Chordata; class Actinopteri; order Beloniformes; family Adrianichthyidae; genus Oryzias; species Oryzias curvinotus. The sequence continues at coordinate 1,079,330 of CM043718.1, read as the reverse complement.
TCTGGTTTAGAATGGCCCTCAAATTTGGACCGTCTCAGCGCATGAAGAGTGAAGACCAATGGTGTAGCTTGGTCTCATAGTCGTGCGACTACAGCAAGAGCGAAGCTCAACAACAATGGAGGTCAGTCAGCAGCTCGTTCTTCCGCTTGGCTTTCGGTTCTTCGTAAACTCAAGTCCTTAAATAATAGCTAATTAATACTCTGGAGCTGCGTTGACGCTTTCTTTTGTTGTCATGATGGTCCACCCACCAACGGGTTTCACCTCGACATTTGTTTGAGGCTGTAGTAATAATTCAATATCCTCACAGTGGAATCAATAAAGATTTCTGAACTAATTTACAGGCCGTGACGGTTAGCGTTTAGTTTTGCCTAAAACATTGACATCAAAATCAGCTTTTTAGTGAAATTTCTTTAACTCTTTCACACCCGAGATGTCACTGGTGACACCTAAAACACTGACTGACACATCATTGCTTACACCAGTGTTTTTCAACCAGTGTGCCGTGGGAAATTGCCCTCATTCACTGATTTAACAACATTTTCCATCTCCAGGATTTCAGCTCTGTGTTCATCCAAACAAACCCTGATAAAACACTGAGTAGTTAGGAATATGAAAGATCGTAAAATACTTTTTTCTTTTTGTTTATTTGATTCTATTAAAAACATTTTGATAAGGATGACGATACAGCGATTTAGCCGCAGCTTCAGTGGTTTTCGGAAAAAGTCCCGCCCCTTTAACTGTCTCGACCAATCATTCTTGGATTTCTTAATCACATGTCATCCGTCTGACCAATCAGGAGTGGTTAAAGTCCTCACTTCCTTATTTAGATTCTGCTGATAAAGTCGCTCAGTTCTAACTAAAGTACCAGCTAAAGCTCGTCTTTAGTGGTGTAGCTTTCCACAGAATCCGGTGTCAGACCGTGGAACAAGAGAACAAAACCATGAAGCTCAGAGACGCTGGTCTTTCTGCGTTCAGCGGATTATTGAACTACATCTCCCATGATGCATTGCGTGAGCGTCTCTCTGTGCGCACGAGTCTCTTCTCTTAACGTCTTGAAACCACAACCAACACAAATCAAACAGTTTGAAATCTTTTAACTTACCTTTAATTACATCTTTTAGAAAAAAAACAGCTGCAGCTTCCAGCTTTTTCTGTCACAATGATCACAAAAATGCACGTGAGATCACGGAGGGACTGTAGATCAATACAGACTGAGTTTCTCCTCTTTTTTTTTTAATTTTTGAATGCTGGTGTGCCGCGGGATTTTTGTCAAGGTTAAAGTGTGCCGTGGCTCAAAAAAGGTTGAAAAACACTGGCTTACACTATCAACGTGAGTCTCCAGTGGAGCTAAAGCCCTGGTGTTAAAGGGTTAACCATGGTGAAACCAGGCCCTCCTTTGACCGCCTTCATGCTTAATAAACTCAGTTTCCCCGTGATCGTCATCATTCACACTTGTGTCTCTGCCGTGGGATGAGCCGGTCACCTGTGCAGGGTGCGCTCTGGCTGCAGGCTGGCCGCTGCCTCGCTCGGGACAAAGCCATTTTAAACAGGAGGATAGCTGGACCACCCATCATGGAGACGAAGCCGTGTGTGTGGATGGGAGTGATGCAGAGTGAGTGTGTCTGCGGGAGTGTGCGTTAGTGTTTTTGAGCACAGCAGTGCTCAGAGATCCAACATCAGTCCTCCAGACTAGACCTTAGTTCTGTTGTTCTGTAAACGTCTCTTGTTTTGTTCCTGCATGAGAGCGCACCTTTGACCCCGATCAGGATTATCCTGTGAATCATGCCCAGCAGTCAGTATTAACACGAGCCGCTACACCAATGCAGCAGGAACTGGGTGATTCACCGCCGGCAGCAACACTTAACTGTGAAAAAGCATCTGAATCATTTCTTCACTATATATAAATAGAGTTTAATTATTCAGGGTCGTGCACAGATGCTGCTCTTCAGTCACGCTCGGTTTCACGCATAAAACAATTTCTCACATGTATTCACACAGTCATTCTTCTGATGCAATTAGGAGACATTCTGCAGCATGATATGTTTGTGCTGCACTAATCACTTTGGGGTTTAAAAGACGAGGTAAAATCACGTCAAAGGCGCGGCGGGACTGCTGCGTTAAAAGGACGAGTGGTTTTACGAAAATCCCCCCTGAAATGCTTCTATCTGATTTACCAATATTACTGCAACTCCATCTCCACAGGTTTAAGCAAAGCATCTGTAGAACGGCTCCAGGTTGTCCAGAACGCTGCTGCAAGGCTTTTAACCAATCCATCCAGGTTTTCAGACGTCACCCCGTTGTTAATCTGGCTCCCCATCCGCTCCCGAGTGTATTTAAAATCCTGGTTTTACTAGAATTTAAACAGCAGGATCTCTCGCCACGTCTTGAAATTAAGCTAACATTGAAGCAGGAGGTTTGGAACATCATTAATGTTTAGTGTAGTTTGACAAACAACACATGACAAATAAAAATCAAATTCTAAATGTATTCAATTCTTGTCTAACATCCATTTTTTTTTATTTCATTGTAAACTTCTTCAGCTGAGTGTTGAACCAACAGAGAGCCTGGAAACCGACCTAATTACTTCATGACATCACCTAAGGCGCAGATGCTTTCAGTCACCAACCCTTAAAAAAAAAAGACAAATGAATCCAAACCAACACATCTCAGACCTATGGAGAATCATCTACATTCTCCAACTTTATGTCTCCTTAAGCTAAAGAGATGCTGCACGTTCTTCTGTCCTGAAGTGAACAGTCTGTATCTCACATGAAAATACGTTGAGTCTTGGTAAGCCCCGCCTCCTTTGGCTGATCATAGTCTTACATTTCATTAGAACCTCATAAGATTTGTCTAAATGTATCCAAACAAACTCAGTCAGCGAAAGTGTAAAGCAATGAAATGAGATTCCTGCTTTGTTTTGTTTTTCCAGACTTTCAAATCTATTTTCTCTGCTGCTCCAACGTTCACGACGTCAACTCAACCTTTTCATTGTGAAAAGAAGTCGTTCCGAATCAGAAATCAACGCAAAAGCAAACTTCTGCCAAACGCAGTTGCATTAAACTTTGATGCTTTTAGTCCATCTGGATGAATAAATCATAGTTTCATGTAACTTCAACATAAAGTAAGGACAACAGACTGGAGAGAGAGCTAAAGTGTTTTCATGAGGGTGAGCTCATTTGGAAAACAAATGTGTTTCATGATTCCATTGAGGGAAAAACAGACACTGGAGAACAAACATTTACATTTGTATACGTCGAGTTTCTGCTATAAACTGAGCTGCAAGTGAACCCTGCTGCGGTGAACTACAGATGGACTTTCCAGCAGAACAAAGAAAATACTAAAACAAAAGAAATTCTCTTTAGGAGTTCAATCAATCAATCAATTTATTATTTGTATAGCACTTATAAAAGCCAAGGCAACCAAAGTGCTTAACATAAAATCAACTAAAATCAAAAACAAAACGATGCAATAAAGAAACAATAGCAATAAAACAATAAAATCAATTGAACAATAAAAGCAATAAAACAATAAAAGAATAAGATTAATAAAATGAACAAGCTGGCCCACTAGATATGCTCACTGGAGTTAAAAGCCTGAGTAAAAAGATGTGTTTTTAAAAGAGTCTTAAAATTACTGACAGTTCTGGCAGACCTCACAGAAAAAGGGAGAGCATTCCAGAGTTTAGGACCTGCAACTGAAAAGGCTCTGTCTCCCCGAGTCACAAGCCGAGTCCTGGGAACCGCTAAAAGCATTTGATCTTCAGACCTAAGGACTCGACAAGGACGATAAACATGCAAAAGCTCAGAAAGATACTGAGGAGCCAGACCATTCAGACATTTAAAAACCAAAAGTAGAATCTTAAAAGTGATTCTAAAAGACACCGGCAGCCAATGAAGTGAGCGTAATATCGGGGTTATATGCTCACAGCGTCTGGTCCCCGTTAACAGGCGGGCCGCTGAGTTTTGAACCAGCTGGAGACGGCGGAGCAGAGACTGATCTATACCACTGTACAGAGAGTTACAGTAGTCCAGTCTGGAAAAGATCAAAGCATGAATCACTTGTTGCAAAGCGTGAGGAGGAAGATATGGCTTGACTTTGCTGATTAGCCTCAAGTGATAAAAACTAGACTGGACTACAACACTGACCTGCCTGTCAAATTTAAAATGCCTGTCAAGGTTTACCCCAAGATTTCTAATGAATGGAGCATCTGAAGGGTCCAGGGGGCCAACAGCACTACAGCAGCCTGTCAGCAGGTCAGTCTTTCCAAAGACAAACACCTCTGTCTTGTTTTCATTTAGACAGAGGAAGTTAAGCTCCATCCAAGACTTGATGTCTGCTAAGCAGTTCTGCAATCTGTCGAGACCATCCGCTCCTCCAGATTTTAGGGGAGGATAGATCTGGATGTCATCTGCGTAGCAGTGGAATGACACGTTATATTTCCTAAAAATGGACCCCAGTGGCAGCAGATAAAGTGAGAATAAAAGTGGGCCTAAAACTGAGCCCTGGGGTACACCATATTTGAGCGGAGCCTCTGAAGAAGAGCACTGTCCTAGTTGGACAGAAAAACTCCTGCCACATAAATATGAACTGAACCAACTGAGTGCTGTGCCCTTCACACCGACAGACTGCTCCAGTCGGGATAATAAAACACTGTGATCCACTGTGTCGAGTTGAGTTGATGAGTAAAGTCTGACCAGCATGATGCATCAGATCTCCTCTGGATGGAATAAACAGCCATTAAACACCATTTAAATGTAGTTTCTTTCCTCCTGACTGGCTGCCAGCCATGCACGTGTCCTCTATGGAGGACATTTCTAAACCTGAATGTCTCCCAGCCTCTGCAAACTACAAAATGAAATCCTTTGGGTATCCACAGAGGACATTAGGGGCTTTTCAATGATACCTTATGCTAACAGATGATGCTCTGGTGATTTGTAATTTTTGGTGGATACAAAAAAAGTACTGGATTTTTTTTTTTAACTGGTATTTTAGAAGATAAGGAGAAAAATAAGTTCCACACTTAATCAGCGTGGAGATCCGTTAGATGTATTTACTTTATTCCCTTTATTATGCGGTTTTCTGAGTGCTGTTTGAACTCTGTTGACCTACACATTGAGGCTCATGTTGGGATTTTCTTTCTTCTCCACAAACCATCTGGAGGAAGGAGATGTCTGAGAAAGCAGAGGGAGTTTGGGATACAGACTGATAAGCAGGAACTGTGAACCAAGACTCCCATGTCTGCAGCAAGAAGTTTAAACGAGTGGATTGTTAACTACTGACCTTGCACCTCCTAGATTCTGTAACCAATTGTAAATAAACTAGGAGGTGGGACAGACACCCACAGAGCTGTTGGAGACAGAGGCGTAGGACGGTTGTCTGTTTCCAGCTCTCCTCGCTGAATCGTACTGGGCTCTTGTTTCAGTTTTGTGATCCTGGCTTGTGTTTTCAGAAATAACCTTGGCAAGATGCTAGCTCTAAAAACATTCCATCTTCTGACTTTAAGAAACCGGATTCATTGTGATGAGGAGTCTGATGATTTGGAGGTCGGGGAAGAAGACGAATGGATGATGGAAGCTTTTTGCATACCGGCTGTTGACAATCGGACATCCAGCATCCTTGCACCGTGTAGCTAAAAGCTCTCTTAAAGTAAGTCTGAACTCTACTTTTATTGATATTTGTTTTGATTTTTGTTCTGTCAGCTGCTCAGGAATAATATCAGGAGGTCAACGTCGGTGAAAAAACCGTCCTAAACGTGGCCTAGATGGGGTTATATAAAGCCTTAAACACAAGCGTTGTAATCCGTCATGTTGCTGCTGTTACTAAAAATGTAATTCCATTACTGGAACAGCACGGCCAAATTCTCATTACTTACTGCTCCAGATTATTTTCAGCGGCGCTCAGATTTCCTGACCTCCCAGGATTTGCCTGGATTCATGTTTGTTTTACTTCCTGGTTTGTTGCTGCTGGTTATTGGTTGCCGTTTGGCTCTGCTGGGCTCCATTATTAAAGAGTTTTCTCTGCAACCACGCGCCCCCGTCTGTTTGGGGCCGCATTTGGAGCTGCTGGCTGGGATGGGCCGAGACAGCGGGGCTGCTTTCATTTGGATTTCTTGCTCGGTGATTATTTCTGGCTGTGGTGATGCATGCTCAGAAATAAGCAATATACAGCGGGAAACATGCAGGACAAAGGCAGACAAAGGCAGATTATTCGCTTCTGCCAGGGATTAGTCAGCTGTGCCACTAATAGAGAAACTGGCCTAAATACTTTTTGCAACACATGCGCACATGCACGTGCACAGAGGGCCGTGCAGATTGAGGGACAATACTGGATGTTCTTTGTGCTTTTTTTGCATCTAGAAAAATGTCATTTGAAAAAAAAAAGGAAGTTTTTAGGACTAATTTACATGTAAATAACTAAATACATAAAATGAATAACAATAGTTTAACCCAAATATGTTGTTTCGTGCTCCACGCCACAAAAGACTGAACACTTTCGACAAACGCCAGGTCAGTTGTGACGGCGGGATCAGCAACCTCCACAGCCCGACTCAGAGGCCGTGTCCGAATTCCCGCCCCAACTACTAAAACAATATCTGGTGCTCAGGATTTTAAAAGCAATTCAGACAACAGGCACACTACTTTTTTATTTTATTTAAAACGGCGAATACAACGTCATTGATTTCACAAAGTTAAAACCTAATTAATATGAGCGTTTTGCAATAATTATTCATGAGTCCACTGTCTTCTTATGATGGAAACATTGATGGTTTATTTTAAAAGTACATTTAAATATATTGTTTTTGCAAAAATTGTCCAAATGCAATGCATTGTGGTCTATATTCACTGATCTGGTGAGCATCAATGCACACTGGTTTTTCACAGAGACTTCTGGGAAATTTCTAGTGCACTGGATTTTGAAATTGTAGATTCAGACAGCACTACAGAATGGCGAGTGCACTATATAGTGCACTATGTAGGGGTTAGGGGGGAATTCTGACACAACCAGAGTCACAGATGTGAGTCAAATCGCAGTTTAAAAAGCCTGAAAGTCCAGTCAGTCAGAACCAAAGCAGCTCCTTGGATAAAGCAAAACCCCCTCGACCTTCCTTTGCACTCTCTGGATTACGGACGGATGCGGTCGCCTGAACCTCTGCTGTGTTTTATGCTGCTTTCAGATTAAGCCCTCTGAGTCCAAGTCAGCAAAATAGTGGGGTGATTGTGAAGGGTTCACATGTGGAGAACCTGACAGGACCGGACTGATACCACAAAGAACCAGAGGAGGGAGGGAGCTGGTGGAAGAGGGACTGAAGCCAAAGAAAGAATGTGGAGGATGAAAAGAAGTTCAGAAAAAAATAGATTGTGCTGATTATAGAACAAGAAACTCATGTCATATATGTTTATTATTTATTATTATTATTTATTTTATTTCTCTTCATTTGTTTTGATCCAGATCAGATTTTGCCTCAGAGGCTTCAAAGATGAAGAAAGTGGTGTTTTTGGTGTTTGGAACATGTTTTTCCCTGTGATGATGGACATTTATAAAGAAACTTAGGCTCAAAATGTCATTTTTGAAATTATTCAAATTGTTGTGAATCAGGTACAGACAAAAAAAATGTTTTTTTTTTTTTTTTTAAAGATTGTAAATGGGCTCCCAAGTTCAAACCAGATAAACAACAATATTTCTTTGGATAATCTGCTGTAATTCTCCCGATGTTTAAATGAAGAGGACAGCAGAAAAGTAGATTTTGATTTAGTGTTTGAGCTACTAGCTACTAGCATTTAAAGGACAGCCTGATGGCAACGCAGCAAAAACCTCCACTAACGAGTGTTTTTGAGGCGCTGGGAGTCAGAAACAGCCCTAACAAAGATCAGCAGACTGCAGTCACTTCCTCTGTCAACAGCTCCAATGGACCCCGCCTGCTATTGATCACAGAGGATTCTGGGTAAAAAGCAAAATCTATATTTACTCAGCCTTATCAAGAAACATGCCGTGAGAAACAGAGAACATTAAAAAACAGCAGAAATGTGGGTGAATCACAGAAAACAAGCTTCACTTTGTTTTTTCTGTCTTTGTTTCCAAGCATTCATGGAAGTTTGTCCTCATTCCATCGCTTCCTGTTCTTCTCTGCTGTTTTAATCTCCCACGTTTTTGTATGTCCTCCATTTATCAACTTCCACCCTGCATCCAATTCTCCCCTCATTCGCCGACGCGCTCCACTTCTGCCATATCAGGAGGCCAAATTTCTATTTTCTGTATCTTCTCCTCTTTTCTGCACCTCCTGACCCCCACGCTGATGAAATCGTCCTTCCTGTGCAGCTTCTTTGTTCCACTAGAGTATTCAAAACCAACATCTGAGACAGACAAGGCAGCAAATTGTGTTATTTGTGGGGTTTTTTTTTCATGGATTCTGTTGTTCTCTTAAATTTCTCAAAGTCAGGCATTTTTATGTAAAAAAAAAAAAAAGCCCCATTAACAACCCGAGGTTTGCAGAGTGCTAAAGACAAAACAATGCAACCCCTGATTACAGAATCAAGCAAACTATTTGTCGGTTCTAGCAGCTTTCTGCTAAAGTCAGACATACAAAACAAAAGCCAAACAATAAAGAAGTGATCCACCATAGAAAGAGAAGCAAATCAAAGAATAAACCAAAACCTAAAAGGTGAAAAAGTCAGAAACTGTTTTGCTCGACTGAGAAGAAGCAGTTGGAGGCAGAACTTTGAATCCTTCAGACAGACCCATCCTGATGAAAAGGCTGTTTTCATGCTGGGCGGACCACGACCTCTCTGCTCTGAGGACGGACGGACGGACGGACGGATGGACGGACGGCCTACTCCACACCTACAGTCCCGCCCACAACTCAGAGGGGAATTTCAAATGAACTCAAATGAATCTGTCAAATAAGACGCCGCCGTCGTAGTTGAAAGTCTACTGGGAATGCTTTTCGGATCTGAAGATGATCGGAGCTTTAAAGAGTTTTTCACCACAGTCTGGTCATCAAATAAAGCTGCTTATAGACGACACTTCTGATAAATCCGACATTTCAAATGTAGCACAATCCAAACTGAAGCCTAAAAGACGTCTTGGATTTGTTTACGGATGGATCCACAAAAGTGGCAGCATTAATGTACCTAAGTATCTCACCACACTGACAGTTTTAACATGGTAACAGAAAGGGAGGGGCTATGAGTTCAGTCATCCAACCGTGTCCTCCTCTTCTTCAGAGGTGCCTGTGGAGGACGGGAAAAGATGACCGGTGCGCCGTCACTTCCTCTCAAAGGTAACGTTGAAGCACATTAGAGTCGGGTGGGGGTGGGGGGTGGAGGGCTGAGTGATTGACTGCAGCTTTTGTCAGTCTTTAAGCGCATCCGAGTCAATGACGCAGAGAGTCGTTGCTGGTTGTTTTCATCCTGGATCCCTCTGACGGTAATGTGTGGATCAAGCAGACAAATCGAATTTTCAAGCAGCTTCTCAAACCTGCAGCAGCCGTGAAATGTCTCCATCGCCCCCAAAAAAGGGGGGACATTTTCCAAACAACAGGAGGCTCAGAGTGGGAATGCTGGTCCTGATTGCAGATGGAATTGGCTTCGCCGTGGGTCGAGTCAGGCTGCCAAAGGAGAACATGAGCAGCGATTTGGTGAGATAAAGCTTGGAAAGAAGTCCTGTCGATGACCAAACAGATGGACTCTTTGTCTGGAGGTTTCTGTTCACCTAAAACACGTGTCAAACTCAAGGCCCGCGGGTCAAATGTGGCCCTCCATGTTATTTTATGTGGCCCGCAAGAGCATAAATGTTTTTAATTTCATAAATAAAATAAAAATTGGTGTGTATTTATTCATATCCAGGGGCAATCGGACTTAAACTATGGGATTGGTCAACTATACATTAGGACTTCAACACTGTCCATAGAACCTAACCTGACAGAATCAAATGTAAAGGATTTGTGCTAGAATAACAAGCAAACATGTTTTTTATGCAACTATAATTGTCACTTTAAAAAGTTATAATAAATAATTAATCATTAAGGAGTAGGTGCATTTATTTTTCATTACATTTGGTTACATGTATACATTCTATCTGGCCCTTTGAGGAAAGCCACTCTGCTGATGTGGCCCTCAGTGAAAATGAGTTTGACCCCCCTGCTCTAAAAGAATGCAGATTGGCAAAAAGGGTCAGTTTTTAGATTTCAACCCTTTAATACGGGAGATGCTGTTAGTGCCACAAAGTAAACCGCGCTATGACCTACCATGACTCTTGGACCGTTAGCCTAATCCAGCAACGTGTTACATATTTGTACAAACTGCTTTTCTTCACATCAGAATCCGTTGGAATTAGGTTCACTATGTAATTCAAAGAACGTCAACACTTCAGCTGAAGTGAAGAACAACTGGACAACAAAGTGGTTTTGTTACAATCAAGACTTGAGGCTGTTTTTAAGCAAAATGATGTTAGATGTTAGAATTTATTCTGTTTTTGTCACATTTAAGACTGCAGCAACGAGAAGCATGTGGTTTTGCTCTGCGGCGACTGAAGGTAGGAAACAGTTCTGCATATAACACACACACCCACACACACACACACACACACACACACACACACCGTGACAGATGAATGCGATTAAACTCTTCCACGATGGCTCACTCCACAGTTTCCCTCAATGCTCGCAGAGGGTTCGTTCGGTTTGCTTTACAGTGTCCCAATGGATAGAGGGGCGGGTGAACAGAACCGAGCCTGTCAGAGACTTGAACAGCTCAGGGAGGTCCAGCACTCTATAAGATCTGTGATCTGCTCTTATTCTGGATGATTTTAAAAAAATATATATATGACGTTGTGTAAATTAAGAGGTAATGTAACACAATCCACGTGATAATACATACAATATCTATAGATCATTTAGCAATGGTATATTTCATGGTTTCCCTTTGTTTTTTAAATGTTAGTGGTGGGAGGGGCTTCATGTTCAAAAAGGTAGATCCTGGGTTTAGATTCATTATTATGTCTTTGAAGTTATAGATAGTATTTTTTTATTTAAATCAGATTCTTTCTGCTCATTGTAGCATTTGGGATCCAGAAAGTAAAAGCGCTGCAGATGGACCTTCTTAGCTTCAACCAGCATGAAACACGTCCAAGACGGACGTTCCTTCAGATTCATGCAGTCCTATGAAAGTGAAAAAGCTTCAGACCGTCCAGTCAGAACTATTGTGGGACTAAAACAAGCTGCTCAAGTACAGAAAAGAGGCTTTTAACTGTTATCGCAGCCTTTAGCTCGATGTCGTCCTAATAAAGTTGGAGCTGTTTTGCATCATTGTGTAGATGACTTGTCAGTCATGATCCTGCCTGTGTGGAGTTTTGTTGACACTTTTGTTCTCAGTTCAATGAGGCCTTCCTTCTTTGATCCGATCCTGAGGATCCCTGTGGGAAACGGAGGCGCCGTAACAGAGACATTAGAAGAGAAAATATGAAAGTGTGTCGTTTGTTTCGGTTCCTTTGACTCCTGCTTCTGTAACCAGCTCAGGCTTCAGGATGATTTTTCTGCGTTGTGTTTTTGTTGTGGAACGACGGGACAGCCAGCTTGTCTTTTATTTTGTGTTTTATTCTCGGACATGTCTGTGTCACAACTAATAAGGTTTTTGTTGCTACACATAGAATACAGACATGAACCGATAGGGGGCACCCAAGGGTCCATTAAAATATTAAAAAATAATGACAACTCCTGTGGCAAGTGGATTCACATTTATTCTGTTCCACTTAGGCTGGTGTGGAGAAAAGAACATTAGGATTCTGGCCTTCAGCTCAGGGTTCAGACTGCTTCCAATAGACTATTTTTACTGAAAAATGTCACAGAACCTTAACAGAGTCACCAAAAATTTCCTTTGGGACCATTAAAGTCCGTCCGTCCGTCCGTCCGTCGTCTATCCATCTCTATCTATGCTTCAGAAAAGATTGTAAATACCGGACGAGCCCCCGATTTGTTATGGTTTGCTTTCAACAAAGAAGAATGGAGACCAACCCAGTTTTAGCATGCTCAACGTGTTTCATAGTTGGTGATGTGTGGGTGCAGCAAAAACCTGGACCACGGCAGGAAGACCGACGGGAGAGACCAAAGAGCCACTAAGGTGGAGCTTTTGTTTCCGTCGTCTCTTTGCCAACAGGCCGGCAACACAGCCACACGCACCACAACCGTAACTGTCACTCGTTGGTTTAGGGCACAGCATCACAAGTCTTTAATTTCTCTCTATCAATTCATCTATAAACTTTGGTTATCAAACTCTTCTTAGCTGACTAAGGACATCCCAAAGCTCTGAGCCTACATCTCTGAAAGACGAAGGTCTGACTGACCAGCTTCCAGGAAGCAAAACAAAACCCAAAAACGCAGCAGAAGACCCGGATACAGATACGCTCATTTACAGAAAAAAAAAACACAACTTTATCCATTTTTTTCTTCAGGTCTTATTAAGTTAAAGATGTGAGATTTACCAGATCTGTCTGGACTCTTTGAGCACCACGTCTTCCAACAATAACCTAGAGGAGCATCTCATGATGAATTCATGACTAACTTAGCAGAAATCCTCCATTCAGTTTGGATATTTCTCCAAACTGAACTTTGTCTAAACTCTTTTGATGGATCTAAAGATAAATCAATATCCAAAAAAACTTCAACATTCACAACAAACTGAAAGGCTGCCGTGGTACAAAACGAAGCCGTGGTCAAAGGAGATGTGACCCACAAAGCAGAAACCTCACAGCATCGTGCACATCCAGTGCCAGTTTAATCGAATCACGCTTCTCATTTCACTCCTCCAACGTGGTTCATGTTAGAGATAATAGAAAACCACGAGGACAGTAATTATCCACAAACTACTTGGCATGCTCCAAGTGAAAACAAGAGCGGTGCCGAAGGGGTTACAACATTTTTACTTCAGAAGATAAAAATCTCAGATGTTTTTCTTTTGTCGGGTCAAACGTTTGGAATTTCTAACAGATTGTTCAAACAAAATTTGATTTAAGAAAGTATATGAAAAGACGAAACTTGATGAATCTGTTAATGTGTAGTCGGTGTTGTGTGCCAGCAGGCAAGGATTCTCTTTTTGTCCCTTTAAGCTTTGAAATGCAGCCGAAAATAAACGGAAATATTCTCCTCACTGCTCCTTTTCAGTCATGAGAATGTGTGGTTTGATGATGCATTGAATATGTTAATGTACTGAGCTCCTCTTCATGAAAAGAACTAATAAACACAACAGAATTGTTATGTAAAATGTTTAGGATTTCCCATAAATAAACGATTTTTGTGAAAGAAACCTGAACAAGCTCAAGGTGGATTCTCTTTCCGTCTTAACATCTCCACAAACGAGATCAGATGTTAAACCAAAATAAGAAAAAGATCCAAATAAACTGCCTTTTATAATAAAAACAACTATTTTTTTAGTCCCCAGGTTTAAAAAGTTGGAATCCATTGCTACTCTTGGTTCTGTCTCCCATACCCTGTAAAAAAAAAAAAAAATCCCTGCATGTTGTGCAGACCATCCAGCTCACTCCAAAGGTCAACAAAAACAGAGAAAATCCCATTATGCCCCCCCCCCCCCGTGTGCATCTGGGGTGTGTGATGTTGTTATTGTTCTCAAGGACACATGCTGCTGGAAAACAGCCAGATGCTGCTGCTGCTGCATGGTTGCTGCCGCCGCATGGCTGCTGCTGCTGCATGGTTGCTGCTGCATGGCTGCTGCTGCTGCTGCATGGCTGCTGCTGCTGCATGGTTGCTGCTGCATGGCTGCTGCTGCTGCTGCTGCTGCTGCATGGCTGCTGCTGCTGCTGCATGGCTGCTGCTGCTGCTGCATGGCTGCTGCTGCTGCTGCTGCTGCATGGCTGCTGCAGGACTCAGGAGAACAGGTGAGAGCCAGCAGCCGGTCATCCTTTCCCACAGATGAGGGGAGAAATTTAGAGCAGCGGCGCTCAGATTTAGTGAAATGAAGCCCTTTGTTTAACTATTACACTTAATATGTCAGAATCATCACAGAATTCTTAGCCAATAATTAACTTTTCTCACTAAAAATGATTTTAAATGCTCAGCGTCTCCGTGAGCGTCTCCCCGCCTCAGACAGCAGCTCTTTCTTTATCTGCCGATGATGATGAAGGCACAGACCGGCCCCACATGGTAAATGGTAAATGCCGTATACTTGTATAGCGCTTTTCTACCTACAAGGACAACGCGCTTTTACAGTCACAGACCCATTCACCCATGCACACACACATTCACACACTGACGGTGTTGGGTAATGCCGACGGTTGGATCAACGTAGATGGACGTCAAAAAGAAAACTTGTACGTTTTCCTCAGATGTGAGCTCCAAAATCTTCTGAAATGCCTCAGAGAGCAGGATCGTTTTTGAAGATCCACTCCGATCATCTTTAGACCTATTTTCAAAGCAGTGATCTTTTAATTATGAATATTTTTAGACAAAATCCAACCCGGCACCTCTTCCTGTTGCTGAGAGCTCTCCGTTTACACGCCCTCCTGCTAGCTTACAGCCCCTAACACCCCCAACCTAACATCAGGCGTGCAAGAAAAACCCTGTAGTTCTGATGCAGATTCCAGCTGAGAAGATGAAAACAAAGACATTCATGGATCTATTCGTCTGCATCAGAACGGAGTGCAGCAGGGAACTTGTGGCCCCGCCCCGTGTGTGTTCTACATCACAAATATGATGTTTTTCCACCAGCATTTTTTCATCTGTACCGGATTCACAATAAAGAAATTACTCAGAAAAGCAATTTTTGCCTAAACTTTCTTTATAAAGGATCTCCACTATGAGAAAAATTCCACAAAGTCTCATTAAAAATACCAAAAACATCTTTTTCATTGAAGTGGTTCTTTAGAAAAAATGGTCTCATCTGAATGTTGGAGAGGAAAAAGCCTCTGTTTTCTAAATCAGCCTTTCAGGAACTCATTCAGGAAATCATCTGCAAATACGAAGCTGCAGAGAACTTTGAAGTCATGAGGACGGGACCTCCACCCTCTAAAAAACATTTACTGGATTCTTAACCTGCAAACAGTCGGTTGTTCTTCATCCTTTTGTGTGCTTACCAATATCATACTCAGTAAATACGGCACGGTTCCATCCTGTTGAACATAAAGGAACCGTGTTATGTGTTCAGGCTGAGAGCTCCTCCTCCAGAGTGGGTGGGGTCACACTTCTCTGATGTTCATTAGAGCAGCATATGCACAAGTTCTGCAGATCAAATCCAGCCTTTTATTGAGACAGACAGATTACAACAAACAAATGTCTGACTAAACAGATTATTAATCCCAGTCCCTGAGGCATCTGATCATTATTGATGAGCAGTTTTCTGGTTTGATCAGATTTCGGGCAGGAGTCCAAAGACAACAAGCTAAGAAACTTGGTTTGTGAAATGATGTCTCCATTTTCTCTGAGTGAAGCCTCATCTTCACTAAACCACAGAAATGCAAACGCCTCTGCAGTTTGACCTTCAGTCCATGTTTGTTAAACTAAATGGAAAATATATTTGTTCAAACATCCTGATTTCAAACTGTTTGAGTTTTTTATTTAGTTAAGCTGAGACAAATACATAATGTAACTGAAGTCTTATGCTTACTATTAGTCATAGAAAAAAATAGAATTGTCATCTTTGTTTTCCATTATTAATTAACTCTGAAGTATCACTTGTCTGACTTTCAGCCAAACTGGGGTGATGTTTCACTTTCTTTGAGATATTTTGCCTCTTAAATGAAGCAGAAAACATTATTTTGAGTAGCTTGTCTGCTTTCCACAGCAACACAGTGATTTTCTGTGCAGCTGAGAAATAAAAACACTTAAGAGCGTCGGTGCTGAGCTGATTTATTGAGCAGAAAGAGAAAAAATAAAAAGCCTCCGACCATTAAAAAGGCAAAACAGTTTTGTTCAATTCCTGGTTAGCTTTTAAAAAAACGGAGTTCATCTGAGTGAATGAATCGTTTGGTTTGTGTCGGTTTCACATCCTAAATGTTAGCAGCCATTCACTTACTCTGTGCTAACGCTGCTAATGGGAAGCACTTAATGGAAGACCAATCGGCCGCTCTGCTTTGAATAATTGAAAAACGAGGAGGAAGATGAACGCTGTTATAGCAAATGGATTTGGGCACATCAGCAGCTCGTTAACATCCATTCACGCTCGTGTTCAGGACCGCCTTTCGGGGCAACCGCCTTGGCACGGATTCCCTGACACCGCTCTGGGCAGCCACCTCTACCAGCTCTCCTGGGGGACACCGAGGCCTTCCCAGGCAGCCAACAGAAACCCGGCATGTGGGGCCATATGGTCTGCCTGAGGCTTGTACTGGTAAGACATGTCTGAACATTTCCACTGGAAGGCGAACAGAATGGGTCCAGCACACACGCTCAGAGATGAGATGACTTCCTTAATGTCTGCAATGACTTGAAGCTGTTCTAAAACAAATTCCCATTTCCTTCATCTTTAAAACGCTCTTGATTGAGGCAAATCCTAACCTCTGGCACTTGTAGTCTTATTCTGTAAATACCCTTCATGAACTCATGGTCATACGTAGGGATGGGTACCACCTGGATGTGATCAGGTGCTGAACTGGTACTTTTGAAGTATTTTGTGATGAAAGTGTGAGTAGGCAGTATGGCAGGATGTGGGTGAGCTCTTGATTGTGCCTACGTTGCTTTATTTCCCTCTGTCTGACATCTCTGACAGAAACACAGACTTCACCACTCATCGTCACGACGACAGCCTTTTCAGAGCATTGTAAGTGTCACTCTGATCCATCATATCCTTGAATTGGAGTCTTTTGCTGTGAAGAACCTCCACTCCCACCCTTACGGCCACACCCAGTCTCATGAGCCCGCCCACAATCACTGGAAGGATAAAGGATTGGCTAGAATTTTACAGCAAAACTGAATAGAATTACATGATTGAAACAAACCTCAGAAATACGTGTTTTTATACTGTATTTGTCAGTAATGGTACCGGTTTGGCACAAAGTTTTGGTTCCCATTGCTAGTCATATGTAGGGGTTCGAGCTTTGATTGACAGATAAACTGGCAGTTTTGCTACGGGCAAAGCTATCTTTTCACCCTGTTAGACCAAAATGGACTACATACTATATCTGCTCTTTCCTTTCATGTGCACAAGTCATAGATTCTCTAAAATCTTTCCTTACAAATTGATGGAAATGACCTCTGAGTTGAAGATGCTGACCTTTCTGTGCAAAGACGCTCAACGAAAATCCCTTGAAGAAATGGTGCAAAAGAACCACTCCATTGGGACTGAAGGACACTCCAAAGTCCTCCCGCAAAGACCTGTGGGTCTGGGAGTGTCTCAGCATCTTCTACAACAAGATAAGGACTGCAGATACACATATTTTTCTCTTTTACGTCTCTTGGTTGGTGCCAGTGTGCGGTACCATCAGTGTGTGAATGGGTGGATGGGACTGTCAAGTGCTTTGGCCCTTCGAGGAAGGAAAAAAGCACTATACAAGAATACACCATTTACCATGGAAGAGCAGTAAATCTATAGCTAGAATGATAGAAAAGACGGTTCTTCAAACCGTTACCATACGTCTGCTCTCCGGCATCACCGCACACATTTTTCTCCAAGTAACAGGGATCCTGCGGAGGTTGGGGTGTCCTCTCCAGAAGAACCACATCCAGCCTGGCTAACCAAATGAAATGCTCTTGATCCGTACAGT
Source organism: Oryzias curvinotus (assembly GCA_023969325.1). Lineage (NCBI taxonomy): Eukaryota > Metazoa > Chordata > Actinopteri > Beloniformes > Adrianichthyidae > Oryzias > Oryzias curvinotus. Next base: position 1,061,627 of record CM043718.1, on the reverse strand, counting down.
TTATGCACTTTGCATGAATACACAAAAGCTTCTCGGTCAGCTGTCTAACAGGAGGAGTCCTCAAACGCCTCATATCTCATTTTCTCAGAACATTCAAACATTTCACTGTGGAAGTGGATTGTCGTCACATGAAGAAACAAAACGGAGAGAATGGAAATGTGCTCAGTCTCCTCAGAACAGTCGAGCGGGGGGACAAAAGAGTGGAAGGACGTAGGGGGGGGCAGTATCTGAAAGAGCAGAGTATGCTGGTGAGGGGGGGAACATCAGGAGAGTGTGTAGCTGTGCTAAACGTCTTGATGTTCACTGGAGTGTGTGCTGTGCGCTGAGCAGGTCTGTGATCCAGAGTAGGGAGTTTTTGTGTTCCTCCTGCCAGGGTCAGGGTGGAGTTTGGATGATGCATTTAGCACCCCCCTTCCCCATTCTATCATGGCGACTCTAACCTAATCTCCTCATCACTGAGAGGGGTTCCACTGACCATCACTTATCCAACTGTTCATGTGTTTTTTTTTTCAGAAATGTTTCAAGTAAAAACGACAGAGAAGCGACAGTTGGAGTTAAATTGTTAAACATTTCCAGTGAACCACACAAACCGAGCAGAAGAGACCAGAGTAAGAAGTCTGCAGTGAGAAGTCTCTGTTGAACTGAAAGAGTATAATTTCTTCTGAAGGCGACTTGACTCTACAGACCAGGGTGAGGCGCTGGCGAGTCTGATGGGTGGAAGAATCCAACAATTAACACGGCTTAAGATTTCTACATTTAAAGCGGCATCTGTGAGAATATTGTGAAGGCGCGTACCGGTCATGTTCTGGGATTTGGCGTGACAACTGGAAGTCAGATCAGGTAGTGCCAAGTAGAGCCACCAAAAGCTCCAAATATGGAAATCCTCCTAATATCATTAGAGTTCTTTGCTTTTGACTGCCAACCTGTCCATGTTTCCACTCAAAGTGCATAAGAACAGCTGATAGGAAGCAGGTGGACCATCTGACCAAAGAGGGACTTCTACTCTGTACTAAGTAAACCAAGAACCTGACCGTGAGAAGTTAGGAGAAAGAATGATAAGCATCATTTACTCCAAAGGAGGGTTGGTGGACTGTGTGCAGCAGGCATGAAGCGTGAAATGTGTGGTCATGTGACCCAACTGTTTGCAATGGGAAGCCCTATTTATCGGTGCTGCTGTTTCTGTGTTGATCACATCAATAAAACCTGTCAGTAAAAGCCAGACATCAAGCACGCTTGCTCTGGAACTAAGAATTCAATGGTGACGTGTAAATCACAAAGCCCCGCCCACACGCATATGCATTTTTTTAAACTCAAACAATATAAACAGAAGTAAGGAGCCAACTCCCTGCTGAACTGATCTGGACCATCCGGCTCTATAACAAGCCTCAACAAGGAAGTGGAGGTTTTGCCACTTTGCTTTCCAAAGGGATACTTCTGGAGATTTGCATTTCTGAAGACCTGAACTGGAACAACAAGAACCTCCACCTGCTAGAAGAAAATCCAAACGAAGCATCTTTAGTCTGAAAACCCAAAAGAAGAACCATCTCTCCTCAGATAAACTGACGAATGATAGCTAAATAGTTCATTCCTCCATTTTGCTTTTCCAAAAACTAGGGCTGCACGATAAGAGGAAAACTCGCGATATGCCATATTGCTGATTAATATTGCGATACCAATATAATTTGCGGTATATAAACAAAGAACAAAATAACCAAAAACATAATTCCCATTTCATTGCAACAGTTTAAAAATTACACTCCAAATGACTCGTCGACATTGGAGGCGGACATCGAACATAATAGGGCTCATCTGATTGGTCAACCAAGTAAAGGGCTCCATCCGATTACTCAAATACATAAAGGGATTTATTTGATTCGTTAAATACTTCAAGTTGCCATAAAATTGTTTTAGCACATTTAAGGTAACCATTTATTGACATTTTTGCTGTCTTTTGTGATATGCGTATTGCACTGCTTGATTTTGCGATAACAATAAATTTGCGGTATATTGTGCAGGCCTACCACAAACCAAAGTTGCATTGCAGTCTGCCATGAAAAGTGCTGTGCCATACCTGAAGTCACTGCAGGGGGGTGAAAACAGCATCATGGAAGCTGAAGGTTCTGCAGTAAAGAACATCCCAGTGGAGTCTCCATCACAAAGCATTTTTCTTTCTGGGCCCTCCGACCCTGAGGGAGGCTCGGACCGAGAGGTTGAGGAACTCTTCTAGTATTCCTGCTGGGAGTCCAACCGTGTTTTACTGCCTTTACTCTGAACATGCTGATCCAGTTTAAAGCTGCAGGAAAATCCCTGTCAGTTCTTGGAGTTTAACACGACGAGGTAACAAAGACTGAATTTAAAATATTCTTGGGATTAGTTTGGGAATTTTAACCAAAACAATAATAATTTCATATGAATAACTAACTTGGTGCTTTTTGTGACATAAAAATGTAAGTAATTTATGACACATTGTGGAAAAATCCTCACCCATTTATTGACTGGACTGAATGTGGTGAATTAAAGCCTGCTGGACTTAATCTAACAAGATTAACACAGGATTTTCTAATCCACAAACAGCTCAGCCACACAAAAGCTCCTGCAGTAACGCAGCCTTGACGGCACGCTTTCACGGCACTTTTACTCAGCCGCGCATTAGGAGCCATCAAAATCACCATCATAAGCACTTTTTAAGTGTTGTGGATTTGCTGTAAAGGGCTCCTGAACAGTAATGCCTACAATAAAAGTTGGAATGTGTTATTTGCCCGTAAACTGAGGCCTGTAGTTACTCTGCTCCTGTTAAATACTCACAGTCTGTCTTTATAAGCAGAGCCAGGAAACATGCCAGGACAGGACATGCATCAACCGACTATCAACCGATGACGGCGGTTTTTTCAGAGAAGAGCATTAGCATTTTTATGGGGAACACGAATGTCTTCAGGGTTTCTGATGTGGACTAGTACGCCTTGTGTTGAGAAACCAACCGACAGCTTCCTCAGATGATGGAGATAAACTTGCATGCTTTGGTATCCAACTTGAGGGAATCTATTCATGGCACCCCCACTCCAGAAATGTTGGACGGGAGGATGAGTCAGCTTTCACCAGCTGCCCTCTGATGACTGAAAACAGGGTCACAAGTTCAGAATCTCTGAATCACAGCCTGCTGTGAGGACGAAACAGCACCCGACCCATTTACCTCATCTGGTGGAAGTTTATAGAGAAATGCCAACACTGTGGGACCCTAACGGGGGCAGCCAAAGACAAAAAAAAGGAGAAATAATTCCTTAAAAAAGCCAGATCTAAGAGCTCCTTTAGTACTTACAGCCTTAGTCCCAACTGTCCTCACAGCTGTCTGCAGGTGAAAACTGGTCAAACCCATTCAAATGATCAAGTTGGTAGAGCACACAGTGAACATTTTTTTTTCTACGAGCATGGGGGGACAGGTGGTAGTGAACACTTATGCACTTACTTATACGTGTGCAATCCTCTGTGCAGCCCGTCTGTTAGAATGAGCTCTCATTAGTCTAAAAAAAACTTCTAGAGACACTTAGAACACACGCGTGACAATGGTACATTCCATTTTCTTGACGTCCCTTAAGATGCAGCCATTCGTCTCTACGACCCTCAACAAAACCTGACACCCCAAAAACCAACAGAATCTGTACGAGTCACGTGATCAAGGCGTAACCCTTTAGCATCAGAGCTGTCGCCGGCGACTCCAGACGCTCTTTCAACTACTGTTACTCTTTGAGGGTTTACACCAGGGACCCCCAGCCTCTTTGAGGATGAGGGCTATTTATGGGGTCTGGGAAATACAAAAGGGCTACACAGGACCTGCTCACTGCAAATGTCCCCAAAAAACAAAACCACAGACTAGTAAATAATAGTAATAATCACAATATTTAGCAATAAATATTTTAGCACTATGAATGATTGCTCACATATCAATAGTAAGTATTTTCCACAAGTCTAATCAATGATTGACACAACAGTAATGAGAGGAAACACGTACAAACATCAAACTTAGATTATTTTCTGTTTATCTGCTCAAACATTAAAGTCAGGAGGGACACATTTGCATCGGTGGTACAAAAGATCACTTCTAACATTTTGTTTATCGCCACTGAAATCATAAATCTTCCTGTCAAAACAAGATTTTGAGGTTTTTTTTGTTTTGTTGTAACATTTTGTGCAACATTTTCAGCTTAATCCCGTTAGTTTAATCACTAGCCTCTGATTTCTCTGTCCATTTACTACGTAGGAGGGAGGCCTACATTGAGGCCTAACTGGTTTTTTTGTCCTCCGTCCAAAAATGTGCAGCTCTAAACGAAGCTTCGGTTGATTTCACTGTGTCTCTTGCTGTTCTAAGCCCCTCCCACTGGTTACAGAGGAGCGATATCTCTGCTCTTTCGCATCCTCCGTGATCAGGTCACCTCACAGAGGTGGTACAGTCACGGCCCCTTTTTTCCAAAAATCTTTTCAGAAAAGCTGAAACTTAAAGATCATTGTGTCGCTGATGGAAGTTTGAGTTTTTGTTGGCAGTATTTTTCTCTGATATGAACTGAGTGAAATGAAGTTTGCTGAGATCTGTCTGGCTGAACGTCTCAATCCTCTGATAAATGAGGCTTCTGTTGCATCATGGGAGTCATTAGTCAGAGGTGAACGCTCGGGCAGCTCTACGTCCCCTGATGAGAGGCAAAGAGAATGTAACACCAAAGTAAAGCAGACAATAAATATTCAAAGTCTGAACGTCAGATTAGAAAACATGTCATATTACAAAGATTAAGATCAATTCCACTTCAAACCACGTCTGGATGTTGATTAGCAGAGATGGGAGACACAGTAAATATTTCACTCACATTTAAGCTGTAAATTAACATCAATAATTAAGAGCTAAACAGAAGTTTGTGTGGTTTTTTCACCCCAGTTTTTAACCATTTTTCTTTTTTGTTATAAATCGGCTGCAAATGTTTGGTAAAAACAACCAAAGGCAACGATGCAGCGGCTGCATCCTGATCCAGCTGTAATACCAGCGTGTAAATGTGCTTACAGCTGATTGTTTGCACCATTTTCATTTCAGTGACTGATTTCTCTGAGTAGAAAATGAGTAAAAATTCATTTAAAACATTGAATTTATAACACGTTTAGAGCTGAGCTCTGACTTCAGCAGAACAACAACACAGCAGTACTGGCTTTGGCAAAGGAAGTGAATTAACCATGTTTACTGCAGATGAGTGAGAAGAAAGAATCATTTTTTGTCAATGCAGGAAGTAGTCTGACCCCAGATGGACAGTTCCATGTTGATCATCAGATTATTACCATTCTAAAGAAAGCCAAATTTTTCCTGCAGCCACTAGAGGCGCTAAATGCAGTGAAGACCTGTGACTCAGCCTGCATAATAAATCGCACATGTATCATCCCGAAATCAAGCTGTGCAATACGCATTATGCAAAAGTTGGAAAAAAAATGAACGAAACAATATAAATCCCTTAGGCATCAGATGGACGCCTTCACGCTGTTGACCAATCGGATGGAGCCCTTTTATGTTAGATGTCGGCCTCCTATGTAGACGGGGGTTAACTTTTTATTTAATTTAAACTGCAGCAGTGAAATGGAAATGATGTTTTTGGTTGTTTTTGCTATTTGTCCTTGTATCGCAAGTTATATCATCATCACAATGTTGATCACTAATATCTTGACCATCACTTCAAGATTATTGACATTTGTTTGAAAGAAAAGATGAACATGGACAGAACTCTGCTGTCCTTCCAGATCAGTCGAGTTTTTCAGATGGAGATTCTGCTGAAGCAGCTTCCTCCTTAGAAATCCTCTGATCTACTTTCCAAGCCTTCTCTGTGGTCTTTTAATTAGGATTTTTCTTTGCTGTTTTTAGCCACAAATCCAAAACGTCATTTTCTGGGACATAGTTTCTGTCCAGAAACCAGCCTGTCCAGCGTATTTTCTACGCCATAAGCTATATAATATATTCCAACTGCATTTTTTCATCTGCTCTTGCTTCACAACAATTTCAATAAAGAAATTCAGTTTTGAGCTGAATTTTCTTTATCTATGACCTCCATTATCATAAAAAAGACAAGGACATGTTAAACACACATCAGGAGGAAGATGAGGGACATCAGCAAAGCATCATCAGTATGTCAGCAGCAGCATGATTTATGACTGTATGATTTATTTTTTTCTATAAGATTTCTTTCACACTTAAGTCAGCAGGTCTCAAATGATCAAAATCACATTTGATTGACGCCGTCTAAACGCTTAGATGAAAAGTTCTCGTTTATTTGTCTTTCGTCTTTGGCAGAATATTTTGAGGTGAAAACATGAGTTTCCATTGAAAATCCAAAGTAACGTTTAACACGAATTCTTTGGGGAACTTTTCTTCTTTTCTGCACCAGAAGGTTTTGGAGTGTCACATCTCTGCAGCTTTTCTCTGGATTGGCTGCAGACCTTAAAGAAGCAGAATTCCAGAATCTTTTTTGCATCTTTTCATTTCATTTCCAGCACATAGAAAAGTAAAACCAGCGTTTGGCGTTCTGTCTTCTTTCTGCAGACACATTCGTCTTCCGAAGCAGGAATTTTTCTATCAGTCTCTGACCTGCGTCTGCATTTATGAGCCAGAGGGGCTGAAAGAAACAAGATTATTAAAAATTTCACATGTAATTTGATCCATGTGCAAATGCATGCTGGGACATTTGCTGCAGGCTTTGCATGAATATATATTTCATGCTGTGAAATGTTTGAATCTTTATACATAAGAGCAAAAACTATTGGGTTGAACTGCGGTGGATTTTCACAGGTGGATTTCTGTGCTTTAATCCCATTTTCTCTTTCTAAGTCAATTCTGTCATTTTTTTAATGATTCTGGATACTTTTTCTGGATGTTTCTGAAATGGTGACAGGTTTTTTATTCAGTATGGGATGGATGTAGAAATGGCCTCATCCTACGAGTTCCTGGACAATAAACAGGAGTGGTCCCCAAAAACTGAGGCGGTCTACAAGAGGGGCATGAGGAGACTTTACTTCCCGAGGAGACTCTGGACCTTCAGTGTCTGCAGCAGGATGCTCCACATGTTCTACCAGTCTGTCATGGTGAGCAGCGTCTTCTTTGTGTCACAGCAAAAGACGCCAACAGGACAGACTGCTGGCTAAACTATGGACCACCATGGACAATCCCTCCCATCCTCTCTACAAAGTGGAGAAGCAGCTTTAGCAGTAGACTCATTCACCCCCGCTGTGCTTAAGAGCGGTACAGGAAGTCAATCCTGCCATCCGCCATCAGACTCTACAACTCATCTGGTAGCCACGGGTGTTCAGAAACTGTTTCGTTAGGCTTCAATTGTGCAAGTTCTCCCGCCTAAAAAGATGAGAGATGCCTGTAATTTACATTATAGGTGGACCTCAACTATGAGAGACAGAATAAGAAAAAAAAAATCCAGAAAATCACATGATCTGATTTTTAATGACTTTATCTGTAAATTATGGTGTAAAATGAGTATTAAGTCACCTACAAACAAGCAAGATTCCTGTAACATAGCGTTCAGATATGTGACAGCAGATTTGCTTTCCATTTAGTTTTTGCTTTAGTCATGTGAAGCGACGATGCAGAGTTTTCCCTCCAAATCTGAGAAGCAAAAGCTCAAGAACACAAGCAGAAACAATCACCGTCTCATTTCCATCATCTATTCTGGGTTTTTTTGTTTTTCTTGTCCAAGTTAAAACCTTACAACTAGTGACCAAATATCACCAACATGCATCCCTGCTGTCTGTTTAAAACTTCCTTTAGAAAGCTGACAGGGAATGAGAGGGTTTATCATTAAGGTCACCCACCGCATCTTTAGCTAAAAATAAACCGTGAAAGGCCTGAATTTCGAGGAAAAAGTTTCTGAAGATCTAAAGATATGAGTGACGGGTTTGTTTGGGAAATGAGAACAAGTCAAGCCCACATGGATTCCAGCAGCAGCGTTGGTTTCTTTGCACCAAGAGGACGGGCGCAGCAGCTCCATCAGCGCCAGCAGGGACGCTTTTTGTGTCCATCCTGGAGAGATTAGCGAGGCGGCATCAGGATCAGCAAACCAACACTGATACCAGCAAACACGGAGATTACAAGAACACAGAGCTCAGCGGCAGCAAACATCATCTTCCCTGACACGATCCCACTCACACAACAATGTTTGCCTCGCGGCGCAGGCTGTGCGATCACGGATCTTTAACCTCCGCCGTAATGACCCTCACGACGGCGGGAGGCGGAAATGAGAGGAAGGATGGATGCTCAGAGCCCTGTGAGATGAGGAGATGAGGAGACGTGGATGGGAGGTGATGGAGGGGTCAGAGTCAGACAATGAGAGCTATTGAAGGGATAAATTCAAGGTGGAGGGCAGCGCAGGGGTTTATGAGCGGCGGGATGGAGGTGAAGCCTGAGGTGGAGGACGGATACGGGGAAGAGAGCTGATGAAAGACGATGACGGGGAGCAGCAGGGAAAGGATGGAGCTGTGGAGACTGAGGTCAGGCTGATCAGGAGACGAAGGGAGGAGCAGCGAGTAAAGAGGAAGAGCTAAAAGCGATGGACGGACGCGGATCAGTTCTGAGTTTGATCCGGGCCGGCCTGCCGTGACACACTGACCCGATCGGTGGCACCTGAACTTTCCATCGCCTCCATCTTCAGCTCAGCTGGATGGACTGAACAGATGTTGGAGGATTATCAGCGGCTGGAGGGACGCAGTTGTAAATACTCAGCTTTTTTTTCTGTTCTGGTTCAGCCGTCAAACCATTTCAGAGAACAAAACAACATGGGTTCAATTACTCTTTAATGTCTTTCTGCTGTTATGATATTTGGTTTAATGTCTTACATATTTATGTTTAGTGAAACTTTAGGTTTTCTGCTGAACATCTGAGAAGAATTACAATATATATTTTTTTTTTTTATAAAACTGCTGACCATAAAAAAGTTCAACACTAAAGAGGCGTGAAAATAAGGAATGCTCACCCAGCAGGCATCACTGATTACAGTTGCAGCACTGAAGTTAAACCAAAGAGTCAGGATTCATTTATTTGTCATTAAAAACAACAAACTTGCCGAAAGGTTTTGGGATTTAGAGCTAAATTAGCTGATTAAATTGAGCACAAAAAACACAAGAAAAGCTCGTTGAAAAAAACTGGTAAAGAGCACTTGATAAATATTTTAATTCTGGTTTTGAAATTGAAAAATTGTCAATAAACGAAAAGGAAATAATTTAACAGAGTTACAGAAGGCTTGTTTACATGTATATAAACATTTTTAGTGATGGATTCAAAATCTCTGCAGAATTTTGAAAACGTTTTCCATTTACGTCAAAATTTTGAAGTTTTTGATCTGAATGAGCTCACAGTTTTGCAGGTTTTCTGTTTGTTTGATGAACAAAAATTTTTTAAAACTATAAAAGTGAACAAAACTAAAGCAGAAATGTCCAGCGAGCCGTTTAGAAGCAGAAAAGCTCCAAGAGGCGATGATTCACGTGGTGAAACGCGTACAAAACCTGGAACATTTCTGCTTTTACACCTTTATCATTTAAAGGCTAAAATAAAGAATCGGAACTCAAATAACAAAGCCTCAGACTTTAGTAAATACAACACTTACTTAAAACTATAAAACAGAAGTTCTTTCAAAGTTAGATCCTGTTAGATTCTGAACTGGAGGTTCTGGACTCCTCCAGAGTCCGCAGTTTAGCCTGGAGACGTTTCTGTTCTTTGGACACGTTGAAGGAGCCTCCTCTTCATCAGAATGGACATGAAGGAGCCAGAACCCGAACAAGACCTTGGATGACCCCTCCATGAAAACACTTCACCGTTAATTTAAACTGAAAGTCGCTCATCTGGACCAAGTCAGAGCCCCAGGTAGAGCAGTTTTCCATGGAAGGGGGCTTTTTTGCTGTGTTCCTTTACCACCTAACACTAACTGCCCCCATGCATTCAGCAGAAAATGTTAAAGTCTCATATGCTGATTCTTCAAAAAAGTAGAATCCAGAAGAAAGGTTATTTTGCAGCAGCTGCTGGACAGCGGTCTCTCAGATCGCCGGCGCTGCCGTCTCCTGCAGCTGAGCCCCGGTCTTTAACCCCGCTCTGAGCTCCTCCGGGAGCCGCCTCTGTCCTCCCGCTTGGCTGACCTCCCCTCAGAAATCTCCTCCCTGATGGATGACCTGTCATTTCAGTGGTTGGGGGGGGGGGGCAGGGCACGGAGTAGGAGCAGAAAGAAAACCACCATTTACCCTTATGCGGCTGACCGGTAGCGGCGGTCAGGTCAGCAGAAACGTCCTCCAGACAGAAACAGGTAGAGGTGGTTAAACGGAGGCTCAGGCTGAAAAAAATGCTTAAAGATGTTTGACGTCTAGACATTGTAAAGGAAACTCATGCAGCACTTTGCATGACTGAATGTTTTCCTTTACAGAAACATCCGGAGGTTGCATCGTCAGAGATTCATCTGCATTTTGCACTTTTACGTTCGTGCTGGTCTCCTGCAGCACCGCACTGACTGGAAGAAAGTTTCCCTCAAAGTTTTGCCCAAATCTCAAGACTCAGCAAACACTTTTCAATAAAAATAACAAAACTCAGTCTGCTTTTGGAAGAAATAGGTCATAAATAAGAGGCTAAGGAATTGAATTGGAAGCTTTTACACCCTCCAGTAAGCTGCCAGTCTGACTTTACAGTAAATGATGGTCATTTCAGACGCGGATCAAGGAGCCTCAAAGGCTCTGCAAAGATCGAAGGGGTTTCCATTTACTGTGGGAATTTACTCTGCTGCAGCCTGGAGGAAAAACAAGACAGAAACTCAGAGTCAACTTCTCCAATGCAGCCTTGAAACAACAGTGAAGCAGCCATGAAGCAGCTGTGAAGCAGCCATGAAGCGGCCATGAAGCGGCAGTGAAGCAGCCATGAAGCAGCTGTGAAGCAGCCATGAAGCAGCCATGAAGCGGCCGTGAAGCAGCCATGAAGCGGCCGTGAAGCAGCCATGAAGCGGCAGTGAGGGAGCCATGAAGCGGCCGTGAAGCAGCCATGAAGCGGCCGTGAAGCAGCCATGAAGCAGCCGTGAAGCGGCCGTGAAGCGGCCGTGAAGCGGCCGTGAAGCGGCCGTGAAGCGGCCGTGAAGCGGCCGTGAAGCGGCCATGAAGCGGCCATGAAGCGGCCATGAAGCGGCCATGAAGCGGCCATGAAGCGCCCATGAAGCGCCCATGAAGCGCCCATGAAGCGGCCGTGAAGCAGCCATGAAGCGGCAGTGAGGGAGCCATGAAGCGGCCATGAAGCGGCCGTGAAGCAGCCATGAAGCAGCCGTGAATGGGCCGTGAAGCGGCCGTGAAGCGGCCGTGAAGCGGCCATGAAGCGGCCATGAAGCGGCCATGAAGCGGCCATGAAGCGCCCATGAAGCGGCCATGAAGCGGCTGTGAAGCAGCCATGAAGTGGCAGTGAGGGAACCACGAAGCAAGAGTGGAGCAGTATATGAAGCAGCTGTGAAGCAGCCGTGAAGCAGCCATGAAGCGGCCGTGAAGCAGCCATGAAGCGGCCGTGAAGCAGCCATGAAGCGGCAGTGAGGGAGCCATGAAGCGGCAGTGAGGGAGCCATGAAGCGGCAGTGAGGGAGCCATGAAGCGGCCATGAAGCGGCCGTGAAGCAGCCATGAAGCAGCCGTGAAGCGGCCGTGAAGCGGCCGTGAAGCGGCCGTGAAGCGGCCGTGAAGCGGCCGTGAAGCGGCCGTGAAGCGGCCATGAAGCGGCCATGAAGCGGCCATGAAGCGCCCATGAAGCGCCCATGAAGCGCCCATGAAGCGGCCATGAAGCGGCTGTGAAGCAGACATGAAGCAGCCATGAAGTGGCAGTGAGGGAACCACGAAGCAAGAGTGGAGCAGTATATGAAGCAGCTGTGAAGCAGCTGTGAAGCAGCCATGAAGCAGCCATGAAGCGGCCGTGAAGCAGCCATGAAGCGGCCGTGAAGCAGCCATGAAGCGGCAGTGAGGGAGCCATGAAGCGGCCGTGAAGCAGCCGTGAAGCGGCCGTGAAGCGGCCGTGAAGCGGCCGTGAAGCGGCCGTGAAGCGGCCGTGAAGCGGCCGTGAAGCGGCCGTGAAGCGGCCGTGAAGCGGCCGTGAAGCGACCATGAAGCGGCCATGAAGCGGCCATGAAGCGGCCATGAAGCGGCCATGAAGCGCCCGTGAAGCGGCCGTGAAGCGGCCGTGAAGCGGCCGTGAAGCGGCCGTGAAGCGGCCGTGAAGCGGCCGTGAAGCGGCCGTGAAGCGGCCGTGAAGCGGCCATGAAGCGGCCATGAAGCGGCCATGAAGCGCCCATCCCATGAAGCGCCCATGAAGCGCCCATGAAGCGCCCATGAAGCGCCCATGAAGCGGCTGTGAAGCAGACATGAAGCAGCCATGAAGTGGCAGTGAGGGAACCACGAAGCAAGAGTGGAGCAGTATATGAAGCAGCTGTGAAGCAGGCTAATGTTGGCTGCCTCTACTCTGTGAGCAGGAGCACGTCAGGCCACATTCTCCCTTCAATCTGTCTCCTCTGCAGATGCTAATGAAGCTAAACTGCAGCTAAATGCAGATTTAGAAGCTGTTGGCTGCAGCCTGAAGCTGTAATGTACACGCTGAAGGTGATTGATCGCCGTGTTTGACACGTTGGCAGCAAACCAACCCCTCTTTAATGAAAGGTTGTCACAGGTTCTTGGAGCGGCAGTCACGTTTTGACCAAGAGCTGAAGCGGCAATAAAAAGAGTTTCCTCTGAGCCGAGCTCAGCTGGAGGTCTGAGAGAGAAAAGAAAAGATTCCAGGATCAATACCTGACTGCTGAAGCCTGCACCCAGCTCTGGGTGTCAGTAAATAGTCCAGAACCATCCTGCATGCAGATGTGGACAGGACTTTCCTTCTGGAGCGCTTAGAGTCCTGAAGGACTCAGAACTCTGCAGGAAGATTTCAGCTCAGTTGTGGGTGTGGCTGCTGCAGTCGTGAGAGCGTCACATGAGCATCGTACAACATTCCCAAACAGGATTCACTGACATGAACCAATGAGGTTCTCACATTCCTGAGGCTGCTGGGAACTAAATCCAGAAAATGTCCGGCAAATTTGACAGATCTGGACTTTTTTTTTTTTTTAAAGCTTTGTGACTTTGCAAGAAAAACAGCAACAGTTCTTAGAAAGGAAACAACCTGACAGATGTAACTCTTATTTTGGTTTATTTGGAAAAGTATCTAACAACGAGGAATCTGGCATTAATACGTAGAATAAAGTTAATCCCAGCTACAGCTGAGAGGTTCACGTGCATCATTAAGGTCTTTCTTTCTGCTTCGAACATGGCGTGTTTGCCTCCATACACACACCTCCCACCTGCAGCTCCGCCTCCTGACGTCAGTTCAGCTGTGACAGGGGCTTTAGCGTTCAAATATTCAGACACGCTTACAGAAAGGTGAACCATAAATGTTTAAGGAGCGCTTTATGACCAACGCAGGGAAGAGGCTGGCACGGAGCGGAGGAACCAGCAGCAGCAGCTGATGAAATATGGAATTATGCCGCCTGCGTGACTAAACGAGCTTTAAAGGGTCCATTTGCAGGACGCAGCTCATTCAGCGTTTAATGGAGTGAAGGCGCGTTCTGCTGGTTCCAGGAGGACGGAGGGATGCTCCTGATGAGCTGCAGGGACGTCCGTCTCACTGCAGCAACTCACAAACCAAACTGACCAGATAAAACTCAGGATTTTAGAAAAATACGTTTTTTTTCTTTGAAAGAAAAGTTTTTCATTCAATAGAATCATTTTCAGGACGTTTGAGAAACTGCTGAACAGAAAAAGACATTTAAAGCAGGTGACTAAAGTTTTGCCCTCAGTTCCTCCATCAGCTGCTGATCATCTGAAAGGCAGGAGAAGATGGAGCAGCTCAGTCATCTTAGACCAGGAGCCAAAGATTTCAGAAGAACTGGCTTTTAACCTTCAGCAGTCAGAGAGCTGCAGGAACGGAACGTTTGAAGAACCTTCCGCGGTTTTACTTTAGACTGTAGGACTTCATTTTTGCTCAATTCTTAAGAGTTTGGGAGTTTTCAGATTTTGCACGTCATCCAAATCCATGAATCTTCTGGATTCATAGACAGAAAATGTGCGTTTGATGGAGGTACGGGATAGAATTTCCTGCTCCTCTAATACCTAACATAAATGGAATAAAGCTTTTTCTGAGCTCACCCAGGAAAACGTGGCTTTTTTTAGGGAACAGGAAAACGGCTTCAGTCGCAGAATGTCAGTTCTTCCAGCTCCTGAAACAGTTTATCTGTGCTTTTTTCCCAAAAATCATATGAAGGGTTTGAGGAGGAAGAGGAACTCCTTCCTCCTGTGCTGCTGACGGCGTGTGACAGATCAGCTCTCATCTCTCTCCATTACTATTTCATGACGCACTAAAATGGAGACACTCTCCCACGAAAGTCATTCCATCAAACCAGACCTACAGAGTTCATTCTTCAGCTTCTTCAGGAGGGTGGGAGAGGCTAACCCCCCGCCCAAGAGGAGGGGGCGGGGGGGGTCTGTGACTTCCTGCTGTCCGTTCACGTGTCGTGGTGTATTTATGATTTGCTATTTGCTTTGTGCCCCCCCCCCGCCAATGTTATTTAATGTAGTAACAGCCACGGCGTTCGCCTCCCCAGGAAAATGCTGCAGCATCCATCAGCCACCTGTCAGATCTGACCTTCAACGGAAACCCGGCGAGGGAGACGGGCGGCGAAACGATGGAGACGTGGAGAAAGTGGACGGGAGGATGAAGGATGCAGGAGAGAGTGGACGACGGACGGACGTGATGGACGGCGGAGCGACGAGCATCACATCTGTGTCACGCCAACATCAAGGCGAGTTTACAGAAGAGCAGCTGGTCATGTGACCTCTCAGCCCAACGCCCCCGACAGGTTTTGTGTCGTTTACATCGGACTAAAGAAAAACAGCTGGAGAAAAGCCGGAAATTCATTTCCTTCCAGATTTGTTGAGCTGCTAACTCTGACGTTTTCCTCGGAACTCCACCAACGATTTATCCATCCGACTGATGCGGCGTTGATTTAGACAGACTCACTCCACCTTTTCCTGGAATTGATCTCAGCTCGACTTAAACCCACCAGACCACCTCCTCCTCTAATGATGCACCACATCAAAAGTCCAAAGCCCCTCCGCCGGCTTGTATGGATGTTAACTACTGACGGCTAAAACGTCTCCATCAAATCTATCATCCAAAAAACCGGAGTTTATTGTCCAATAGGTTTCATCCAAGGACCGTCTCAGCACAGGAGAAGCGATTCCATCAAATGTGCTGCCCCCTCCCAGGAATCCTCCCCAGAGCTGACCTCTGAAAGACCCCCCTTCCTGGAAAAACCTCTTTGTAGCCAAAGATCGGCTTAAAAAAAAACCCGGCTGTTTTTTTTATTCATGGACAGACCCGCCCCTCACGCCATTGCTCTCGTTAAAGCTGTTTGCAAAAATAATTACTAAACATGCTAAATTCAGACATGTTGACACCCCCCCCCCCCCCCTCCAGGCTTCAGGTGCAGGAGAAGCTTTCATTCTCACATCTGTAAATCTTTCCATTAGTCTGACAAAGGCAGGGAGGTATAATCCCCTCCTAAGACAGGAATGTAGGTCGCACTTTGTGCGGTCGGTTTGGAAAAGCTTCATCACAGCCATCTTTTTCCGGCAGCACGCAAAAACAAACTGGAGGAGAGTTCATTAGCGGCTCTTCAGCATCTGTGTGACGTGTGCGGTGGGAAGAGCAGCGGCTTCTACGCTCGCATCCAACACTTCACGACCACGATGCACCGAACGGTGACCCACGGTCCACACGGTGTATGCTGGGAAAAAAAAGGCCTTCCAGCGAGGAAGGAGACCAGATGCACGAGCACGTGCACACCTGCAGAGCGTGCACGTGCAATCTTCTGCAGCTTCACCCAGTTATCAGTGAGTAGGTTTCATCCATCTCACTTTTGCGAGCACGAGTCGAAGCAGACGCCCCGTACTCGATGATTAATTCAGATATGAAACGTGGCTGATGAAAAGAACGGCTTCAGCTAAGAGCGGCCGTTTAGCCCCTCAAAGAAAAAAACACTCTGGTCACCACGATTCAGAGGGAGTTTGTGTGAAGGAGACATAAAAACAGCTGGAAATAAATTAAAAACCCGGAAACTAAGAGGTAAATAACTGAAAACGTCATCTGAGTAGATAAGGCATCTGAGGAACTCGGATCGGAGCTTCCTCTTCAATGATGGAGTCAACATGGCTGGTGACCAGACTGAACCTTTAGACTCATCCCAGTTCTAAAAGCACGTTAGACGGACAAACGACCGATGAACGATGTGACAGAGAAGTACAGCCTTATTGGACGGATTATAGGTTGAATGCTATAAATCCTTCATTGTTTTCCTTTCTTTATTCTAGAATCTTCCTCCATTTTTTGACGCTGAACTCCTACAATTTTTCATCTATTTCAACCATTCAACTGTTCAGCTCTTTCAACTTCTTCTAGCTATGACTTTTGATCCTTCAAATCTTAAAACTTTTCCAGATATTCCAGGATTTCTGCCTCCATTGAAACACTTGGAGAATTCCTTGGTGCAGAAGGTCGTTGGTTCGATACCCGGCTCTGGCATTTTCCACAAACATATCTGTTTTGTGATTGTGCTGTTTTCACTTTATTTATGCTCAACTTTGATCACTTCTTTCTTACATTTTTATTTTGGCCAATTATGACCCTTTAAGTGTCCTTTTCATTCATCAATATAGCATTCAATCCCGCATTTTCTGCTGGAAATGCAGCTTCTCCTAGTTAAGATTACTTTTCATATTTTTATTATCCTTTTAGTATCCTCATATTTAATGTATTGCACGTGTTTGGAGCAATGGATGGACCTGCAGGTGCCCTCTGGACTAATAAAGTATCCTATCTTGGTCCCAACTGTTTAAAAGGTGGCTTCAGGCCGTCTGAGGGCAGAAAACAGGCAAACCTGGACGGGTCACGCAGGTGACCTGCAGGATGTATCAAGGTCGTAGACCGTGGTTCATTCATGTTTTTTCTGCTGTGGGCGACAGGTCGTAGGGAACACTTATGCAACATGAGCATAAGCAGCTTCATGGAGGAAGTTTTTCTGAAATCCCAAAAGTAAACCTTTTATTTAAGAATGTAGCAGGATCCCAAAGTGGACAAACATTAGTTTGAAGTTTTAAATTAATCTGAACTCCGCTGCTGCTGCTGCAGCTCACCTCCATCTGAATCTAAATCTACCCTGAAATAAAAAGAATTAGGATAAATACACCCTGCAGTTCTCAGTGCTTTACTGGCCATCTTGAATCTGAATGACTGTAATTTGAGTTCACATTTGTGCTGTGGCGGCAGCAGTGGAGTTAGTGCTCCTGCTGCGTCGGCACAACACCGTCTAATGGACGAAGAAAAAGGGGAAAAAAAGGAGGTAAACAGCTCGTGTGACGATTTCACAGCAAGTCAGAGTGGAAAGGAAATGAATTCTGCTGATAAGGAAGAAGGAAAGCACAGATACCTGTCCTACCATCTCATTTAAACGTAAAGACTGCAGCAGAAAGCTCACCTGCAGGAAGTGATGATGCCAGGAGAGACTGGGGGAGGGGGGGCACAGGAAAAGGAAAGAGGGCAGGCTGCTCGGATAGACAGATGGACCAGGAAACAGATGGGTGGGTAGAGGCGGGGATTGTGGGCGTGGCTCTGAACTCTGAGATTACGCCAAAGATTAAGTCTTCTGTCAGACTGAATGTCCGCTCTGACGGAAATCACCACAATCCTACAGTGACAGCCTCTTTCCTGCTCATCCGTCACCGGGGCAGGGCGGGGCTCATGCAACTGGTACCTCTGGGTAACAGGGAGACTTCTGGGTAACAGAGAGACTTCTGGGTAACAGAGAGACTTCTGGGTAACGGGGAGACTTCTGGGCAACAGGGAGACTTCTGGGTAACAGAGAGACTTCTGGGTAACATCCAAAGGAAGCTGAAGACGAGTCACAGAGCAGGAGGCTCCATCTAAAGGGCTTCAAACGCTTCCGTTGTTCAGAAAACCGACATGCAAAAACAGCGTTAGCATGGCGAGCTCATAAATGTGGCGTTCATGTTACTCATACATTTTTTTTACCATAGCATTGTGAAAATATTACATATGAATCGTTTACTCAAGTTGAACAAAGCATTATAACATACAATACCATTACATAAGGAATGCTCGCAGCGCTAATCTCATTGTTTTCAAAAACGTTTCCTCTAAAGTTTGTAACTAAGCCGTCATCAGCTTCCTCCTCTGCTGCGGTCGCATCCTGAAACTTCTCACAAACTCGAAGATCCTCCAATGTCTGAAGAGCAGATCTGCAGTCTTCCTCTTTGCTAATAGATTGAGACACACATTGTGATACCCCACTTGTGAAAAGTGTCACCATGAAACAAATCTGAGCATGCCCAGACCCTGCAGGTTGGGTCCGGCGTGGATTCTGACGGCTGCATTGAGCTGGAGCTTCCATGCAGGCTGATCTGTCCACCATCTGCAGCTGCAGAGCTTCACTCGATCCAGGCCATGCCTGAGCTGAGATGAGATGAGCGATAGAAACCAAAAGTTACTCTGGCTTTCTTCAGTCCTGAGGATCCTTTTAAAAAGGCTTCTGCAGCCGGGTTTTTGGGCAAACTTAAAACACCAGCGTCCATGACGCCGCACAAACGACATGCCGATGGTGTCCATGGAAGAACTACAGAGCTGAGTTCAAAGAGAATCAATAACTGTATGCAAGGCTATGCAATAAATTCAAAACCTTTCATGTTTATCAAGTAATCAAGTAAATTTGCTAATATGGGTTCTGAAATCATTGAGCAAGAACTTCCCTCTTAAATTGCGACACTTATTGGGTTTTGGTTTCTTAAGTTTTGAGCCCTGTCGAATCAAAGCGGAAGGAGAAATTGATTCTGGAGAATCCAAGAGATTCAAACAGATTCAAGAACTTCTCCACGGCACATAGGAGCCGGTCAGCATCAAACTCCTGCCTACATGGACACACAGAGGAATGGAGAGGCTCGGGTCACGAGGAAGAGGAAACAAAAAGAAGGGAGCATGGAGATAAGGCCTGCAGGAACCAAACAGCAGTCACAGTCAGGATGAGTAATGAGGTTCTGCGGTTCTGTCTGCGGGTCATGCTGCCTCCTTCAGGAAATGTATTCTGCTGCTCTTCACTGATGACTCTGAGAAAATCATTTAGGAAAAGTGTTTTTTGATGTTTGTCACTCCGGTTCCTAAAGAAACTGTTTCTATTGTTTGCATGAAGGACAAAGTGAGGCTCATTGCGTGCACGTCTCCACTTTTGCATGACTAGCTTTATGCGGCTTGCCTCTGGTTGTACAAGCGATGCAACATTCACACCCTGGAGAAAGCTGAATTATGAACATCTCTTTCTATAAATTCCTTCTTGGATTTTTTTGTTCTCACAGTCCTTATGGTTTTCACCTCTGCAGCCATGTGCAACAGTCCGGTCAATTCTTTAGATTCACATATGACCCTGAGTCCACATTTCAATTCGGTTTAAGCTCTGAGGGTCTCTAGCCTGAACCATCATTTTCCCGTCAAGGACCAGAAGTGCAGAGATATTTCAGTGTTGAAGCAGAACGTTTCCGAACAAACAGGAAGAACAAATTGTTGCAACCAGCTGTAAACGCTGGCATCAGACTCATTTTAGCTTGAAAGGAAGCATAAAGCCCCTCGGCTGTGAAAGTCAGAGCCGGCGAAACATCACTACTGTTGTGTTTTACAGTCGAGCTTCAGCTCAACGACAAGGGAAAACACCACCATGCCAATTTGTGCTGCAGCAGCTCAGAAACCATCTCCAGCGCTCTGATCTGTGGGTCAGACCTAATCTCCAATAAAGAGAAGCCAGTGGCCTCCGCGAAAAAGGATGAGATCCAAATCAATTAAACCAGCAGTGCTGAACTTTACCGAAGGCCTGTTCTGTGCTGGAGCAACACATCATTTCAGAAAAGTCTTCATAAGTTCAGTCGCTGACACACATCCACCAAAGCCCTCTGCTAGATGTCTGTGCAGCTCTGGATTTCAAGCAGCCTAGCGGCTTCAGGCTGCTGCTCCTCCACCAACAGTCTTTGGTCTGCAGAGAGTCTAGAGATTTTACCCAAAAGGTCTTGATGATGTCACAATGACGGGTTTACACACACAGGCCGGCTGCACAACTGATCAGCACTGCTAATGACACGGAGCTGTCCATGGTGCTGAAATCAGCTTTCAGCTTCAGGCTGATTTACAACAGCAGAAAACCTCAGTCAACCTCTGGAACCGAGGAGCATGAGAGCAGGAGTTTACCCCTGCAGGACCCACACAGGCTCCTCCGCCTGCTGGTGGAGCGAGGCCCACTTCGGAGATCTTCATGTGGAGCAGACTGAGCGTCAGTGTGGAGCTGCTCCTCCCTCCCTCCCTGCACCCAAAGCGAAAACTGGCTGCAGTTTGACATTTTAAGTGCTGCCGTTTGCAGGGTTGCTCTTTGTTTGCAGTATTTAAATGTGAAATGTGTGTTTTCTTTCACATTTAATCAGCTATGGCTTCACACTTCTCTCTTTCACATTAAAAGCTCCTTTTCCCCCTTAAATTCCTTCATATGGAGTTCTTTAGCATTTGACTCTCCTCCTCCCTCTACCTTCAGCAGTCCGCTTCCCACTTGTCCTCTTCAGATCCCCATCACCCCCCCCCCCCCCCCCGTCCGCCTCCCCCGTTCTCATCTTCCAGCCTCCTGCATAATGGATGTGGCTGTAACGCCAGGCAGCGTGATGAGGCAGCTTCAGAAACGGAGAGGGAGGCAGATGGAGAGAAAAGATCCCCGGCGCGCACGCGTGTGGACGCGTGATGTACATGTGTGCGCGCGTGTCTGCACATTCCGAAACAAGTACTAATGTGGTTAATGGCGCGCGCGGGCCATCGCAACGCACAGGGGTCCAGGGCGCCCCCGAAACTAATAAAACTGTTGTCGACTCAGTTTCTGATTGTAAATGGGTGGGGGTGGGGGGTGGGGGGCATCAGCTGCAGCTACAGTCCACTGAGGGAGCCGGCGGGGCGCAGGGAGGAGCAGTCACACAGAGCGGGGTTACGGCACACAGTAATCAGATTACAGCGATGATTCATTTCCTGAGAACTAAGAATAAAACTCCCCCCCCCCCTCCCATCCCCTCCCGCGATGAGCCTGACGTCCCCGTGCAGAACGACCATTCTCCGCCATCTCACGCGCGCCCTGCCATCCGTCTGCCTTACCTTCATGGATCTCCTCTCCTCCTCCTCCTCCTCCTCCTCCCAAACACTCCGCGTGCCGTTATCCACAAAGCCTCAAAAACGGCGCATCCCAAAAACTCCCGGTTCCCGCGTCTGCGTCCTCCCGTTCTCCATCCAGAGCAGATCCGAGCGTGCAGGTTGGGCTGTGCGTGCGTGTGCGCGCGCGCAAACAAGCGTAAAATGTTATATGGTTGTCCGACCAGAAAAAGCACCGACCTGGGGGGCGGTGGTGGGGGGTGGACGGAGGGGCCGAAAACTCCCTTAGAGTCCCCCACACCAAATGCACTGCGGGGTGAAAGTGAGCGGGCTCGCGCCAGCTCGCGCCATGCGCGTCAAAACCGCGTTGAAGCCGCCGCAGAAAACTCCAATTAAATCCAGAGGAGGGACAGAAAGTGAGGCTGGGAGCTGATTCCTAAAATCCAGAATCCGAGTCCCTCTGCTCCGGCGCGCGCCTGCAAGCGCGAGGAGGCTTCAGCGACGGGATCAGAAAGCCGTTTGGAAGCAGAAAGGACGTTTTCTCATCCAGGATTCCGTTAGGCTCCCCGTCGGAGCGCAGCTTCTCCTCCGGATCCGGCCTGTGGGAGAACGGAGACTTCAGAACATCCCGGGAGCGCGCCCTGCTCCGCCGCCGCGCGCAGAGCTGCAAGCTGCCTGTTTGCGTGGAGAAACGGATCCCTGCTCCGCGCGGGCGGAGTCCCGCTCCTCGTCCGGTATCAGTTCCACATTCCGCTGCTCTGCAGCTGAGGCCGGTCTTCTGATGCCCCGGGAGCGGATGTCTCCTTCAGCTCGCTGGTCCGCAGAGGTGCAGCACGTCCAAACTCCCGCGCGCCGGCAGGGACCCGGGAGGGAAGGTGTCACCTTGCCGGTCTGATTCCACCTCAGCCGGTACAATCCTCCGCTCCCCCCTCTCTGCCCGCTTCCTTCTGTGCTGCGGCTGCGGGTTTGCTCAAATGAAGGCGAGCTTCAAATTTGAAATCTAGGCTCAATCCTGCGCGCGCTCCATACCGGCTGCACGAGGAGGACTGACGGTGGAGGGAGGGGGCAGCGCGTGAGCGATGAATTTAAATAAAGACACACCCAGACTCTCCATCTCCTCTTCCCATCCGCGCGCAGACAGAACAGCTCAGGTGTGAGAAGCAGCAGACAGGGATGAGGAATCTGACCTTCAGTCACAACATCCAGATGGTTCAAACTCCAAGGAAGCACAAACTCATCCACTCTCATCCCTTTCAGCGGGAGGTGGAGGAATAATTATGTGGGGACCATCAAAAGTCCAATAAA
The DNA here is from genome assembly GCA_023969325.1 of Oryzias curvinotus. Taxonomy (NCBI): domain Eukaryota; kingdom Metazoa; phylum Chordata; class Actinopteri; order Beloniformes; family Adrianichthyidae; genus Oryzias; species Oryzias curvinotus. The sequence goes on along the minus strand of CM043718.1, from coordinate 1,039,038 downwards.
GTTTCCAGAACATTGTAAAAAATAAACATCCACTGCACAGCAACACTGATCAAAGATCACATGTTCGAGATGACCTTCACTGAATCTCAACATTTTTGCATAATCCTGAAAGAACGAGGAGATCCAAATCACCCAAACCAGGGACAGTGGACCAAAGAATCCTGTGAGACGCCGCCATTTGAGAATAAAGTCACTAAAAAGCCTTCAAGTGTTCACGTACTTATTTCAGTACATTTATCACATTTACATTTAATAATAATTAATATTATCAACAACATTATTTTTAATAATTAGGTTAATATTTTTCTGCAACTCAAAATTGACTAACAAAAATGATTTCACTGAACTATGGAACCATTTTAATTTCCTAAAAGTCAGTTTTGATAAATTAATTCAAACTGAAATTTCAGACACGCCCACCTTAACGGACCTGGACTAGTCTGGGTTTGTCCTGCATGGGCTCACAAAGAACCGCTTTGATGGACTTTGTTGGACGTCCTGTTGGAATAAATGGTACTGCATAGTATATTTTTACGAGTCATAGTTACTTTGATTATAGTAACATTTTTTTATTGTAAGCTTCATCCAAAAAGCATATTTATTTAGTTTGCATTCAGTTTATGTTTAAAAAACTCTGTGAGTTAGCTTTAGCATTACATTAACACTGCGTTTAATCCAAGAAACTCTTTTTACGTTGCTTTTAGTCTTTATCAGGTTTAGCATTGTGTTAATATAAATTAGCACGTTTTAGATTGTTTGTAGTTAATTGTTTCCAGGCTAACCCAGACACAGCACAGGGAAAGTTAATGAATTTAAATGACAAACTTTAAACACAGTCAGTGAAAAGTTGGTTTTTAGTAACGATATCTCAGTTAATATTTCTGGAACTTTGCGGTTCTGCAGTCTGTAGCTCTGAAAGTGGAGACTGTTCATCTCCACGGGATGGAGGACCATGTCCAGCTCTGCTGAAACAATCTTCTGATCCATGTTTAGATTTGTAAATTCCAGGATGGTCGATATCATTACTGTTAATACAGAAATGCATTGATGTCTCCAAGAGAAGAGTTTCAAAGGTGCACTGCTCTTCACTGGAACCATGATCCAGTTGCATCGGCGCATCGGCTAAAATAAATGTTCCGTTTAACATTGATAAGTTGTGTTGTTTATTTCCCAAAAATAGATTATAAATAAACATTTCATTATTCATTGGGTGTGATTACCAGTCTTCAAGTCAGACAATTCAAAGCGGAGATGAGAGCCGTCCAATAGAATCTCCCTCACTTCTTCATGATTAACAGCGTGGTAAAAAGTATGAAAACACGTTGGTCAAATGCAGTCTGGCTTCCTCTTTGGGAGCGGTGACAGAAAGTTTTAGTCTGGTCCATAACTTCCTCCTCATGCAGCTTCCTTTTAAAATAAGATCTAGAAAAACCCTTCAGCAGGTGCATAGATGCTGTCCTGGTCATCCACTCTGCTGTATTCAGAATCTACTCAAGACTGATTATATTCTAGTATTTTTTTAGGTAATTGTTCAGGTCTCGCAGAAACGGCGTGCATGAGGCGTTGGAAGATTTTCCTCTGCCGTGCAGCAGATGCAGCCGTAATCCTCAGGAGTTCCTGCTCTGACAGACTTACGGTTCTTGAAGAGCCTCCTGTTTGCTGGTTTGGGATCCACCACGATTCCCCAAAAACGGTGACGTTTTTAAAAGGCTGTAGTTCTCCCTGTTTTTTTGTGGTTTTCTCAGAAATGTTGTCAATTTGACTGAATGATGCTCTGGCTAAATGACGTCTAGTTTGAGTTCTTTTAAAATTGTAACTTTGCAAACTGAATAACTCTTTTCAAAATCAAAAGAATTTAAGAAATACAAAGATGTCGTTCAGTCCTATCAAATAATTTCCCTTTTTCAAAACTTAAATTTTAAGACCTGATTAAAATGTCATAGAATTATAAACATGCTACATGCCACTTATTTTTATCAAGTACTACCAACTCAAAGTTAAAGTTTTTAAACTAGTTTTTTCTTAATTGTGTTGACTTAACTAGAAATGTTTTGATATAAAAAGTCAGTAATATTAGTTTTTAGTTACTCAGAATTACATTTTGTTCAATAAACTATAAAAAATTTTGTTTTGAAAATGTTGCCTTACTTTTTTTAGGTAATATCAAAGCAATACTTTTTACAGTGCATCTCGTCTGCAGTCTGGCTCGTTTTCGGTGCGTTCAGGTACTTGTGCCGGTGTTGGTGAGAAGGAAACCTCCTCCCACCTGCTCACCTCCAGTCCAGTGAAGCCAGCCAGACGGTTACGAGGCAGCATTTTATTAATCATTATAGAGGTATTTTTTACCAAGCAAATGATCAAATACCAACGTTGGTTTAAGGATGAGTAAAGAATGACCCAAAGTCAATTTAATAACGAGGTCATCAATTCTTCAAGGTCATGAATCAATTTTGCTTAATTTTCTTTCATTTTTGACTTTGTGTTTAGCTAAAAGTAAGAAATTATGATGCTATTAATGATAGCTGCCTCATTTTAGAGTTAGTGAGGTTTTTTTTTTTAAAACTCCTAAATAAAAGCAGTTTTGAATAGAAATTTGAAGGATAAAAAATTGAGTTAAATCTGTCCTTTTTGTTGAATTCTTTGGATTTTATCTTTTAGAAATGGGTTCTCATTCTAATCCGTGCATTCCTGTTCATTTGGAGGAAGCTCTTCAGGTTATTGTTTCATTCCACTTTTCAGGTTCTTCTGGAACATGGTCCATTACCAACACTTGAACAGCCGGTTCTTGCTCTCTAAAAGCGCAGTTAAGGAGTCCACCCCTGAGGACAGTGATGGAAGTCGGAGTCCGGTCTTGGACCTTGGGTCAGTTCAGTCAACAGCCTTCCTGTTCAGAATCCTGACTGAGTTTGAAATGAAGTGATGGATCGCTGTCCGAGCATTGGTTGTCATCATTTTCTTGAATAAATGAAGGTTTTAAAAGGGACCATTTCCCTTCCTCCAGGAGGGACCAGCATCCGTCTGTGTTCATTTTGTGTCAGACAACTGGGACGAGGTAAAGACGGAGGAGAGGTGGTGGTGCAGGCAGGTCTGGGTGGTGGGGGAGTCTGCTGTGAATCCGAATTAGCAGCACCGGGGGAGCCACGCGTGTGCTGAATGCTGAAGCCCCCTCTGCTGTGTAAGTGGAAACGTGCTCCGCATGTCTTTGGAAAATGCCAATTCTCTTGGCCTAGGGGGGTGTGGGGTGGGGTTGCGAGGGGGCTGAACAGCAGCAAACGAAGCGTCACGATGGCGGGAAAGTGACTGGATGTCTATCTGACAAACGGTTGAACTCAGCTGCACGAATGAAGCTCAGACTTTGAGTAACGTGAATTAAATGAAGGCCAGTCCCACAGTTTGATCAGGTTTGATCCAGCAGGTCCCACGTGGGGCGACGGCCACGCGGCGTGGCGGCCGAGCCCCGATGAAAGCACAGGAAGAGCTGCTGAGCTGTGAAACCTCCATAATCTCTGCGTTTACTTTCACACACTTCCAGATCGCTGCTCTGATCCCAGCAGGGAAAGAAGTGGGTGAAAGGTCGAGAGTTCAGTTGATTCTCAAGGAAAAAAAGCGGCGTAATCAGAGGGAGGAGATGAAAAAAAAAGAGAAGGTATAGATACGCTGAAGGTGCAGAATGTCAGCAAACATGATTGATTTCCTCCCAGAACTTCATCGATAACGCTGAATATGAAAACCAAATTGTAATGAGCCGAAGTTGTTCAGAAATGAACAGATTAGCAATAATTTCTAATTGTTTGCAAACCTAGCAGCTTTAAGAACAAAGAAAGAACATGAGAAAGGAGTCCACAAGGAAACATTAAAGACGATTTCTAACGACTTTTATTTAGATCAAGTTTTAAAACTAATGATGATGACTTGAGAAGAATTCTGGGAACAAAAGAAAGGATCGCTTGGAAAAGGTCTAAAGAAAAAAACTGAGGAACAAACCATTGAACTTCACTGGATGGAGGAGACCAAAGCAGAGTCAGGGGCGTTGTCTTAATTCAGCTCAAACATCTCAAAGGTGGAGTTTAGATGTGGAAGCAGTGGCTCAGCAGCCATGATCCGACCATCGGAACATTCCGGATGAATTGTGACGTCATGTCAAGGAAACGTTGTGGACCAGGACAGCTGAACGCTTGAAAGGAAGAAGAGGTATGTGTAACAGTAAAAACCTGTCCAACACAAAAGGCTTTAATCTGTTTGCTCAGAACAAAGTTAACAGAATAAGTTAAACAAAAAATAAAGAAAGGAAGAAGAGTTTTGGAGAGACGTTCCAGCTAGCCAAGCTTTGGACAGAGTATGAGGTTAAATGATAATTTAAGGACCACTTGGACTGAACCATAAAAGCAGCTGCATGAACCTGCATGGAAACACACAGGTGTGTTTCAGGGGGCGTGGAGAAGAGCACTAATTAACTTTAGGAAAAACTTGTTAGTGCAGCAGGGAGACGGTTTGCAGCGTGGAGAGAAGTTTCTCTGAATCCTGTTTGTCACGCTATGAGGCTGGCAGGTTGTTAAGCTCAAAGAATGTCGTCTCCCCCTGGATTCATGGCCTTTGCAGACCGACATCCGTTTGCTGCTTCTGGATTTGTTCAGCAGGAAATGAACTAATGAAGGAGAAATTCCTCAAAGCCAGACATACACACATTCCAGGGATTTTGATTAGTGTCAGGGACTAAATAGAACAGCTTTTCACGCAAAAACAACACTTCTCCTTTGAACATACACAATGTATAATTGGATGGAAATGATTAAGTTCGGCAAAAAACACGTCCAAACCTCACCTGTCCAATCCTTACTTACTCCGTTCCTCCATTCAGCTGTGGTTGGAACATTATACATGTTTTGTCTGTGGTGTGACTACCTGATTGATCTTTTCTCCAATGACAAAGCTGCAAAGAGGGTTTTAGTAAAGACAGGTCCAGTGGACTCTGAGTGATGGTTTTCACAACTGTTTAATAACTTTAGCCGGCTTTTGATGAAGAGAACCATCGGCAGTCACAGCCACTCCTTATTTGGTTTCCCCAAACAATGGACACAAAGGAAAAGTGAGGAAGCAGCCAGACTACTGAACCCCCCCATGGACAAACTTGAGAGCGTTGGTATCTTTATAAATTCTCTTTTTATGGTACATCTGTGCAATGATCATGGGGAACGGTGGAATACACCATTGTAATAGCTTCAAGTTATATTTGTGTCTCACATTGATATGTTTTTCATTTCCCGTCACACATGCACTGTACACGGCTGCTCCGGGGCTCGAGTCACTAATTTCCTTTTGTCGCTGTGGTGAAATGATAATAAAACATCTTTGAATCCAACATCCACTCAAAACGCCACATCAAGACATTTTCAACGTTTTTCATGACTCGCTCTGCTTCGGAGTCGAGTTCCCAACTTTCTTTTTGATTTTTACTAGACATAATTACAACACTTTACTCTAGTCATTCAGAGTGTAGTGAAGCACACCAGGGTTCACTTGCATATGAGCCAGGACCACCACAGTTCATTTGTTTGGTCAGCACCAGAAATATCAGAGCTGAGGCACCGACTGGACTCACACACTAGCAGACACCAGAGAACAGATAACTAATCACCTGTAACAGACCCAGCCTGATAGGTGGAAAGAGAACAGAGCGCAGGTGAAACAGAAGCTGACTGGATCGCATGAAATCACCATCCTCAATGATTCTTCGTTCAATTCTTTGTTTCAACCACATCCACACAATGAGCTGGTGCTCATCCTTCTCTGCAGAAGATGACTGCCTCACACATTCTGCACAGATCAATTAACGACTTGAATCATAACGACCCCAGCTCATTAATGATCAATTATGCATTTCATTTCACCGAGCAGCTAATATATAAAATCTGACAGGTCATTAACTTCTGAACAGTTTGCCTTGTTGAATGTTTTATGAGCGATATAAAGCTGTTAAACGGTGTCACACACTAATACAATTATTTATCTTTTATTGTGCTAGTTGGGATGCAGACCGAGTCCACAACTTGGAGAATAACTTCATAATTCAGGAATGGCTTCAACCATATGGTCTGGTCTCAGTTGAGAAGCTCAGGTGCAAAGTGAGTCGGTCAGAATAGTGATTACCCATGACCGCAGAGCCGTTTCTGAATGAAGACTGGCGCCGGACGCTGGAGCCTGGCAGTTGACTCATACAATGGAGCTGGTCCTTACAATGCTTTAGATCAGGACTTGGAGGAGGCTGGGGTTTTGAAGGCCAAGATCCTGGACAGCTGCCCTGAGTGAAGACAGACCAGAGGTTTAATTATACTCATCCACAATGAGCCTTTGTTGGTGCCTAAACAGTTAACAAAAATCACCCCTTTGTCTACAACCTCAACATTTCCAACCACATCCAAACGAAGGATCTTTAGTCTGTTGGCACGTTGAGATTCAGCCATGGAGCTCTGATCCAACGGTACCCTTTGGGTGATTTTATGAACAGACATTGTCTCATTGATGTTAGATTCAGTGACCAGTCCAAAGGAGATGGACCGGACATTCTGTTCAGAGGAGTAGGGCACCAACCCACCCGGATGATCTTTGGCTCTGGTTGTACTATCCTCACTCAGCCTGTAGGGAGTTCCACATCCTGGGCTCTGACTCGGTGTTGGAAACATTTCTCTGTTTCACTGAGTTTCACCTATTTTCTTTTGAGTCCTGCTGGTGAAGCTACGGCCCTGAAGCCTCAGCGGTGAGGCTGAGGATGAGCGGAGAAATGGATCTTTGTTTCTGCTCCCAAAAACATCCAACAATTCCTCCTTGACTTCAGCCTTAATCTGGCTTCTCATTTGATCGACTTTATGGTTTTTGGAAATTATGGCCATCCTGCTTGAGAGAATGCGATCTTCATCCTTAGATAGTTCTTTGAAGAACCCCTAACCTCAGTGCCAGCAGTTTTGAGTTCACGTGGTCCCGTCGTCGTCTCTGTTTGACGCGACTCTTGCTTTTGGCTTCATTCTTAAGATCATCAGAGGTCAGAAATACTCGTTATTCTAGTTTTCAGCCCCACTGACAAACTTTCTACCAAACTCTAAAACAGAACTCATCAATCATTACCTTGAGTTTGTCGTTGAACATTGTTTTGCAGTTTCTATAGTAACAGAAGGCTTTTAAACTGCAAATACACAATTCATCTTATTCAAACTTTTTCACAAAAAGATTTCTAAATGAAAACATTCATAATAAGAAACAGAAAACAAAAGGTAGTGCTGTTAAAGAAATATTTTTATGTGTAAATCAAACCAGCTTCTGATATTTCTGATCTGAGTTTAAATATAAATATATTTGAGACAAAATAAAAGATTGAAGCCCTGATCAAATGTGTCCAGAGTACAGAGGCTGTGTTTTTTTTAATAAAAACTGTCTCTGAATTAGGACCATTATTACTAAAATATCCATTAGCCTGTGAAAAATGATGAATATTCTTTAGAAAAAAAGTCTTCAACTTTGAAAAATGGATGCCCTGAAGTTTAAACCCACTTGACTTAAATCAGTGCTCATGAAAAAGCTCCACTCAGCCACCAAATGAATTATGTAGAACATTAACTGCTATCACTGAAACATCATTCATTTTAGATTTAGCCCCATTCATTCCTTTTTCTACTCATCTTACTTCTGTGTCCTCCTTTCTCTGCTCCAACCATCCTCATCTTTGATCGGGTCTTCAGAAGTCAAGACAGAAAATTTGATCCATAAAGAAAGTGACTGAAAACATTTACTCCATAAAAAAAGATCTGGACAAAGGAGCGGAAAAAAAAAAGATAAAACTCCACAATTGAATTATGCTGAAAGCAAAACAAACAAACAAACAAACAAAACATGGTAGTTTGTGTTTCAAATGAAGGAAGCACGAAAGGATCCATTAATCAACAACAGGTGTGGCAGAAAACAGCCACAGGAAGCAAACCGAAGCAGAGCTTTTTCAAAATAAAACAGGAAATGGCCCACACTAAGGTTTGGGTTCGGGACTTTTGATTGGTCATGGCAACCTTCACATCAAGCTTCCTCTGACAGGTGTTCATGACCTTTCTCACGACAGAAAAAGGTCATGAAATGAGGTCAAATTTCACATCCTTCAAAACCCCCAAAACACTTTTCCACCTGATCCCTAACTGTTCCTTGGTTTTCCCTCATGTCACGGGTGGTCCCTGCTGGTCGGTAAGATCCTGTGAGATCCTGGCAGAGGCTCCAGACTTCTCTCAGCAAAAGGAGTACTTTGAAATACTTGAAAATGGGTATGTGTAAGTACAGCATAGACGTGTTGAATACTTTTTCAGACTAAATTGAAACATTTTAAGTTTACTGTCTACTGTCTCACTTTTAGCGTATACTAAGTATATTTGTAGTACACTTGAATAGACAAATTGTTGCTCAGGGGGTTTATTTTCTATAAATACACGTCCATACTGAACCCCCTGTGATTGATAGTCACCATTATTTGGACTTTTTCTTTTATTGGATCTTTTCGTCTTGGTTTGCTGTCATGTTCGGGCTTTGGTCCTGTTTTGGCTTCGGTCGGGTCCTCATGTTTGAATTTTTAATAAACTGGATACATTTTCTCCAAGTAAATGGCTTCATTAAGACACGTAATGCCTCTTTGGGGAGGAGTCTTTGGTGGTCATGACCTCATTTAACAGAAAGCCATCTAAACAATTAAGCCTTATTGTTTATTTTGTCTTCCTATAATATGTTCTGATTATATTAAAGCCATCAGGCTGTTTGCATTTCAATCTGTCTGCTGTTCTGACAGGGAAGCAGCCCAGAAGAGCAGATCCAGGCCTATCCTCAGTAAGAGCAATTAAAGGGACTAAAATATCTCATCCCTTAGGGGTTGTATGGCTGTCAACTTGACTGTTCACAGAAAACAGACAATGCTATTAAGTATTGCAGGCAAATAACAGTGTGCTTCTGGTTCTGGAGTGACTCGCCTTTGAGCGTAGAATTACCTCTTTGGAGCCAAATTCACTGGAAAGAGAATAAATCTTCCACCATGAATGGAAATGTCACTTATTTGGAACTTTTGTTTACATTCAAAGAGAAAATGGTGGATAACCGTCTTTAGCCTCTTTGGAAAGTTTCTCCGTGGAATCTGACGCTCACCTTTAGCCTCTTCTCCTTCTCATTGGTAAACGTCCTCCTCCTTCTCTTTTATCCACTAAACCAGCCGCAATATGAACCAGGCTGCAGGGAAAAGAGTAAGACGCTTCAGTTTCTTCAGCTTTTGTACTTCTTGTCTCTAAAGAGTCTGATGATAAGAGAAGCGTTACTGAGGATGATGGGTAATTATGTTGGTCTAAAGATATACTCTCATAATCTGGCCACTGCCGCCTCCTCATCTCTAATTCTTTCTGTCTGCTTCTGCCACTTTAGACCCCAAATTTCCATCATTATTATCTACAACGTCCTCTTTTTATTTGCCATGAGTCTCCCCGTTCCTCTCAGGGCCAGCAGAACCTGATATGCGCCAGGACTGGAAAAAAAAAAAAAAAACGCAATGTGTGAATTTAATTACATTTTAGAAAATGTAGAGAAAATGTAGATTTTGCGTCAGGGGAAGTGCTTGGTATCATGACTCGGCTGTAGGGGGATGTTACACCTCTCAGCAGGTCACAAAGAGCTGAGCTGAAGCAACATTCACAGCAGAAATGGAGAAGAAGAAAAAGCCCAGCGTGGCTTTGGAGGTACTTCTATGTATATGTGAACTTTGAAGAACGATGTGATGCAAACTTACTTTAAGTTGTGCAGGTTGTCTAGTCCACTCTGGAGAAACGTTAGAAAATGTTTTTGTCAAGGGCTTCTGTGCAACTAACATTTATGAATCCCTAGTTGTTAAATCCCATTAATGTGTAACTTCAAGCTGACATTCTGAAGGAACATTGTCACTAAGAGTTGCTGAAGGTAAAATTAAATCACTCCGTCTTGCAAAGAAGCTTACATATCTGTGCTTGTCGTCACCAGCGAGAAGGTGACATAACATCTCTGCAGTGATGTAGACAGATGCCTAAAGTTACACGTCAGAATGTCAGCTCCATTGTCATGACGTCGCCATATGGCGACGTCATGACAATGGAGCTGACATTCTGACGTGTAACTTTAGGCATCTGTCACATAGGTGTGTGAAATTTGTTCTCTACATTTGACCCCTCCCCGTGCTCGGGAACCATTTGGTGGATTATCCTCCCAATCCAACCCCTTAAAGCTGAGTGTCAAGCTGGGAGGAATTGGGTCCCATTTCTTTGGTACAACTCAGCCTGGATTTGAACTCACGACCTTCCAGTCACAGGGCAGACTCTCTACCACAAGGCCACTGAGCTAAGATGCAGCCATTCTGCTTTACAATCCTCCATGGACCCGGACCACGCAAAAACCTGCAGCACTTTTAATCTAACAACCGTGAGTTGCAGGTTCTGCTCCTCTTCACAGATCTTCATCTCTGCTCTCGCACACAGCTGACGCAAAAGTGCTGCAGGATTTTCCACGGCGTTGACTCCGACAGATGACTCTGCATGAACTCTTTCGTCCGAAGGTCAACTCGCAGCCTGCGAGGTGTTCAGCGCCCGTTCAGCAGACAGGAAGGTAGACTTTAAGGTCAAACGTCTCCCTTCGGTTTCAGCTGTCAGAATGTTGTTCCAGAATCGTTCGGTTCGTTCACTTTCAGCTTTGTGAACCTCACAATGCTTCTGCGTGACTGCAGAAATGCCACAGTGACGAAGGCTCTCCAATGCCCTTTTAGCCCTGGAGGGTAAAGCCCTGAAGATATTTTTGGACATCGGGATGTTTGTGTCATTCAATGCTTTTCTGGGAAAACTGAAATGGAAACAGAGAGTAAACAGTTTTCCCCCCTTTGGGCTCGACGGTTGCCAAATAAATGATAGCTGAATAAAATGAAACAGTTTTTCTAGAGGTGCATTTTCACCTTTAAAGCTTTATATCGTGTTTTTTTTTTTACCAGAAAACAACAAAGGCATAATAGATGGGCTAGTGACTTTTGCACAGTGTACACATGTAGGAAAAAGATGATATTAGAGTCTGTGTCCGCAGGTCTAAATGCTCATGTCTAAAAATCAGACAAAACTACTTCATGGTGATAAAGAAGTAGGTAGTCGACATCAAACATCAAAGGCGTGTTTTCCTGCGTTGAGTTTGAGCATGAATATCAGGACCTCTCCGCTCAGCCACCGTGGAGGAACACTGAGTCCTGCAACAGATGGTCTGACTCCCACAGAGCCCTGATCTCAGTATGATTGAGTCAGACGAGGGAAACATGAAGACTGAGGCAAGAAGACTGCAGCCTTTCCAACCCCAACAGCCTGCGTGTGCCAAGAAGCACGGATACCTGCACGAATACAGGCACTGCCTCCTCTGCAGACTGAATTTAAAGTTATGTAAAAATAGATTTAGAAAAAACAAACATTTCAGGCATTACATAAGACATAATCCATGCTTAAAAAATTCACTTTTGTTCTTGGCCTCTAAAATATCTGCACCTTTTGTAAGTTAGAAAAAAAGGTTTGCTGCTAAATGATTAATTGATTGGCAAATTCAAGTTAATCATCAGTGTCAAAGTATGAAGAGCAAACATCCTTTATAGCTGTGTGGCCGTAGGCTTGACATTTTCCAGCCTGTTTTGCTGTGCGATGCTGTTTTGAAGGCTTTCCAGTTTACCATAATTATGCATTCTGCCGTGGATAATTGAACAAACTCAGCCTTCGGGGACTCTCAGCTTTTGGTGGGCAAAATGTCGTTTTAGAATTCTTTTTTTATTTATTTGCATTTTAGTGCAAAGTGAAACCCGCTAAGCGTCGAGGTTCAGGTGAGCTTCAGCTTTCAGACACTTATTTATTTATAAGATCTGGATTCCAAACAGGAAGCCATGTTCAGGCTTCACTGGCTCCTTTCCAAGCCACTGCTCTTCATTTGCTTTGTACATTTTTATGATCTCTCCTGAATAAAAGGATTTTCCTGCATACAAAATTCTTCCTCATACTGGATGGGATTCATATTCCTTGAGTGCCTCTTTTTTCATGAAGTCGTCCGGCTCTGTGGCACCTCAAAAAATGGAATATTTCTGCTGTGAATGCTTCCCACTCCCTGCCCTCTCACAGGAGCTCCACCGACTGACTCCAGCTTGGAAGTCCAGCAACATCCTCACCTCATTAGTGGATGCCTTCACGTGTGCAGCAGTAACCAGGGGAATCTCAGTTGTCTTTGGGTACAATTCATTTGAATTCTGCTTATTTGTAATGTCTGAGGTTTTATCAAGGCAGAAAGCATCAAACCACCTTTAAAGTGATGGCTGTAATGATCCCATCCCTTCTAGATCTTTGTGAACAACTCAGGATCATTTCAGTGATGTCAGGTTGTTTTCCTTTGTAGACTAACATTTGTTCAAATGGCCAACAGATTTCATCAAAGTGTTTTCCAGTTTGGAGAGAAAATTCCTCCTTTTAAAGGATATATGTTAACCTTTGACCCCAGAGCTTCAGCTCCGCCGTAACAGTTTGCACAATCAACAGAATTAAGATAAGATAAGATAAGATAAGATAAGATAAGATAAGATAAGATAAGATAAGATAAGATAAGATAAGATAAGATAAGATAAGATAAGATAAGATAAGATAAGATAAGATAAGATAAGATAAGATAAGATAAGATAAGATAAGATAAGATATTCCTTTATTCGTCCCACGATGGGGAAATTTCCTTATTGCGGCAGCAGTACAGGGCAGAGAGAGAGCAATATATAAAAGAAACAAAACTTTGGAGTCAATATACACACATATATACACAATATACACTCATACATTTCTAAAGAAATTGCACATGATGACCAGTCAATTCTGAGGCAGAGAAAAGCCGTTTTGCGTTGATTTGCAACACTTTACATTATTGAAGTGCTTCTGCAATCAGCTGAATTTGCAGAATCAGCTGATGATGTCAGCAGCCGTTTAGAGGAGTGAAAGTGGCCGATAAAAACCGCCGCTTCTCTCCGTGAAAGAATCAGCGATGTAGGCGTTATGGTATGTCAAAGAGCGTTTGTTATCTAAGTGTCGCCGGCGACACCTCAGGTGTTAAAGGGTTGAGGAAGGTTTGCTGCCTTTGATGTCGATGTGACATGAACGCTGTAGGTTTGCATCCATGTCTATCCAAGCTGAAGGACACGTCAGGGCAGCCTTTATATCAATCAATCCGATATTTTAAACATAAACAGGAGGGAAGTGGCCATTTTTTTCTTTAACGCTGCAGAAATATGCCAACGGTATAATGCATGACTGTGACACACAGACCTGACGACTGCTCCTCTGCCTCTGTGTGAACGTCTCAGCTCATGTGTGTGTTGTTGTTGTTAGTGTGTGTTTGTGGTTCAGTGTGAGGGAAGCTGCTGCAGTTAAAACGCTGACGGTGGAAAAGCGAGTCCCTCCCCTGACTCCAGACCCACTTTTTACTCCAGTCACTGTTCTGCAGCTGCTGCTGCTGCTGCTGCTGCTGCTGCTGCACCACTTCATGCCCTTGGCTGCAGTCAAACTGTGCATTTGCAGTAATGCAGCAGAGACGTGGACCTGGACATACAACTCTATACCTTCAATGGTTCCTTCCATACTGACCTGGATTGATGGTTTATAGATTATATCAGAGTCAGCTGTTCCCTCCTGCAGACATCGAGGGGATGGAGGATCTGGAAACAGGGACCTCATCATCTAAAAAAGAAAGACTAATAAATTCAAATATGACAGATGGAATAATTTGTGTCATGTTAAAAAGCTCCAACCACCTCATTTTCTATTATTTATAAACCAGAAGATGTATTTTTCCACTGTAGAAGGATCTGACGTTCCTCCATCTATGAACATTTTATTTTAGGTGATTATTGACTTCCAGAGTCAGAACATCCGAAAGCTGCTAAGGATATTTTTATTTTCCATTTCAAAAGAACTGCTCTTGTCCGATTCACTGTTCAGTCTCCAACATGAACCTTGAATTCCTCTTCCTGGAGAATTTTTCATCTCTAAAATTACATGCACTCCTTTTTCTGTCTTCCCATTCCATCTGAACAATCCTCTTTAATTATCATTTCAAAAATTCACCACTGGAATTTTCTAAACATGAGTTTCTGAATTACACAAGTGAGCAAGCAAGAGATGCAAGCAGACCAGCTCCAAAAATAATAAATGACTATTTGCTGCTGATGTGTAATTTATTTTATACAGACGATAACTGTTTGTTCCTAATGTTTAGCTTTAATCCAAGGAAACATAACAAAGAAATGCCAGACAACTCATCTTTACGTAGTGTCATCAGTTCTTAGCATGAAGTCCAAAACAGTACATTTTTGGAAGTATAAACGCTCAAAGGCAACAGCAAACAAATAATAAACTACAAAAATGTCCATCAATAGAGAGAGAGAGAGAGAGAGAGAGAGACAGACAGACAGACAGACAGACAGACAGACAGACAGACAGACAGACAGACAGACAGACAGACAGACAGACAGACAGACAGACAGACAGACAGACAGACAGACAGACAGACAGACAGACAGACAGACAGACAGACAGACAGACAGACAGATAGATAGATAGATAGATAGATAGATAGATAGATAGATAGATAGATAGATAGATAGATAGATAGATAGATAGATAGATAGATAGATAGATAGATAGATAGATAGATAGATAGATAGATAGATAGATAGATAGATTATATGGCAGTTTGCTGCACCAGATCACTCCCACAGTATAAAACAGACACAACAAAAATAATAGAAAAATATAAACAAAATACAATAAATAGGTAAAAAGTTGTAAAATATAAAAAGGAATTCAATGAAAACATCTGGACATTCCCAGCAGTGTTAGATGGTCTTTCTGCCCCGTTGATGTCTTTCTGTGGAGCTCGGCAGTGAGTGAAAGATGTTGGGAGAATTCCACTGGGCAGAGAACTGGGGGTGCAGGGGGTGACTGGTGCTCTTCCAGATTTCCTTCAGCTTCGCCAGCACCCTCCTCTCCACCCCCCACTTCACCAATTCCAGGCTCAAATCCACCACATCACCTGCCTTCCTGATCAGATGGTCCTGTCTCATTAAGTCCTTTTTGGCCCCCCCAGCACACCAATGCATGAAGGATATTAAAACGTATATGTTTTATAACGTTTAAAGAAGAAATAAAATGTGAGCATTCCCAGTTCCAGGTGTCGCCTTTTGACACTTGTGCCTCTTCAAAAGCTAAACGTCTTATTTTCCATCCTGGGTCCTTTGTGTTCCTGAACAGACAGATTAACGACAGCAGATGAAGAGAATCTTTCATCTTGGTTTCTCCCCTTCTCTGGGTCCTTTCCAGGGTTGTGAGAACTGCCTCCCAGGATCTGCTCTGAAAAGTGATCACTCTCCACAGCCTCATGTGACTCTGAAGCACCGAACACTCCAGCACAGTCCTCCATCTGCTCTAGCTCCATTTACCTCCTACAGTTTTCCAGCCTCTGCAGCTCATTTATTCCGTCCTTTGGAACCCAGCAGTGGTAACAGCTAAAAGAAAATACGAGACCATTTCTACCATCCGTCTCTTCCTCTGATTCACAGCCTGAAACAAGAAGGAACAATAGGATCTCACAATTTCAAGCTTTCCTATTTTCTTCAAAGAGCTTCTCATTAACAAGCAAATGTAGTTAAAACAGCTCAATTTGAACCACCGACTGTGTCGCCTCCTGTCTACTCGATCTTAGCGGAATTCTACTTATTCCAAGCAGGTTTGAACCATGAGGATGAGGTCAGTAACAAAAGGGATCAAGTGAGTGACTTGGTCTAATGTAGAGACTGCCGGCTGGATGGACAGGACCAGAAGTGAAGACATCACCACGATCGGAAGAGTTTGGACTTTCCACCAGACCTAAAAGCAGGAGAATAACTCTAGGACAGGGAAATATTTTGGTAAATAAACTTAAACACACAAGGCAGTTGCTGGCTCGTGGGTTCCTTTTACAGTTTCTGTTTGTAAAAAAACAAACTGCATCCACTGCTGTCAGAGACAAAAGTCCCAGTGTGTGAAACATAGTAAAACCTTTAGGTTAACCTTAAAAAAAAACGGCTTAAATCTTTGTCTTGCACAGTTTAGGCAAATGAACAAACAGCTGGATTTTCCTTTCACTGTTTAAACTTTGTGCAGAATTTCCATAAACATTACTTTTCAGAGTCTGATGGTGTGCAGTAGTTTCAGACGTTGTATTAGGTCTGTTTTCATGTTACAATAAAAAGTCATGGCTGAATAAAGAATATCTGGCATCATCAAAAATGGAAAAACAAAGCAGCTCCGGCACTTCAGGGGATTTGAGGCCTTTGAGCAACGTGCTGGAAAAATTCAAGTATGTGAGGAAGAGTCTTTGCACCTTTAGCTTGATTTGATTGAGCATTTATAGGGCAAACAACCAAATTGTTCCGGTGGATCCTCAGACAGGTGTTTTTTATTTATTTTAAGCTTAACATTTTCCTTTTAAGACATTTTAGACTGATCTTACACTTTGTTCATTTCATCACTTTGCCCTGTGTGTCGCATGCAAAGCCATAGAGCTTTAGACTCTAACATTTTCTTGTCTGAAATAAACTCACTCACACGTTCAAAGTACAGTTTTTGTTGTGACAGATCCATAGAAATGTGCAGGAATTAACAAGATAGCGGTGCAAACAAGCTCCTCACCTTTAACAACACAAATGGTATCATCCCTCTCCTTTGTAAATCCGTACATTCATGTTGGATGTCATTCCTCTCCTCTTTCCTCTTCATTGGGAATAAAAGACTGAACTGCAAACCACAGATGAGTCCGTTCTTCTGTGAGAATCACTGCAGTTTTCAAAGAGGAGACACTCAGACTCTTAAAAGAAGCAGTGAACAAGCAGGGTTTCCTCAAAGTTAGGAACCCAACTGGAGGCTCCTCATGTGGGAGTCAGACAAGTATGGAGGCTCTGTGTGAATCCCAGACTCCAAACACCAAGCCAGACCTTCAGCCAGACGGCAGCAGATGGAGATCTGTGAGTCCAGAGAAGTAACCCTCACCGCAGGAGGCCAGACTTCCTGTCGCTTTACTGAAAACTGGGCAAAAAGGTTCATTTATAAATTACAATTAGATTTTACATTTAAAATTATAAAAAATATATATATAATAGATACACTGGGGGATGACACTTTTAACATTATTTATTAGGATCCATTTCATGTAAAGACCACACTTCTTCTCACTTTTTTTCCATGTATATTTACATATGATCAATTATCAGACGTGTAATATGTCCAAACTCTACGTAGTGGCTGTAGGACACGCCCTCTTGGTTGAGGTTTGTCTCCTTGGTTCTTGGAACGTCCATGAACCCTCGGACCATCAAAGTTTACAAGTACAAGAAAAACAGCAAAGAAAAGCAATTCTGCTGCAGTTTGAAACAGTACTGATGGGACAACAGCAACCCAAGACCAACCCAGGTGTGACTGTTTCCCATAGGAACCCAAACGGATCTGTTCTCATCAGAGAAACCCGTCCGACAGGCTGAACTTCACAGAGCAGACGTGTCTGGTATTTCAGTGATGAACTGTCCACATTTGACGGCAGCTGCAGCAGAGACGCAATCAGCCGGCAGCGTGTTGCCATTTGCAGCGGCACATCACCTACAGGCTCTCACCACAGGCAATTAATGCAACCAACACTATCTGCATTTTTCAGCAAACAACGACACAGAAATTCATCAGTGCTCAGCAGTCTCAGTTCAGCAGAAGTTATAAATATGAATGGAAGCCGATAAAGTGAGCGTGGCTTTATTGCTGTACTGTACGGCTGCAGTGGAAGGTGCAACAGCCATTACTCACTCGTGCACATAAAATCCTCTGCTGTAGCTCGCGCAGCACACGCTTTCATTCGTTTGTGTAGCGACTGATCAATCAGGCATAATCAGCAGAACACACTCTACACAGAAACTGAATTAAGCCTCAGAGCTCATAACTCAGTGAGCCCAATGTACAAGACGGAAGCGGTGAAGGAAATTAAATCCCCATGTTTATGTTGCTGAACAGCGACTCTGAGGCAACAAGAGGCGGGGCGGTTGCTGGTTCCAGCTAGAATAACTGCCATGGAGGAGAATGTGGGAATAATGGAAACGTCCCAACAATCCAGGGATGGAAAATGTGCAGATAAACGTTTTTTGACAAAAAAAATCATGTACAATGCGTACGATTTACGAAATAACTACAAAAAATGTGCATAAACTGAAAGACCCGTCAGCCAAAACCTTGGCTGGACATCTGCTCACATCAACACACGACGAACGCAAAAAACACTTTTGAATGACGTATGTCACACATGTATCACTAAAGGCTGAACTTTCATATGTGGAAAATGGCTGTGTGACACGGCCTTAAACAAGTGTAACTCAGTGACAGCTGAAACGCAGCTAAGGGGGAGGAGCTTCCGACGTACATCTTCATTCTTATGTTTTTTAACATCAAATCAGCTGATTTTGATTTTTGGGATCTCCTTATTGAAGAAGCTGAGAAGCTTTTCCCTCTAAAGCCTCAGGGACCGTGAGGCATTTGATAAAAGTCATGTTTGTTTGTCGAATATTCTTAAATCCGCTTCTTTGACATCACTGAATGTGTTTTTAGGCTTTCAGAAACGACTTTTTGTGGTTGCTGTTTTGGGGGAACAGCCTGAATAAAAAGAGTGTCTTTCCTCCAAATCTGAGATCAAAACTGATATGAAAGGAGGTTTCTGTCTTTTCATCCTGCCTGGAAAATCCAGACAAACAGAAGTTGATCTAAATTCTGCTCTGCTGTGTCCCAGACAAAGAGAAGGACAACAAGTGTGAGGCCCGGAATGAAAGAGGGAGTGTTTATCTCAGTCTGTTTTTGGAGGAGCAGAGGACAACAGACAGAGAGGAGGAGTGTTGGTATCAAAGACGTCCAGGTTGTCCCTGTTAACCCTCAGAGAGGAGGGGGGGGGGGGGTTGAAAGGCTAAGGACAAAGACAACAAAGGCAGAGGCAGGCTTTGTGTGGTTTATCACAACCTGCCACCCAATGAAAACACAAGAACTGCAGCTATAAATATCCTTAAACTTCATCACAAGCTGTCAGACGGTTTGTACCAAATAAAAGAATAAGCCCAGACGTCAGATCCCATCATGTTGTTTCACATTGATTCATCAGACAGGCTCGACAACCCCTCCTTTAGTCCCAGTCCCAACTGCCTGTACAGGCTGGCTACTCTTTGCACCTGCAGTCAAGTCCTCACGGACGTCTTAACGTCTACATTCCAGAGAATGTTCAGCTGCATAAACCTTCACATGATCTCATGGTAATATATAGCAAGGAGGTGAAAAAACTGGCACCATTTCAGCCATTAGCTTAATGCAGAAACAGAAGCTGCTGACAGATAACCTGTGCAGACTGAGCATCAACAAATGTCTGTATGCCAACAAGCATCTGTCTTAAATACGTTTAACAAGATAGAATGCAATATAGCTGGTCAGTGTTGGTTATTTCTGTTCAGTGTTGGCTATTTTTGTTCAGTGTTGGTTATTTCTGTTCAGTGTTGGCTATTTTTGTTCAGTGTTGGTTATTGTTGGTTATTGTTGGTTATTTCTGTTCAGCTTTGTTATTTTTGGTTAGATTTTGTAAGAGCTTACCAATATTGGTCTTCATTTTTGTCTCCAGGTTGAATGAAAACCCCTCATGCTCATCAGCCTGAAGTTGCAAATAGAAGTAATTCTCCGTAAATGTATCTCAGATAACATTCATTTAATTGTTTATTCTCACTGATTCTAAATCTCCTCAAACATTTAGACCAGAAACTATTCTGCCTGTTGTTTTCTTTAATCAAATCTGATGAAGGCTTCCCGTCAGTTGGTCCATTTGTGTGCTTCTGACCCCACGTTTGTCTGAACCAAACCTGTCTGAGAAACCAATGGAACGTGTTGCTATGGTTTCCATTAGCAGAGGCAACACACGCGTGCGGTAGTTCCGATACCATCCCCTCCAGGAGCAGCAGGACAGATGGTGGAGATGGTAATTATGGAATCAACTTACCATCAAGCAGGGCGTCTCTGTTTTCTGACAAGTGCAGTCTGTTTTTTTAAGAGGAAAGTTACTCCAGTTAGCAGACGGAGGTGGAGGAGTGTCTCCACCTGACTGTGAGAAGAAGAAAAAAGAGGCTTTCCACACTTCCACAAAGCTCTGGCAGCATTAAAACAAACCGTGCAATGGAAGAAACAATTTGAACAGGGGACTGCATGGTGGTGTAGTGGATGCCACTATCACTGGTTCAAATCCCAGCTGGGTTCTTTCTGTGTGGAGTTGGCATGTTCTTCTGGTGCATGTGTGGGTTTTCTCTGGCTTCCTGGAGAAACAGACAGTAAACCCACACAATGATCTGCAGTTTGGTTAGTTTCTTTAAAGAAAAAGCCTCACGTCACCTGTTTGTGTTTGAGCGACCCCCTGCTGGCGACCTTCCTCCACCTTTCTAATGTTCACTCAGTTCTGGGATGAGGATTCAGTGCCGTTGTTGTGGCAGTTTTCTGCAGCGCAACTGTTGGTGTTCCACAGCAAATATATAATTGTTCACCTGTCAGTTGTGTTACATCCTGTAACATCTCACATCCTCTGCAGACCACTCCCTCTGTGTGTTATTGAGCTGCTGGATCCAATAATCCCTGCCGGGACAACCCGCCGAAGCTGCGCTTTGTTAATTGTGTCGCTTAATCAAACAGTTTGTTTCCTCACTGAGAGGCAGATGGTGTGGATGCCACCTCTGTTCAGCCCACGTGACATGAGCGAAGCAGCAGAGGGTCTGCAGCCAGACTCTTCTCCTTCAGAAGAACCTCTGCTGGTCACGTTGAGGCGTTGTTGAAGAATTCTGGGTTTTAGTCAAATACATGATGGTTCCCTGACTCAGGGTGCTGCTGAGTTTTATGTAACAGCTTATTGATGCACCTTTGGTTTAAAATGTGAAAAACTTTTTTTTTTTTTAGAGGTTCTTTATTCATTGTATGTGGGGGTCATAGGTCATGTGTTTTAACGAAGGGGAGTGGGAAGGGTAAAGGGTGGGTTGGGTTTTTACTGTAATATTGTGCGTTTTCTGTTTTTAATGTAAAGCGCTTCGAGCTGTGCGATGTATGAGAAAAGTTTGATAAAGTTTGACTTATGTCCTTCATGTTCTATTCAGTTTATTGTGATGCTTTGAAGGAATTTTACAGATTTAGACATTTTTGTTCATTTGGTCATTGCTACATCCCTGAGTTTTAGTCAAAGGATGAACCACAAAGCTAAGAAAAAAACGAATTATATATTACTAGGACCCCAAAAATTCTCACAAAGACACAAGCTCATAGTAAGCTAGGATTTATTTACAAAAAAAGAAAGCCATATACACAGCAAAAAACAAAAAGCATGGACCAAACCCTGTATGGATAACATATCACAACTATGCAGACGACACTCAGATCTATGTGTCACATACAACAGTTACATATGGGAAAGTGGATTCACTCAGTTATTGCATCCAACAGATCAGTGCTTGGATGCAAAACAAACTTCTCCAGTTAAACTCAGACAAGACTGAAGTCAACGTCTTTGGTCCACAGAAACAAAGAGAACGTGTCAGCAGTTCCCTTCACTCTCCGTCTCTAAAAGCTTTAAATCGTCAGAAACCTAGGGGTCCTCATGCACTCTTACCTGAACTTTAACAGCCATATCAGGTCCATAACATCAGCAGCATATTACCATCTGAAAAACATTGTCAAAATCAAAAACATAGTGTCAAAGTCAGACCAGGAGATACTTCTTCATGCTTTTGTCTCCAGTAGTTTAGACTACTGTAACGGCCTGCTCACTGGCCTCCCCAATCCAGCTGTAAAACAGCTTCAGTACATCCAGAACGCTGCTGCTGGAGTCCTGACTAGAACCACGAAGTACCATCACATCAGTCTTGTGCTCAGGTCTCTGCACTGGCTTCCTGTGGCTCAAAGAAACGACTTTACGGCAGCTCTGCTTGTTTCCAAGTCTCTCCATGGCCTTGCACTAAGGTACATCTCTGACATGTTAGCACCATAAGAACCATCTGGGCCTCTGAGGACCTCAGGGACCGGCCTCCTGCTGGTGCCTAGAGTCAGAACTAAACAAGAGGAATAGGTGTCTTTGTATGTCTAACAGACTTTTCTTGCATATATGACTGATGTGTGACTTTCAAATCTCGTATAAGGCACACATGTCACATTTAATTGACGTAACTGACGCACAAATCACTAAAAAATTGCATATAAACAGCCCAATAATCACACGGTTGCACGGTTAGGGTATTGTGAGTCTTTTACGTTGCTTTATGTACTTCGTGTGGTTTATTCGTACTTCTTCCGTGGTTTTAACATGGTTCATTCGTGATACATCTGTGAAAATTTCACGTAAAGATCACAACTTTTCTCACTTTTTCCACGGATGTTCACGTGCATCCAATGTTCATCCGTACCTTATGCTCATAATGTTCATAGTGTCTCTGGCTCACGTCCTGTGAAACCATGATCTTCCTCTCCACATGGTTTTAGATCCGCTCACACAACAAAAGCTCCAGCATGCGACCACAGAGAACAGCACCGCTCAAGATGTTTGAATGTCAAGAGCTTCTTATGTCATTTCATGATGTTTGGATGGTTAAGAACGTATGTAATTAACCAGTAAGCCTTATCAAAAAGATGATAAAATGTCTTGTCCAGCCGCATTGATGCTAAAGCTAACTGCACTTAAAATATATATCCTCCTTTACCTGGTTTAGTCAATTCAATTCCAATCATCTGCTCCAGGATGTCAAAGTAATCAAAGGTGAAGGTGGACGAGCAGAACCGTTCATTTGTTTTTCAGCAGATATTTCTTCTGATTCCGAGAAATTGTCACGTAAACAACATTTTGTTTTGTGGCCTTTAAAGCCATTTCAGTATAACACAAATGAGTTTTTCTCTGTCGGCGCCCTTCGGCGAGACTCCCCACACCTCCTTGTTCATTCATGGTGATTCATTCTAAATGAGACATGATCAGCCTAAATCTCCAAGTAATAACCCTCCAAGGGCACACTGAAGTGAGCGCTGGACGCCACTCTTTTATCTCATTTAGGTTCATCCACACAGATCGTGTCAGCAAGCAAATTCCAGTTTATAAATATGTTTCTCATTTCTAGCAGGGATTGGGTGCTAGGCCTGTGGCAGATATCGTCTTTCCATGACATGTGTGCTCCTCTGGTGCATCTGTCACACAGCAGGCGTCCTCCATCCCCTCCAGGCTCCTAACCCTCATTCCAGTTGGAAATGATTGGCATGGTTGCTGTTGGTCAGAGAAGAGTGAGCATTTCATTCTGCTGCTCCGCCACAGACTGGATGTTCAGACGGTTTGAGTCCGTCCCAGTACGGCAGTCAGTTGTGTAGGCTCCAGCCGGTAAAGTGTTTTCTCCACATCAGCTTGGCCTCAGGTAAGATCAGCTAATGAAAGCTGTTGGCTCAAAAGTGACAAGTGTGATTTGTGACCCACATTTAGCCTGTCAGTTATTTCCAAAACGAATTCACCATCCGATGCAGCAAGAGAGAGAGAACCTGCTTTCCCAGGACTGTTTTCATGAACAGTTGGAGTTAACTGCAGAAAAAAGGGGGTTGTGTGTAAAAAAAAAAAAAAAAAAGAGGTTTTGCAGAGAAAGTGGACTCAGCTGATGCTTATATAGAGGATTTCTGTAACTCAGCACAAAGGCTGGTGGCAGAAATTAAACTAGACATGAACCACAACACAAACCTGATGTGATTAAAAGAATGGCCTTGAATGGACTGGGGACTAATTCATTCTTTGACACTGGAGTTGACATTCTTTACCATAACCTCTTCAACTGTTGATGCAATTAATTGCAGCAACTTCTAAATGGGAGAAAAAGTAACTTTGCTCAGTTATGCAACACCTTACGTTAGTGATGTGTTAAATATCGGTACAAAGTCAACTTTGAACTGCATGTGTGTATTTCTGTTGTATGTCTGATCTTGTTCGGGTTGTACTGGAACGCATTTTGTATGTCAGTGTTAGCGGTACATATGACAAGATATCTCTGCTGCTACAAAGCCGATATAAAACGTTGCTTTTCTTGCATCAAATTCAGTCGATTCAAGTTGATCGCGTAAACCGTCAAAGTGTTACGGCAGTTCAAGAAGTGCGTGTTATTTAGGTGTCGTCAGCTACATCTGCAGGGTTAAAGGGATAAGAAAAGGAAGAAGCTGGTAGGACTGCACAGTAGTGTTGTGATTAGCATTCTCACCTGGACCAGGGTTTGAATCCTGGTGGGTTCTTTCTATGTGGAGGTTGCATGTTCTCCTGGTGCATGCGTGAGTTTTCTCTGGTTTCCTCCAACAGTCCAAAAACATACTATAAAGATCAATTGGTGCCCCAAGGTGTTCATTTGTGAATGTGTGGTCCTGCCCAGGGTGTAAACCCGCCTTCACCCAAAAATGGCTGGGATAGGCTCCAGCAACCACAGTATTCTGAAAATGACTCAGTGGGTTCTGAAGATGGTTGGATGCAAATAGATGGCATGCTGTGACTGGGACAGACAGAACTGGATTGTCAGGAAACACCGATAAACTGAAAACAAGAGCATGAAACTGTTTACTATTCCACAGACTTTGTGTACCAGAGGTGGGGTTGGGTTACAGGAAGCCTTTCAGAACCGGTTAACCCTTCAGCACCAGAGATGTCGATGACGTGATGAAGCCCCACTCCGCTTATCTATTTTCAAAGTGTTCCCATGTGGTCTTTTAATTATGATTATGCTGTTTTTAACCAAAAAAAATAATAACCGTCTCTGAGATGTGGGCAGAACCAGAGGCAAGGAGTAAGCCTGTCCTCACTTCCCATCATCGATCTTTACACTCCCTCCCACTTACAGCCACTCACACCCCCAATCTAACATTAGCGGTGCAACAAAAGTGGTGAACAATATCAGAGCTACAGTGTAGATCCAGAAGTAGTAGGTCTTTAAAGAGTTAAGGGTTAGAAGAACCAAACACAAGTTTTGACCTCAGACTAGCAAATGAAAATGACTCCATTCCTTTTGGGTTTCAGGACAATGGAACCCAAATTGTTCAGCTTCATTGCCGTCTCCATCTTGAGAGGCTTTCCAGCACCGGAGATGCAGTTCTTCAGAAGGGCCAAAAGAACAGCCCAACCCTCCAACAGTTTGGGGGTTCTCATGTGACATGACTCGTGATTTTATGGAAATTGAATGGACCAATATGTTAGGAATCCTTCATACACATGATGATGCATCAATGTGCCTCAATATCTGCTGAATTCTTGACAGGATGTGGCGTCGATTGGAGGTGATCTTGCACTTTGAAATCCATGCACAGACGGAGTCATAGAATATGACATTCAGTTCCTTTCAAAGCTGTGAAAAGTCCCATTTAAAATCAAAATTGCACAGAAAGTTGCACAAACTCCCGAAACTGTCAGAGTGAGTCAGCATTTCTGCATGTTGGGAGGAAAACGCTGACATGCCAGTGTGCATTGTTGTCACGCTGGCACAGGGACGTGCTGTTATCATGTTCCTTCTGCAGCTCTCTACTTGACTTTTGAGCCTCTGGAGGTGATAACAGTGTCTTCTGCTTCCTCTCTTCTGATGAAATATTAAAGAACACAAACCAGAAGTCAGTTTTTCATGTCAGGATATGAAACATTGAACAATGTTACTACAGCGCTTTGTTAAGCCATTGTTTTTTTCGAGGTGACACTGTTCAAATCCAACATGGAGATTCCACATTAAAGCTGAGTGAAGCTGATAAAATTTGGCTTTTGGTGTTTTTTACTAAATCCAAACGTGGCAGTTTGATGCCTCACATATAAAAAAGTGTTTCTTTTCTTAACTGTGTTCCCGTCATAGCGGAGAAGCGCTCCTCGTAAAGATGAAAGCGGCGCAGTCTGAAAGCGGGATGTATGTAAGCCTGCTGATGAGATTAGCTTTCACTGTTTTGTCTGAATTTATACCTTCTGCTGGAGGCCACTTTGCTGTCATGGTTGACAGCTAAATGCATTCAAAATGTTTTTTTGCAAACATATTCGTATGCAAACACAGTAGAACAGCCTATTTATACTGAGTTATGGTGAAAGGTTTATTGTAAACGTCACTGAAAGAGTACACGGCTAAATCCATGGGCTTTATGGAGCCGTGTGAGCAGTCACTCTCCGTGCTCTGACTTATGTCTAGATCCAAGACTCAAGAAGTGGTTAAAGAGTAAAAAAACAACAAAAAAACAAGTCCAGAAACCACCATAGACTTGTTCCACTGCAAACAACAGTGGAGACTAGTCAGACTTTTATGTAAAACTCAGACTTTGACCAGGAAAATACCAATAAAAATGGTCTGAACCATTTCTTCTTTTAAAAATCCTCAGTTCAGGTTTGGGCTCCTACTCCATTGTTGTTTGTTTTTTATCTTTATTTATTTAAGCACCCACAAATACAATTTATCTGCAGACCAACAGGTCCAACAGTAAAAAAAAAAAGGTCTGGATGCCTGTAGAAGAATGTCGGGTCCATCCCTGTACAAGGCCTCAAGCATTGACTGTATATGAGAACTGGACTGAATGACCCCTCCCCTCTGGCGTTCCAAACAGGAAGTACCCGTTGGCTCCTGGAAGACAAAACCCCATAGACTTCTATGGAGAAATAAACCAACATTACTTAGTATTTGGTCAGATTTACCATTCTTGCCCTGATACCTTTTTTTTTATATCTTCTTGATTATACTCTTTTTTTATATGCTAAGTTGTCTTAGGTATAAACTAACCAATCAGAAGCCTCATTAACAGTAGATAGAAACTGTTGGCCCCCATGCCCAACCTTTGAAGCGTTTGACACATTTTGTGTATCAAGTGGTAGGGGTGTTGACTTCTAACAAGCTTTTTGTCAAGAGAGGTTGCCATAGAAATAGTGTCTCTGACCGACTCGGTTAAATCACCGCTCACTGATGACGTCTGGCTCCAACATGGCGGCGTCTGCCCCCAGAGACATGGCAACTGAAATGACTTCATTTGGCCGGAGCCAGAAGTAAAACACTTTCTATGGATGGCGTCACTCAGTCCAGCTCTCATGAGGATACTATGTAGGACCAGCACCCAGGTTTACCGGCTGCCCCCGTGACCTCACAGTGGCAAATCACTGCAGGGGGGACGGAGGCAATGACTCAGGGTGCCTTCACACCACAGCCATCCAGACTGAGAGGAAGTCAAACACAAGTCAAACGCAATCCAAAATCCAACCCGCCATACTCACCAATAGGTGAACTCCTTTTTGGTGCAGGTCACAATGAAGCGGGTCGGGTCAGAACAGATCCCTGAAGACGGCTGGACGCTGAGCAGATGTCAGGACAGCCCAATGGAAATGTTCCAGCTGAAGTGAAAGTGACTATAGAAGGATTTATTATTATAACATTATTATAACATTAGAAACTCTAGAAGCTCAGATGAAAGGAAGTCAGCAGAGTTTAGCACTTTAGGAGGAGGAACACTATAGTTCAGATGATGGTGCATGTTTGTACTTCATAAGTATTGATATCCCTCACATGTCAATCAATATAATGATCTGAATATAAATCAGATTCTTAAACATTGCTCCTCTAATTAAGACATAAACATTAAAAAAAAGGCCAATTGGCTCATTGGAAGCCAGCCTTTAAGGCTCTGCATCACAGCTCTGCTTTGTGCTTTTGAATAAGTATTTTCTTTAGCTTGGGTAAGGAGAGCATGAAGACAAAGAAATAAAAGGCAGAAAATAGAAAGCCAAATGGAGATAAAGATAATTAACTCCAAGAAGATGAAGTGGAGGGAAAAACAAAAAGCCCAAAGTTGATCAAGAAGAAGTGTGTAATGCAGGGAGAGCTGGAGGAGGAGAGGAGGTGTGTTGCAGACGCCAGAATCAAGTTCTTAATATGATGAAGGGATGCAGTGGAAAAACCAATCACAGCTGGCCCTCTCCCAAAGCGGCTGAGCTGAGAGGAATTGCTATTCTCTGGAGACGCATCAATTCTGGCTGCCTGCACAAACACACACACGTGCACTGACACACACACCTTCACATGGCTGAAGAGAGGCTGCACAGTCATTACAGCAGAGAAACAAAGCAGTGGAGAAGCATCTTTCCTGCAGACTGCAGGTGCCGCAGCAGCAGGAGCAAACACGCCTTCATTCCCTCCTCTCAAGTGTTTGTTCAGTGCTCAGCACTTTCATCGGCTCGTGTTTATGTCTGCCGATACCGAGCTGTCTGCATAAATTGACCGCCGCTCTGCCTCGTTTTTATGACCTTACGAATGGAGCGCAGCCTCACATGGGATGGTGTGTGTTGGTGCAGTAAAGCGTACATCGTCTTCTACCTGGAGTTCCTGCTCCTTTCTCTAAAGCGGGGGTCCTCAACCCCCAGGCTGGAAAACAGTATCAGTCTGTGGGTTGCTTGGTGCCAATATAGGGTAACTTTCATTTTTGTTTTGTTTTGTTTGATGTCTGATTATGAAGGAACTTTTATTTTGAAAAAACACATCTGTCCATAACTGACACGCGTCCCGGTCACATGTCCTAAAGCGAACAAAGTTTATAAAGAATAAAAAAACATACATGGCTCTTTTCTTTTGGAAAACATGAGCAAGTGATGAAACCACAGATAAGCCTTCAAATGAAAGGAAATCCAGATTAGAGTTTTATTGTGAAAAAGAGATTTTCCAGAAACCGGAAGCTTAAAAAATGTAAACGCCAACTTCCGCCTCATAGAGGTCAGTAGCATCTCACATTAAATGGCCTAAATAGGTTGGGGACCACAGGTCTAAAGGCTTCCTTTGTTATTTTATTATATTTTTTGTGGCTGTTCAGAGCTAAAAAATGCAGACTGAAGCTCCAAATGGGAGGACCTTCTCTCTGAGAATCGAGCGGCCATCATGTCATTGTGTTTCCTTCTAATCCCCATATTTTCTTCATGTTTGAGCTTGGAAACCTGGTGCTCTAAAACGTTTTCTAAAGCTGAAGGCTGGACCCGCCCGTCTTACCGGTGAGGGTCACTCCCTCCTCACTGCATCATCTGGCTGCAGCGCAGGGCAGCACTGGCTCCAAAAGTCCATTGTGAAGGTTTTGATGACTTTATGGTTTGGCCCCTGTGGTGGAGTGTCTCGTTTGTGACTCACACACTGGGACCCAATCATCAGTGCATCGCTGCAGGATGGCATTGTGGAGCTACTTCAATTCACCACAGTTGAATAAGCTCTATTACTAGTTTGTGTGCCGACGTGTGGCATTGTGATGGTTTTTGTGTTGCGGCGGCGATAAGGCAGCTGTGTCCCTTCACTCCGCCGCATTGTTCCTGTGATAAGGGGACAGCGGAGGAAGACATTTTCTTCTACGCCGAGGCACAGATGCTATCGGAGCAGAGAGGCTGGCGGGAATAGTGTGTGAGGAGGAGGAGGGAGGGAGGGGTGAGAGGGGCGTGGCTTCAACAGATGGACTAAGAGTCTGTGGGTGTAAACACTGCGTGCTATTATGTAGATAGCTAGAACAGGTGGATACGAGGGATTGCCTTGGAATGTGGGGTAGAGTTTGCTGTGCTAACACTATCTAGATGCATCTGAGCTGCAGGGAATGTTGCTGATAGGAACCCAAATGGAGGTTTGGGTTGTTATAAGGGAAACATAAAAAAGACCAAAGAAAATGTAATAAAACCATAAATAAGTAAATGCGTTATCTTTAGTTTTCCAATTTTGGGGGATTTTTGTCTTTAAATGATAAAAATCAGATTATTTTTAACAGAATCATGGAAGTGTATCAAACATAAAAGGGCACAAAATGAACTCAACAGCTGCATCAAAATGAGCAAATTCACGCCACTTCACTGCTTCTAATCTGCACTGTCACTTTACCATTAAATCATTTTAAATAAAGCTTTTTTTAAAGATCACTGTAAATGGTTTAAATCTAATAAAAAAAACACACATTTTTAGTCTAAAACACAGAAGGCAGCAAAAGCAAATCCATCCTGGAGAAGGATCAAGACGTTAGAGATGACATAAACTGAGCTCCAACCAGCGAGCTCCACTGGAGGAGGCCTCCTGGGGGGGCAGGGTCGATATGTTGCTCCGGCTTTGGGTTGCATCAGCAGAGAGTTTGGGTTCAAGTGCAGAACAGAGCATGTATGTGAGGCCTACACACATGTTCTGGAGTCTCTGCAGGAGAGAGGAGCCATTCGTTTCCACGCAGAGATAACTGTTTTCACTGCTGCACTACATTTAGTCAACGAGTAAACCTGGTGAACTTCCCTTTCATGTCTACAATCGTGATAAAAGTTGCACATTGCAGGGGTTTAATTACAGTCAGTGTGTTCATTTTTTTTTTATTCATAAAGTGTCTGTCTAGCAGGCATTTGCTGTTGTTGTGCACTCAAAAAACATTCACATTGAAAGAACATTAAAAACATTATGGAAAGGATTTCCACCCGATTACATAGCTTTACTTGAACAAAAATGAATCATATTGGTCCTATTTAACGTATTGAGGTTCAACCTAATAAATTTAAGTTGATTCAATTTAAATACTACAGTTGGACCCAACTTAACTTAATATTGTTGCTAACTAATTTGAAAGATGTTGGTTCAGCAAAAGGAGACTATGCTCTCCTTGGTGGCAATGTTGCACATGGAAACTTGTAAAACGCGAAGAAGACAGGCTCAACGTGGGCGGGGTTAACATTCTGCAGCGTTCAGGCATTCCGCGACATTGAGCGATCCTCAGGCTGCAGCCGGGTGTAGTTGAGGAATCTCGCATAATCTCGTGATATGGTGAGGTAATCTACAGGCATGATCCAATTTAATGGTAACATGTTGGATCAACATGATGGAAATTTGCAACTATTAAATTGATTTATGTAACTGAATGGAGCCTCGTGCTGAACTAAAAGAAATATGGAGATAAATCTCTTTTACTGCATGAGTTGTCTGACTGAAATGCTTACATCATGGCCAGAGAGGAGTGAAAGCTGAGTACCCAGAGAAATGTTCATTTGTTCATATAGGAGTCAAAAAAGCTGCAGACTGGAGGAATTCAGACGGCAGAGCCTGAGAACAAGGAGCAAAGCCAACTGTGAGCTAACTGGGTGATGCTTGGCTAAAGTAGGGATTCATTTGATTACAAATACAGCAGAAGAAATTGTGGACAGAGTTCTTCCACCTTAGGAGAATCTATCCCTGCTTTGTGAACCCTGTAGGCATATTTACAGTCAAATATATGTCTTAATCAGTAAAAAAAATACCCTGAAGTTTTTCTTCTAAGCAGCACAGGCTGCACACTTAGAAATTCACTAACTAAAATCACAAAATTCAACTCCAGTAAATCTTCATTACAATCACTACAGAACTTTTTGTGG
Source organism: Oryzias curvinotus (assembly GCA_023969325.1). Taxonomy (NCBI): domain Eukaryota; kingdom Metazoa; phylum Chordata; class Actinopteri; order Beloniformes; family Adrianichthyidae; genus Oryzias; species Oryzias curvinotus. The sequence continues at coordinate 1,007,535 of CM043718.1, read as the reverse complement.
ACAGAGAAGAATGAATGGTTCTACACCTTGCTCATGGGAACTGCAGCACTTTTTTAAGGAGAATAAGGGGTGTGTTTTCCCTGTTATAGCCTAAAATCGAACCAATCACCCACCAGTTGCCCGTCTTTGAGTCCCTGTGGGTCAGAGGGAAGCTGACACCCCCGTTTACTGTGAGACACTAACACAGACGGGACAGCAGAGGCAGAGGAGGCTCTGCTCATTCCGTTCACATTTGCCACAGGCGTCCCTGTTTTATGGATGTTAACTAAACCTAGTTTTCCCTCAGCAATAATTAAAAGTTAATGGGATCTAACCTCCATCTTTCATCTTTCTCATGTTTTTCAGTCTCCGTCTGGTTTTCTGTCTCAGCCGGGTCCCGCGGTCTCCTCCGCTCCTTCGCAGCGTCTAGAAGGAAGGAGGTTTTCTTCATTGGATTGAGGCTGCAGTCCCTGTTGCCCCCCCCCCCCATATCTTTATCAGAGAAACTGATAGAGATGAGAAATGTATTTATTTGCTTTACTGTACAGATGTGCAGTTCAGGAAGTAGCCGGCGCTCTCCCAGATGCAGCAGAAATGGCGGGTCATGACATTCGTGTTCATGCCTCAATATAAACCCAACAGAATAAAGAACAACGACTGATTGTCAAAGTGAATTTAACATGTTATTATTTAGTATTTAGAGCTCATCTGAAGCCTCTTTGACCACAATTTTGCAAACAAAAAGTCAAATGTTGTCCTGAACCGCATCTCAACTTGGCTTGTTGCTGCATTCTGTTACAAACACAAAGCAGTGGTTTTCCGTTGGTGGCTTCGTCATCAATCTGCTGAATCCCTGAGGGACCTGAAACTCCACTGACCATCACACTCTACTCTTTATTTGAGATGCTCTCCATCATCCAGAAAACAGTCACCTTTTTCCACAGACACAAAGAGCTGATACAACTTCACTGCTACATTTCTTCTTGACATCTTTGGTGTTTTGACAAGAAAAAAAAAAGTTATTTCGTGTTTTAAACCCCAACAGTATACTTTTTTTAAGCCTCTGCTACAAATATTTTTACTCTTTTAATAAATCAGGTTGCTGCTTTGCAACAAAAGCGTTTTTTACAATAAAATAACAAAATATTACCATGAAATTGAATTGTTTGTGACAATTGTTTGTTGTGTGACAGTCAGGCAGGCTGGTGGGAATCCCAAAGCAGGGAAGAAAATGTCAAATAATACCAAGAATGTATTAACACATGCATGAAAATGCTAAATAAACAAATAAATACATAAAACCACCCCAGATACATACTGGAGCAGACACAGAGAACTTGAACACGGGCAAAGCAAGCCATCACTGAAAACACAGAGTCTTCTCTCTTCAAATACTATGCAGCTAATCAGCAAAGTGCAGGCAGCTGCAGCTCATCCAGAGCCACAGGTGAGTGGGCGGAGTCACAACCAGAAACACAAGAAAAGACAAAATGCTTTCAATCAAGCAAGACGTGACACCTCCTTCGAACTTAAATGAGGATGAATCCAAGATGAGATCAATGTTAAACTATCTGCTGTGTGGGGAGGAGCCAATCCTAGTGAAATTCTCCATAACTTTGTGTGCCTTACTCATATTCGTCTTTTGAAAATGTGCTCATAGCTTTGTCCCACTTCAGTGATGACAAGAAAATACATTTTACGACGGAATCACAGTGATGAGGAGAGCGATGATCAAATGAAGTCAATAAATTGTGTTTTTAGTTTGAAGACCCACCCAAATGAAAATGCTGTTTGTGGTGGGTTTTTTCATGTGTTCTTGTGGCATTTTTTTAAAATGAAGGACATTTTACAGAAAGGTAAAAAAACTACAAACCTGATGACTATTTTTTGGAGTAGAAGACGTGTTTTTATTGCAGAGTTTGGCTCGGGTTGCGACTTAGATGTGGTTTTAAGAAAACAAAGAGGCCACTGTAGATTCCTGGATCCCTATTTGCTACTGCCAGCAGCACAAAAGCAGAAGCACCGTTCAGTTTAACACCGGGCTTGAGTTGTTCCAAAGCAATACAGATGATGAAGATTTGGTGATTTAAAGTGATGTTGGGTTTAGTTGACTTGTTAGCACGTTTTTTATGCTAACAAGAGAAATAGATTCCTCCCATGAGTTAAATTAAATATGATATTTTTCCTCTTTTTTTATTTTTTGCTGCTGCAACTTAAACTCTGGAGTGACAAGGAGTCCCAAAATGTGGTATTTCTTGATTCAAATAGTTGTGAATCAGGAGCAGACAAAAGTACAGCTAAAAAAAGCTTAAAATTGGGACACAGAAAGTAGACTGGGCAGGCAAGTCTTCAAGCTCCGCCCCTCTCTGATGCATCCACTGTCAGACAAACAGATCCATGAACGTCTTTGTTTTCCTCGTCTGAGCTGGAATCTGGATCAGAACTGGACGGATGGATATTGCTGCCATTTTTGTTGCACCACTAATGTTAGGTTGGGGTGTGGGGGGTTGTAAGCTAGCAGGAGAGAGTGTAAACAGAGAGCTCTCAGAACTTAGAGGGGAATTTCTAATGAACTCCTGCAGCTCTGGATTTTTCATGGATTCTCTGGTGCTCCCAGTTCCCCACGTTGATGCCTCCAGCGTGAATCTCGACACGAGAGGCTGAGTACTCCCGCCTGAGCATTGTTCTTGGTACCTGACAAACACCAACTCGTGCTTCTGTTACAGACTCCCCTGTGCATCTGGCAGTATCATCCTTCCAGTACCACCTGAACTTCGATAAACTGCATTTATCTGACCCTCAGTGAGCTCCTCCTTGGGCTTTACCTGCTCCTTCTGAAATGTTGCCTAAACGGCATCATTAAAAACCACTGGGAATGCTTTGAAAAGGGTTCAGAAGAGGATCAGAGTGGGACTTTAAAACTGGTGCGATGGCCCAAAGACCGCCTGGCTGTGAGCTGGAGCGTCTCCATCAGACTGCAGCGGTGAGTGTGTGACGGAACTGTGGTCCCGACAGACCAGCAGAGAGCAGCCGCTGTGAAATCGAATGAGTCTGTTGTGTTTCCAGACCCAGGTTGTGTTCGGGAGGGTTTGGGGTATTTCTGCTGTTAGAGAGAGGGCAGATGCAGCATTTCTCTCTGGCCTCCTAGAAGCAGAGCTAATAGGGGTTAGCAGGTTTACGCCCCTGGGTTGGCGTCTCTTGAGTCTCCCTGTTTTTTTGTTTTTATCGTACAGCTACTCCTCCTTTGACCTAAATCTTTATGTGAACTTTTGTCTGCTGCTGTGAGGTTCAGCAAAAGTGCACCAGAGTGTTTCCAGGTGAAGATGGTGCTAGAAATAAAGCTAACATTAAACTGCCTCTTTATTGTGAGGGAATATTGATCCATAAGTACAGCAGCCCCTCAACTGTTTAGGAAATAAGGTTCTAAAAATAACCTGCAATAATTTCCAAAGTAGTTATTTTTTCCATTCTTAAAGATGTTTTAAGACGGTAACACCCTCCAATGCACATTTCATACTCTTTTCTCCGACAGACATTAATGTTTAGCAGCAGATGTGTCGCTGGCAGTGGATGACTAACACATCAAGACAGCGAATCACAGTCAAGGGAGGGATCACTGCAACATGTTTGACTTTGAAGGCATCACCTGATGCCTTCTTTTAAAAACTGGTCTATTTTCCCGTCTTGTCTTGGATGGGGTGACGTAAACGGACATGAGGACCAGGCTTTAGTGTGTTCAGAAGCTTTAGGTCCGCCTATTTCATCAATCCTGTTGGTTTTCTGTAGTCCAGAGTAAATATTGAAACAGTAAACTTACTCTACTTTCAGCATAAATAAAAACAATGCTGAAAGGCTTCTGGAAACACAATCCTTTTTGTTTTTTCAGCAGACTCCTGGCCGGGTCCAACACTCCTTAATGAGGGAACCAGCATTGTGGCAATCTGTTTTCATGAAGCTGACCATCTGTACAGTAATTATTTGTTAAAGAAAAATAAAATAAAACACATCCAGCACTGTCTTGGAAACTGGAAACACTGTTCTTTCATACTGATGTCTGGTTCTCTTGTTATCAGTCATGGGTTGAGCTTTTCACATCATTAATGTTCTCGTGGAGCCCGTGGTCTAAGTTCTTCCTGCAGAGCTCACGCTGGAACGATTTACCCGCTTCTGACGGACCAAAGTCATAATTTGTGATGTTTAGATGCTCTCTTGTTGAGGCCAGAGTAACGTTGTTTTGTTTGCCGTTGTATCTTTGATGATGTGCATGAATGACAAAAGAAATCGGACTCATTGCAGTCCAATATGTCGTTAGAAGTTCTGGATATCTGCTGGAGTAAATGGGACAAATCAAATGCCTTTTTTTTCCAGGAGCTTAAAGAACAGCTGGCCAAGTTGAAGTATGAAATACAGAACGGCCAAAACTTTCACCATAATTTCATGTATTTTGGAAAAAAACCACTAACTCCTGATAGGTTTCTTTGTGGGAACTTAGTGACTGCAAAGATGCAAAGTGAGCTCCATCCATCACCTCTCTACCACCTTTTTGTTTCTTTGTAGAGAGAAGTGGAGATGGCTCTGATGCCTGGCACCACCATTTCAGCCAATCAGCAAGGCTCCTGAACCTGGTCTGCTTTTAGTGCAGCTTTGCAATTCAGAGACACTCAACCATTTTCTGTTCACACAGTCCAGCCTTTCTCCTGCCATTTCTTCCTATTTTAGGAGATTGACAGATGATTTCCCTTTTCTTGTTCTTTCTTAGAGTGTTGTTTCGTAGCAACCGCCTCCTGGAAGGACTCCGACTTGTGAGTCCAATATTAATGTTCAACACGGAGGCATGCTGCGGATAAACAAACCTGAGGCCTGTGATATGAAACAGGATTTGAGGCTTAGACTGATAACTTCAGCTTAAACCTTGAACCCTTAATGTGATGGAGGCAGCTCACTTCTTACTAAGGGCGTCGCCATGGAAACTGACGCTGCAAACACGCCCAAGCTGAGAGGAACCTTTACCTTGGCATCTCTTGCTTTAGCAAGAGCATTTTTTATTTATATGTAGATGGATCTCAGTCAAATGATGTAAATTTTTTTTGTAGCATCAATTCCTCATTGTTTTGAAAGTTTTCTCATCAGTTTCTGGTTTGATTGGATCCATAGCTGATAGCAGTGAAGGAAGGTAAGTCACGGCCAATTTTATCCAGACAATTCTTGAATCCGTGGCATCATTCCTTACAAGGATTTAGCATACTTTTAACAGATATTCACCAAAAAACAACTTCTGTTAAGCCCTTTATGCCAGAGTTTTAGCTCCAGTGTTTAAGTACACAATTCTTAGATTTTTAACGCATTAACAGCATTTCTGAAGCTGAGAAAAGCTGTGCTGATAGGCAACACTTTACAGTAGTAAAGAGTTTACACAATCAACCTAAACCAGCTGATTCTGATGCTGACAAAAGTAGCTTAGTGGTGTGACGCACAACAACACCGCAAAGCTAAAGTTCTCTGAAAACGTCAATCTTTCTACTGTAAAAGCTTCTTTTGTCTCTGTTAGAATCTGTTGGATCTATGTTAACAGTGTAAACAGCTGAGGAGTTGTTCAAAGAATGTGTAATTCTGCTGACATCTCTGGTGTTGAAGAACATATATCATGCTTCAGCTTTTCATAGTAAACTATATCCATATATTTGTTTATTACCTTTGACACACTGAAGAACCTTTTTTTATTTATTTTGGATGCATCTTCCTACCTTGCAGCTCATTTTCCTACCTGGAAGGAGCTGTTCTTCACTTTGTGATGTCACAATGTGAGAACCCGCTCGTTTTTGTGGATTGGGAGGAGCTGGTGCTCTAAGCACAGGTTTTATATTAATACTCAAATGAATGAAAGTATCAAAATACCGCGTTGGGGGTATTTGTTGTGAGGAATGAACATTATAACACACTTAAAAAGTTGATTTTGAACATGGTATAGGTCCTTTGAAGGGTCAAAAAACAGAAGTCCTTCTCAGGGAGAAATGAAGAATACGTGAGTGAGTTGGAGTTGTCAGCATCAGAGAGAAGAAATGTGAAGCCAGATTGAGGTGGTGCAGACGTGTTCTTTGAAAGGAAGATGGAGAGCACTCTAAATGAATAATGGAGGCAGATGTGTGTGGACGACAGACGAGGTTGGTCGATGAAAAGATGCTTTGCAGAAAGATCTGAAGGTTCTTCTTCTCATCATCTACATCAGAGGCTTTCAGTGGGCCTATAAGCACGGCTAGTTCTGCAATTAAACCAAAAATGTACAACAATCTGAAAACAATTTCTTAAACTAATCAGGCAGACAGGAAGTCGGTGAAGGAAGGAGAAAACTGAAGAAACACAGCTAGAATAAATAGCCTCATAATATTTTGAAGCTGCTGCTCTTCCCGAACAGTCCTGATCAAAACAGAGCAAAGCTTTTCTGTCAGTCTGCTCTGATCTCCTGCACTCAGGTCATCCATCAATCACATCACCCAGCTCATGTGTCCTGGATCTTCTCTGTGTGGCTTCTCTGGCTTGAAGTTTTGCATCGATGACTTCTGGTTTGGACTTTGCTTTTCTGATTGATTTCTTTTTTAGCAGAAGAATTTTTCCATCATCTTTTCTCCACCCTGTTGAAAGATGGAGCCCCAAAGACTTGTAGTCTCGTCGAATCAATTTTCCTCTGAATATGTATGATGTAAAGGACAGTCGGCCTCAGAGAACGATATGGAGGGAATTGGGGGAGGACAGGAAACTTGGAGCCAAGCTAAAGGTCACTGTGGATTAAACACTCATCCTCCAAAACCTGTGTACTGCTGCCAAAATGCCAAACTGTGCTTGTGTGCGCATGCACTTGTGAGTTAAGTGTGGTCCTAAGCGCTCTCCAGACCTCCAGGGTCTGTTTGCTTTTGCTCTGAATGGGATAGGTCAGCGTTTGGGAACACACACACCAACACGCCCACTTCCACACTCCTGGTGGTTCTGTGTGAGGACATGGACTTCTAGACTTCTCCTGGAGAGCTGAACCCAACTCCACAGCTCCAACGTAAAAGGCCTCAATCCTGCCTGTGGCCCCAGAGGACTTTCCCAAACTAATCCTAAAGATTTAGCAACAAATCAAAACCGTAAGCTTGTTTTGTCATCAATACATATGAATGGGTTAGTTCTAAAGGGGCCCAAGTCCAAGAGGTTTGTTTTTCCAGGAAATGCTTTTAGTTGCACAGCTTAAAGGGAGGCTACACCAAATGATTAATACTTTACCCAGATTTAACACCAGTTCATAGCTTACAAATGCTCTAATATGAAGCACCTCACTTTTATCATGTCAGAGGACTAGCAAACTAAAGTCTCTGGACTTAGGCCCTTCTTGCATTAAACAGGGGCACTGCCATATTGGATAACTAGTGCTGCCATCTATGGGATAAAGCTAAACCCATGAGAGGCCCAAGTCCAGGGATTTGCACTTAATGCATTTGAAATGTCAAGCATAGTCAATACATTACAACGGACTTGGGACTTTTTTGCACATAATCAGATGCTTTTCCCTTGAAGACCATAGAACATATAATATCTCTATTTTGAAAGATTGTGGACTTGGGCCCCTTTTGAACTAACCGATTCAAATATAGACAAAGCTTTTAATTCATGATAAACAGTAGTCAAATGTTACAATAGATGGATTTCTGCTGAAAATATCTCCCCAATTGACTTCACATCTCCCTCTTTGTATCACTGAGTCTAAGCATCCATGACCACCCATGTGTGCTGATGTCTGGTCATTGAAGGGGTTTTAAAACTCCAACTATGGTGTGGCCATTGTGTGTTTATTGTGCCTGATGATTGAAAAAACAACTGAAGTAAACTATCTTTGTCTCCGCCCCCTAGCTCTTACAGCCATGGCACACAGCTGTAGCTAAACGCTACCATAAGATTGGACTTTTTGTATTTCTGTTGCTGACAGCGTCTTCAGCTCCTCAACAAACCATTAAAAAACACTGCAAGGTTGAGAACTTTTACAAACGCCTGTTGTTTTTTTTACAGTTTCTTTGAAAATGAAGAGGTGTTTTATTGTCTCGTATTAAAATGAAAATATTTAATAATAGTTTTTTTATTCATTAGAGATATTGTCACATTTTATTAATAACAAAATGTGATGAGATATTAAGGTGAACCGTGATTATTTGTGTGTTCACAGCCTTTGACAGCTGACAAAACAGCATCAGAATAGTTTAGCTCAACTCAGGCTGTTGTGACTAAAAATACAAGCTTTATTTTTTTTTCCCTTTGGTAGTAAATATATTCCAAACCTACTGGAACCATTTGGGAATAAAACAAAGTGTGATCGTCCTCTTTTCCAGCAGCGACAGTATTCATCTCAAACGTTAACCTGTGTGGAGGTCATGAATGGCCCGAAAAGACCTGATGAGGTCAATCAGGAAGAAGCTATAAGGGGAAAGGACAGGCAGAGGCTTGACGTTCAGCTGCTGTACAAGAGGGAAGGACATTTCCTGCATGGGGGGGGTCAAAGTCAGGTAATAGGTTTTCCACTCCACAGCAGGGGTGCACATCCCCGCAGACGACCATCTGCCTTTCATTCCACAAGGACAAAGAACGGATTGTCTTATTAACACAAGGCCTTAAAAAGCCATTCTGTTGGACAGGTACCTGTTCACCTGAGGCTGCCAATCCTCTGCAGTCTTCAAACTGAGTCATCGTCTTCCTTCAGCAGTCCCTGACGTCTGATCCCAGCAGGAATCTGCTGCCATTTCAGGCTAACTGAACATTTAATTCACCTGAGCATTAAGCAGAACCTTTCACACTCGTGATGAACAAATTCTCACTCAGGAATTTGCTCCTTTACGTTTTGCTGCAGGAATTTGAAAGTTTTCTTCTTTTTTTTAATCTGCTCTGTGGTGTCTCTCATTTTACAGCCTCTTTGTTGACTCATGGGCTTCATTTTGTACTGTCAAAGTCGTACTTTCTGTCATCTTGACAATCGTGCATGAAACGCCAGGAATGTGCAGTAATTTTGGTGTTTTTTATATAAAATTCAAACGTAACAATTGATTGATGTGAACATTTCTGCTGGTAGTTGTGCTTTGAACATGTCTCCATAACTGCAACAGACTTTAACATGTCAAATCATCTATTTTCTCTGCCTCTTTCACTCTTTTTTTTTTTTTTTTACAACACTTGGAGCTACCCTGCAGTGCTGGAAGTTGCAGAAAAAAGGGTTTTTAAAATAAAAATATGCTACACTCCAAAATGTAAGTGGATGGATACTCAGTTCGTAAGCAGCAGTGGGGCGGAGCCTCACAGTCAGACCAAATGGTCGTCCGCCTGCAGAGACTTTGATGGCATCGGAGCGAGTGTGCACAGCTTAACCCTGAGAAGCAATGGTTTGAAGTCCAGCACCATAGATTTCCTTTACATCAGACATGAGAGCAGAAACTCAAAAGTCACGTATTCAATTCAAGAAAATGAAGGTTTAAATTGGAGAGTTGGTGCTGATTAACATGTTAGTGGATAAAGACAAAAATCCAATTCTCTGCATCCCTCATTTGTTAAATTGTCGACCACTATGATTGCAATAGCCAATAAACCTCCTTTATATATATTGTTTTCGATCTACAATCATGAGGAAAGCTGTGACAGGTGTGTCGTACCCACAGTGTCAGGAGAGGAAGGGTGCTTTCTTTGCTTCTGGTCACCTGGTCTGGTCCGGTCACCACAGTAGCCAGATGGTTGTGTTAAGAATGGTTCTTACAGGAGGAGGGGGGGGGGGGGGGGGGTGCATCAGTGACTAATGGACATCCAAGCAGCTCAGATGCCAGGTGATATTTACCAGGAAACCTGGCAACTATAGGATGGCGTTTCATCTGCCGCGTCCAGGTGAACCTCAAGGCAGGAGACAGAAAGGACCAAAGGAGAAGTTGATGATGAGAGGAGAAGAAAAACACAAGAGGAAGTTTCCGTGTTCATTCCTTCTGGAGAAAATCTCCTGTCATTTCTGAAGTTGCAGCTGATTTGAGTTCACAGAGCTGCCACAAGAAGGAACAATGATGTTTGCAGTTATGCTTAACATATATTTCTGCAGTTATGGTTAACACAGATGAAGGTGGTCCTAAAACCTGGAAGTAACTAAAGAAAATGATGACATATAGATATAGAAATGTTAACAACCTTTGGGTATAAAAACCCAATAAACATCGTAGACATCTGAGAAGGAGAAGGTCACAAACGTCTGCTCATGAAATCATCATGACTAACCCAAACTGTTTTCACATTTGTGAAATATTCTTCATCATTGGGAATCAGGAACAGACAAAAAATGTTTCAGAAAGATCATATTTGTGACTTGGTAAATACGCTGGACGGGCAAAGTCTCCCTGCTCTGCTCCATTCTGATTGTCAGAAGAACAGGCAGACGGCTGGATCCGAAGGCAGCAAGTTTATCACCTCAGCTAAAGTCCACAAAGCTAAATCAGGGTCAGACAAGCAGGGTTAAAAAAGCAGATATAAGATCCTCAGAGAAGAGACGGGGTGGTCAAGATCCAGGCGAGAGTCGGAGCAGACGGCAGGCAAACATAATCAGAGACAGGGTCAGAGACAGGGTCAGAAACAGGGTCAGAAACAGGGTCAGAGACAGGGTCAGAGACAGGGTCAGAGACAGGGTCAGAGACAGGGTCAGAGACAGGGTCAGGAGACAGAAGATCAGGTCCAGATGTAACACTTGGCAAGGAAAGCAGAGTGGCACAAACTGGGTGAGGCTCAGCTTCTAACTGCAGAGCTGAAGTAGACTGTGGTTGATTGAGTGAATGAGAGTCAGGTGTGTGGCATCCAGGAAGTATGCGCCGGGGTTGCTGGGAGGTGAAGTGTATTCGCTGCTCCCGCCAGTGACCAGAGAGGGAAACAGAGCTCTGACTTCTGACACTGATGCGTCCACTTGCAGACAAATAGATCCGGGAATGACTTTGTCCTCTGGAATCTGGATCCATGTACAGCTGGATAGCTCAGATATTGCTTGCAACTTTTGTTGCACCGGGAGTGTTAGGTCAGGGTGTGAAGGGCTGTAAGCTAGCGGGGTAACATGTAAACAGAAGCTGGAAGGGGAGGGGGGTTGCTGTGGGAGGTGACTTTAGTGAACTCCTGCCGTTCAGCAGAAACTATGTCCTAGAAAAGCTTTTTTTTAGGCTAAAAATGGCATCATCATAATTAAAGACCACTGGGAATCCTTTGGAAATAGATCAGACGATGACCGCTACTGTCATTCAAGTGGCTTCAATAGTTCAGTCTGAGGAAACATGAAAACGTCTCTTTTCACAGTTTGTATAATATTTGTTTGTTAGTGAGAAACATGACATCACAAACATCCCCCAAAGTGTTTGTGTGTGTGTTTGGCTGCCCGTAGATGGATGAGAGGGCACATCGTGTTGAGTCTGATGAGAAGGCCTGATGCTCATTAGACAGCTGCTGATGAGCTGATGGATGCTCCTCAATTATGAAACACCACTTCAGTAATGATAAATGGGGGTGTATACGAAGGAGGCTCATGCTCTCCTTATTTTTATCTACGTCTTAAAACAAATAAGCACCGTCTCTGTTTATTGAATTATTTGATTTGATAAAGAAAGTCTCATTAAAACTAACCAGCAGAGTGATTCATCACAACATCGGCTCCATACAAGTTGATCTACTTGGAAAAACAATTTCAGAGAAAATCTTTTTTTAAAACCTTTTGAGGTGTTTGGTTTTAAATCTACAAATAAGTACAAGAAAATAAATCATAGAGAGAGTAATGTGATACTCTGTGTTACTAAAGTATTGGCTCGCCGGCCTTGACTCACATATGAACTGAAGTTCCATCCGTTTCTTTAACTCACTGAGTTCAGTATGATGCAGGTCCACCTTTTACTGCAATTACAGCTTCAACTGTTTCAGGAATGATGTCCACAAGGTTGAGGAGTGTTTCTGGGAGTTTCTGACCATTCTTCCAGAAGGTCATTGGTGAGGTCACACACTGATGTTGGTGGAGAAGGCCTGGCTCTCGGTCTCTGCTCTAATTCATCCCAAAGGTGTTCTGTGGGGTTCAGGTCAGGACTCTGTCCAGTTCATCCACTCCAGACTCTGTCCTCCATGTCTTCATGGACTTTGCTCTGGTCCCTGGTGCTCAGTCATGCTGGAAGAGGAAGGAGCCGCTTCAAACGGTTCCCTCAAGGTTGGGAGCATGGAATTGTCCAAAGTGTTTTGGTATCCTGAAGCATTCAGCTGGAGTTAAAGGCCAAGCCCACAAGCCCGCACCATAATTCCTCCTCCACCAAATTTTACACTCAGCACAACGGTCCAAAATGTACCGTTCTCCTGGCAACCTCCAAATCCCAGACCCGTCAATCAGATTACCAGATGGAAAACTGTAATTCATCACTAGAGAAGGCCAGACTTTAAACAGAAATAAAACCAAAGATTAAAAAAATTTAATTCAATTTATTTATAAAGAAAAAATTACAACAAAAGTCACCTCAATAGGCTTCATGCTGATAATATAATATATGTATAGTAAACATAAAATCATAATGAACACAGAGTCATAGAATTTAATATGTAATGGCAAAACTAAATCCAACAAAAGGGTGGTGAGCTGCAGATAACACAACTAAATCCTAACTGGAAAGCAAACTCTTAAATACTCTGAAGCTGTGAATGATTTTAGACTAGAATCTGGTGAGACGGTATCAGGAAAATAACACAAAAACAGAAAATAGAACAGGAAGAAAGAAACCAGCAGACAAATGCTCACCATAAATCCACCTCAGATTTATCCCTGATTGGTCATTCTTTTAGGAAGAGACTTGCGGTTCATGTGGAACGTTTTTATGCATTGAGGTTTTTTAAATCGGACTCTAGAATAAATCCTAAGTCTGTCTCATGGCTTCACAGCAGAAAAAAATGAGAGTTCAAAAGGGAAAAAAGAATGAACTGTAAATGAAAAGACATTTCAGGAGAAGGGAGAATGCTGAGTGTCGGGGTAGAGCTCACTTATTACTAGATGATCTCTTCTGCAGATGAGAGAAAGACGGCCAGGAGATCCCAGTGAGGAATTGATTTCCATCAGCAAGAACAAACGGCCTTTGAAAAGATGCTCTGATTAGGTCAGGCGGCGAGATTATTTCATCAATAACACAAAAGAAAAGCTATTTCTCTTTATCTCTGTGTCAAAACTCTTTTTCCTCGACTCAGTTTGAGAAATTCTGGAGTTCTGTGGTGACAGAACTCTGTTACCGTTAAATAGGAGTTTAAACACTTCAATAGTAAAAATCTGCAGAAATGTAGCAAGCAGCCAATCAAACCAAACTCCCAATTTTAATGCTTGAAATAAACCAATAAATAAAGTCAAGTTATGGTGGTACCTTCAAAATAAAATCTGGATTAGATTAATGCAGAGAGTATTCACTATTATGCTGTGTCGTCTCTATTCAATAACTTGTAATGTTTTTGTCAAAAAGCAGTCCTAAATCTTTGAATATCTGGGCTTCTTCTCATTCTGTCAGTCCTTTTTTTTTTAGCCACAATATTGAAAGTCTCTTAAACTGAAATTCTGACGTATTTGATCCTCTCACTTCTGTCAGGATTCAGATAAAGTCAGTGTTGATAAAAGATGAATGCTAAAAACAAGTCTGTAGTGTAATCAGAATGCATTTAAAATAAAGCACCACTTCAATGTGCATTACACACAGAGATATCTTTAGTGTTGGATACAAAAACACACACACACACTCACCGGGTTTTTTCTGCAGACTCCTGGCCAGATAAAGATTGAAGACGCACCTTCATCCGCTCCAGCTTCACGATGAGCTTTGTTCATGAAGCTGTCCGTCATCATGTAACACTGACACACAAAAATCCAAGCTGTGATTCTGAAAAATAAACTGCATTCACTGCTGCTTGGTGAAAATGTACTTTGAAGAAAAAATGCCGTCCTTCTCAGAAAACATTGTTTTTTATATTTTTTAATACATTTTGAAATGACCCCAAGCACCAAAGCAGACACACTTACAAATGTCTATTTTTGTATCATCCAGGTGCTAATCCATGTGGGATTTCCTGATATCAGGGATTAGAACATTTTGTTAAAATCAAGTTGATTGTGGCAGCTGAAGATCAAGCATAGCAGCAGCATAATTAGAAATAAAGGAAAGTCGTGTTTTGATCATGCAGTTTATATCATATAACTTTACACATTTTTAATTTGCTTAAGAAAAAAAAAAAAAAAAATTCCCAGAATTTCTTTCTCTGCCTGATGATGTAACATGATCTTTATCTACTTTGCAGGAGTGGGTTTTAACGCTGCTGTTGTTGTCATTCGGGGTGTGGAGCTGAGTGGAGGCAGAGAGGCAGGAGCTCCACTGTGTCCTCCTCATGCTTGTTCTCCTTCGCCTTCCCTTTCATCCTCACACTCTGTCATTTTCATTTCATACCGGGCTGATGATGTGGAGCAGTGTCATCACCTGCCTGTTAGGAGTTTTTCAACCATATCCTGAGGAGGTGTGACTGCTGCTCTGCAGGCTCCCTGATCAACATCATTTGGCAGGCGAGTCTGCAGGAAAATGTGGGGTTTAATGAGAGGAAAAACAAAAACACTTGTTAGCTACTCACTCTGTCATGAGTTTATGAGATGACTTAACAGTTTTCATTTATCCATGCCTGTTTTTCTACTGAAATATCTGTTTTTTTTCTCTCCATTTAGTCACCATTTTGCTTAGTATTGCTGTCCTGGACTGATCTCATCCTCTGACCGGTTGAAACTAAACTGCTGTTTTTCGGTGAAAGAGACTTCAGGAGAACTCTCAGCCTTTACCTGCTGCTGATGTGGTTTATACTTAAAGGACAGGGAAATCCCCTCCCCATCAATACAAAGAAGGACATGGTGCTTTTCCACAGATGGTCTCCACTCGCTGGACACAGAACCTGTGGATTTATGTCGTTGTCAGGGTTTTTCCATGAACTGGAATGATTTTCTATCCCCTGAGGAAACTTAAGTCCTTTGAGGAGGACGTATTAAAAGATCTTCACTTCAGTGACATTGACCGTCTTCTTTAGAGAAGGTCTGGCTGGGGCAACAAATTCATGAAAAAGGTATAAGAGACTGGGCAAAATCATCAGACCACAAGACCAGGGGCCTCATTTATAAAACCTTGCGTAGGATTTGCGTCAGAAGTGGCGTACGGATGAAACATAGGACGTGCGTACGCACAGAAATATTCGGATTTATAAAACCGTGCGCACGCACATCCTACGCATCTTTCCCTTAATAAATCACAACCAATTCTAAATGCAGCGCAGCTTTTGCGGCTTCATGACACGCCCGTAGTTGCCCATAAATAGTCCGTGAAACGCCCACAAATGAATATTCATTGATAGCGAAACCATGGCAAACACAGAGAAAAAAAAAAAAACGGAACTTCACTCGATGTGAAGTAGAAGTTATCGTTGGCGAGGTGGAAAAGAGGAGAAAAATGTTGTTTGGAGGGCACAGTGTGGGCATTACTAATGCCGAAAAAGCACGTGAGTGGCAAACAGTGACAGACGGACATCAAAGTCGGGGCAAAAAACGTCTGGCGCTGCATCGCTAGAGTGTGTCTGCCACGGGTGGGGGGCAGGGGACACCGGAGCTGACCCCTCTTGATGAGAGAGTGGCGGCAATTATTGGGGAATCCCTTTTACGTGGAGTAGTGACTGAGGCGGGGGGTGGGGGGTGTCGGGGAGGACACCGACGCGCCAGATGCACCGGGTGACACCCCCCCAAAAGCTCCAACAGGACGGCTCGAAGAAGTGGGAACCGGCTCCTAAGCCACTCGTCTTGTTTGCCAGCAAGTCTTCTTGCTGTCTAAAGATGCGTTCACTCCCAATTCTTCCATTTGCCACATCTTCTAAGATCCAAGATCAGCCATTGTGCGTCATTACGCATTGTGATGGGGCATTTTATTTCCATCCATTTAACTGCATCTGACAAGCTACAGATGTGGGTAATAATCGACGTGGAAATGGGAAATTGTTCATCAAATGTCATTTCTTGTTGCTTTCTGAATGGTTGAGACATACGCCATACATTGTTTTATCAAAAATCAAACAAACTAAAGGCATATGCATGAATACCATAATTCAGTAGCTTACGAAGAAATGTTTTACTATGAAAACAACTTTCCCCAGTGGACAATTAATACGTCTGTCTGTCTGTCTGTCTGATTCGCACGCATCTGGCGGCGCGTGCACACGCAGCGGCTCTATCGGCTTTATTGTTTTTAAAAGAATGTATTTTTAAGTCATTTATATATTATTTTATATGCTGCTTGCACTGTGGGGTGAGAGGAAAGCAATTTCATCTGTGCTGTATGTCTTACAGATGCTGCATATTTGACAATAAAGCTGACTTTGACTTTGACTATATCTGCTCCTGATGGACACATTGACGAGAATATCAGTTTTGTACATTATTTCGTTCTGTTAACTATATTATTTATGAGGATGAATTGCACAACATGCCAATATTGCAGAACATATTTCACTTTTCTTTTTGCAAGTAAGTGTTCATTTGAATTTCTGTTGTAATTGTCGTTTGATTTTCTTTTTGTTTGTTTCACTGCTGATCGATCAAACAGGTGTTCGTGTAGCTGTTCATTGTGAGACTTGCTTTGTGAAGTCTTCATGTTATTCATGAGAGGCAGTATTGTCATTTTCATTTTCACGTGTTTCTTCCATCTGCAGACGGTGTCGCCGTTTCTCATTTCACCCGTTTTTGTGCGTACGCCTGGGTCAGAGCTTGATGAAGGACCGCACATTTTCCCGTCAAGTTTGCTTTTTATAAATCTCAACTATTGCGTAGAGAGTGGCGTACGCCTTCTTTTGTGCGTACGCAACGTTTAGAAATGAGGCCCCAGGACTCTGAAGAAGTCTAGAGACAAAAGGATGGTGCTTTAGCTTATGTCCATTTGACCAATTGGTCTAACCCAGTGGTGGGCAATTCCAGTCCTCGAGGGCCAGTGTCCCTGCAGGATGTTGGTGTTTCCTTGCTTTAACACAACCATGACAAACAGACTGTGTCATCAACAGAACTGTTCAGACCTTGGTGATGTGGGATGATGATTGTTCTTTAAAATCAGGTGTGTTGAAACAGGGAAATATCTAAAAACTGCAGGACTGGAATTGCCCACATCTGGTTAACCCATGCAGCCAACATAATCTCATTGATAGAGTGAAAACTTAATTCTCAACCTCTACTGTGGCAGTCAGATTACAGACAAAAGGGACTTGGGACAAGACTCCCAAAGTGTCCTTCTGAATGACATCCTTTTGGATAAATGTCAACAATCAGAGAAGAGGTCTTTGTGAAAGTCAGTGGTGATTTTTTCCAAGAACATCAGCTACATCTTCTGCTGCTCTTGTTTGACACACCATAACCTAACATACGCTTCGCATCACAACCACAGACGGCATCTTTGACTGAACGCGTAAACCCAGAAACAACTTAGGACTCGGTGAGTGGCTACTAAAAATGTGTTAGCAGTCAAGGTTATGTTCAAGATCAGAGAAAGAATTCCTAATCCAAGCAGGATGTAGGAAAGCTGCGACGGACGAACATTCATGAGGATCATCGAGGATGCAAACGCGGTGAACATTGGAGAAAACTTACGATGACTTGGTTGGAGGCACCAGATGAGGTGAAGATGTGGTTGGGGTTGGAGTTGGGTCAGAGCCTGGAACTTGACTTGAAAACCCTAAAACAAGTCAGTTAACCACTATAAACTGCAAAGAGAGTGGAATGGCGGCATGTGTACGCAGAGGAACACCGGGGAGAAAAGTTGATTGAGCTCAATGGTGACATGGGAGGGAACTGAGGGACAGCAGGGCATGGTTGAAGCATATGATGAGCATGTTTTGTTGCTTACCATCCTTAAATGTTTAATATTTACACTTCATATTAAAACACATAGGGTATATTTGTGTTATTATATGTGGTGTGATTGTTAACATGTGACATTTGTAGATAATCTAGGTTTTTGCCGCATTTTTAGAGATTGCTGCAGTTTCATGTTGGAAACAATTCCTAGTGACAGAAGATTTCACCTTATTATTTATAAATGACAGAATTGTTCCTTATTTCTGTTTTTACCTGGATGAGTGTTTTTGATCTTCATCAAATTCAATAGCTGTTTTTTTTTTTTTTTTTTTTTTGCCTAAACACTCAGCGTTTAACATCACCAGAGCAGATACAGTTAAATCAAAGCTTGTTCTGACACACCACTGGAAGAAGCTTTTTAAATGAGGGGAACCATGAGGCAGCTAACTGATCTGTAAAAATAACATGACCCATGATGTTTACTTTAAATGCAATCTTCTCGTTCGCAGGGTTCCCCACAGTGACAGGCGCCACAGATTGCTGGAATATTCACATTGCTGCATGCCTGGATGTGAATGATGGCAATTTAGTAAATTGCAACCATTCCTCTGCATGCCAGAAAACATTATTCAGAATTCCCCAGAGCAAAGCCTGACTGTCTCCCCTGCTCTCTGTTTCCAGTTCACAGGCCTGACTGTTGAAAGTGAATGACGCCTTGTTATTCACCATGAATGAAAAACCTAATTGTTGCATTAAATTATGCATCATTATTTAATTAAGCCATCCATCAGATTTTCAGTGGATGTACATTCCTTGCAGTCAGTGAGGTCTAATGTGTTATTGCAGTTTTAGCCGTGGAATTAGAATTTGACGTCATTTAATTGAAAAATGTGATCAAAACGATGTCTAAGCAGAAAAAATGTTGGTTCTTTGTTAAAGTGTTGACCGTAAATCATCCATGTTCATCTGTTGCCACCCAAAGGCTGTTTGACGGGAAATAGAACTTCGTGGAGGCATCGTCCTACTTAGCTCTGAGATCCACATCTTCAGCCTGCAAGAATCTGTTTAAAGATAGAGGGCAGGTACACAACCCCCTATTGGAGCCTCTTTAACACCAGATATGTTAGTGACACCTGAATGACACCGTAACTCTTTGACTGTTTTTACAGTCAACGTAAGTCCGCTGATTCTGAAGCAATGTGGAGAAAAGCAACTTTTCGTATTCGGCTTTGCAAAGATGCACAACGCATTCCAAACACAAAATGTTGCATGTTGGCACTGAGGCGCTTTTCTCCGCTTTAGAATATGAGAATATGGGCCACTCCATGATATGTGGGGCCTAAATTAATGATTTAATTACATTAATTGCCTAAACAGTAGAAGACTTACAGTAGCTGGAAGGATGCTAAAGCTTAGGTGGTACACTTGGCTCTTGACTGTTAGAAAGCAGAATGGAGCCGTCAAAGGAGATTTTAGCATAAATGCCGTAATAAGAACATAGTAAGAACATATGAAGACAAACCACAAATGACTGGCGTGTGGTGTAACAATGCCGTACAACAGCATCACATCCTCGTCATACTTCACCATACACTTACCACACGCAATGGTACGTTCCATTTTCATGAAATCATTAGGGTTCCTGCACGAGCCTCAAGGGAACAGCAAGACACACCTGCGTTCCACCCTATATGAGGCCTCACCTCTTTACAACCCTCCATGGACGACCCCAAAACCCACCAAATGCACTTGGATCTATTTCCCTTGAAATAGGGCTCCCCTCCCCCGCTTCAGTTTGGAGTCCTCCACCCCAATCAGTTTGGATCCTGCAGGGTTTTCAGAGTGAACCATCTCCACCTCTGCAGCATCACTCCGCTCCCTATGATGTGTGGCCTAAACGCTTTTCCCGAAGAATGGGATTTTCAGGTCCAGTGCAGCTCCTTTAAAGAAAACATTAAGAAGTGCTCCTCTCCAAACCTGAAACACACAAACACTCAGCGGCAGGGACAAATTCAAAAACATGTTTTGTACTCTGAGAGCGAGCCACAGCTTGTTTTTGATGCAAAGAGGCTGCCTGGAGGAATAAATGACACTCTGGAGCTCAGCGCCGAGACATCGCTCCTCTTTCAACATCATTTTTATGCTTTCTCCGCTGCTGGGATGGAATCTGAAGCAAATGGACTGTCTGTTGTCAGGATGTTGAGAACATACACAGACCTGTGGATGTGATTTCCAAATGCATGACCTCCTGCGTGCAACCCTTCAAGTGTGCATTGTTCCACTTGTGCATAAATTGAAGCAAATGGAAATCATTTCTGTTCAGACTGGATGTCAGATGCACCATCATTACAAGTCGGTCAAGTTTGTGTGCAAACACCATGTGCAGGAAAATAATACTTTTCTCCCAGACCTTCTGTAGGGGATTCATTGTTAAAGTTATTTTTGGTAGAATAAAGACCTGAAAGTCAGCCAAAAAGAAGGACTCCAAATTCTCTAAAGTCACCGCGTAAAGGTCTACTCCATCCAACAGTTCTGGACCATGTACCATGAGAAGGATAATTGAAATCTTCCACATTAACCTTTTTTCTATACTTACATATTTTTCACTGTAAGCAGTAAAGTACAAGAGGCCCAAGTTCCAGACCTATAGATCCTACAAGACTCTATTAAATGTGTCTTTACTAAACAAATCAGTGGAAACCTTTCCCCGAATTTTCACTGGTCCGTTTGTGATGCGTCTCTGTTGCGTGGTGAGTCCATCTCACGACCGTCAGGTAATTTACTTTGACTCTGTTGTGTCTGTTCCATCCCCCTCCACCAAACAGACACTTTTATTTTGAAACCCAGACCTGGCAAAAAGCCAGGGAACCAGACGTGTGAGCGGACCGGAAATAGAACCCATGTGTAAAGCTTGCATTGCGGTACATGAATGTTGTATTTGTTTTTTTAATCAACACAACGCAACAGAGACACAACGCAACAGAGACGCACCGCAGAAACCAGCGGAAATCAACCTTTAAAGTACAGACTTGAAAACTTTTGAGTTGTTATGGCTACCATCTTCAAAGGAGAGGGAAACGACATTCAGCAAATACAAATAAACTAGTACTCTGTATGTACCAAGTATGAACAGGAACTGAAGAGTGAAACTAACAAAGATGGAAAAAAAAGTGATACGCCAGGAAAACCAAACAAAGTTGCTGTGGTACTTAATAAAGTTTTTACTACCTCCACGGTTTAATGACATCCTGGAGCACTTAAGCTTTAACTTTATTAATTTATTAGGGACCATATGCATTGATGAACATCTTTTCCGAGTCATAGATGTAAATGTACCAGATTATAGCAACAATGCTGATTTACATCCATAGGTCCTTGGCAGAGAATCCAGAAGAGGATGAGACATTAAGTCTTGCAAATACAGTCACATCCTGTGAAAGCACCTCATGTGACAGCTTGATAGTAAAGGTTAAGATCAGCATGTAAAATCACAGGTCCAAACATGGATTTATTTACATGCCCAGTGAAGAAACAGCTGTGGTGATTAGAATCTTGGAATTATTGGAGTTAAAGATTTAATAACTGAATACGATTAATGAATTAACTTTGTATATATTCTTTCAAAATGTGTATTTGTTAACTCGTCATTACTGTCTGTACATACTTGTGCCAAACTCCATGCTACTGTGACAAGGAAATTTCCCATTCGTGGGATTACTAAACAAATCTAATCTAATCTAATCTAATCTAACAAAGATCAAAAAAGCCAAAGCCAAAAGGAGGGAGACACACACATCCTCTTCAGAAGACGTTTCTTCTTCCTCCTAAATGCTTCGGTGGAGATTTATCTCTGCCCCTCAAAGAAAATCATTTGATTGAATTTTAAAGAAGGGCTTATCACTTTGCATTGACATTGAACAGATGTAGGATGGAGATTTCCAGCATGAATGCCTGTGTGTCATACTTTGCTCATGCTAAGTCTGCTGCGTGCATTCCTTCTAATCCACTTCTTCATGGACAGGCAGACAAAAGAGATGTGGATTGGAAATTGAATGTGTGGGCTCAGCTGAAGTCACGCCGTCTTCAAGATCAAGTACCGTTCAAGAGTAAAAAATGTCTGAAGCTCTGAGTTGGTACATGGGGTTCATCTGAAACACTAATGAAGAGATGGAAAATGTAATTCAGTGATAAAGGAAACTTCTGAGATGTAAAAGGTTTGAGTGGCATTAAAAAAGGTGGTGTGTATCCATTCCAACAAACAAAACATCCATCTATTCACCCAACTATCCATACATCTACCCACCCTTCCATCTACTCATCCATCCATTCAATTATTGGTTCCTCCTATCAGTCATCTGGCTATCATCCAACCCACCCAAAGATCTATCCATCCAAATATCCATCTTTCATAAATCCACACATCATCCACCTAGTCATTTTTAGAATCCTCCATCTTATAATCCATCCATCCATCCATTCAACCATCCATCCTTTCATATACCTATCAATAATTTGTTCCTTCATGCAGTGGTCCATCTATCTTCCACCCATCTATGATCAATCATCCATCTATCCAAATACCTATCCTTGCATTTATTCGTTCATCCACCCAACTATTCATCCATTCAAATATTCATTCTTCTATCTACCTACCCAAATTCCATCCATCCATCCATCCATCCATCCATCCATCCATCCATCCATCCATCCATCCATCCATCCACATAATCATGTCTTAATGACAGAACCAATCACTAAATGTTTTCTCTGATCCTTTCTTCTTATTGTTGCACCTCATTTGTTAAATAGTCATTTGTAGAGATTATGATCACTTTCATTTAAATTTAGAAACCTGATGGCGACCAAATACTTCTGCCATACATTCATCCATGTCTATTTGCATGTGATCACCCACAGAATGCTTTTACATACTCATGACTAAATAAACCTTTTTGGTATTTTAACTTTACAAATATTTAGATCACATAACGGCTTTAAGCACTGAAACTCTTTCCTTTTGGAGAAGTGCAAAAACCTTTTACAACATAACTGCTGTCTGTCTGTGTTTTCAATTATCTGGCACTTTATTTATGTCCACACTGAGGGAATAAGTATGGGGTTTAAATGCACAAAGAGGGAATTCAAATACAAAGTAGTTTCTCAAGAAAATAAAGAACCAAGGCTGCCAGGGGGGGGACTTTGTTTTCCTGCAGCAGCAGCAGGAGTATGCATCCGTGAGCTCTGCTGACTGAGGAAGACATTTATTCTTCCAGCACATAAACTGTGCAACTTACAGTGTGAGATAAGGATAATGTACCATAAGAAGAGATATTTTTGGAAATGGAGCCAGGTTCTCCTTTAAAGTGATCCATTGCCAGCTATGCAACCCAAGGCAGCGTTACATCCTCTACAAAGAGATGTGTAGGACGCTTCAGGAAGGAAAATCAATGCTTCCAACAAACTGCACCGCAGTCCACAAGATCTATACTGAGAAAAAAATCACTGCCAATACGACACCGGAGGAACATTACACTGTGAACAAGCCAGAGGAGGAAGAAATGGACCCATAAAGCAGAGCGGGACAGTGTCACGGCCATGAAACATTCATTAAAGGCCAGTCCTTTTCCAGCGCAGACATTCTGGATAACTGCTTTGGCCGTACACTTAATATAGAGCTAAACAGGCAGAGTGCTTGTGTGGGTTTTGTAGAGAAAAGATCAACATAATAATCATTGGTACAGATGGAATTACGAAGACAGGTGAAGGGCGTAGAGAGATGTTTTAGTAAAAAGAGATGTTCAAATATAAATGTAAAGAGAAACTCAGGTGTGATGGACGAACACCTGTTGCATTTTGACAGGTATGTTGATTTAACAAAAGGGTATCTGCATTATCAGACTGAAGAAGAACAAGTAACCATATGGAAACACAGAAAAAATCATCCTAAAATCATTTCATATCTTTCTAAATAAAAACCTAATGAAACCTAAAAACCAGCAGCTGCAGTTGTTTTCACTTTATTTTGGCGAGTTTCTCTTTAAAAGGAGGAAAAGTGAAGGTGGACTGGCAGACGGATGAAGGATGTGCCATGACCACAGCTATCACATCGGTGTGGCAACGGCCGGTTTATCGCTAAACGACAGTTCATCTGTGGCGCTGAAGGGGAGGAAGGAGCCAAATGAGAAGAAGGCCAGGTATTATCACATACGTGCGCACCAACATGCACTGATGCACAGCTCTGTCAGAGCTCAGCGAGCGGGGAAGACCACGCTTTCTCTGATGGATGTTGATGTCACCACGGTTACAAGGCAGCATTCATTCCAGTATGAATTATGTATGGTCTTAAGTGTCGGCTCGTTTCTACTACCCCCCCCCCCTCCCCTGCTCCCGCTGTCCGCGCCGCCGTCCATCCATCCGTATCACTCTGCCCGCCTTCCCATCTCCAAGCACAAATAAGAACAAATTGAGGCTGCAGGGAGAGTGTGCGCCTCTAAGGAGTGTTTGTAGGCTCTGTGGGAGCATGTGTAAGTCAGAGCTGCCTTAACTTGAGAAAGGAAGATAATAAACTAGGCTCACACCCACACTCATCCATTTAGTGGAAATGTTTATGTCTCACATTACAGCGGAACGCTGCAAGAGTTCCACCTGCCTTTGTATCTGCACTTTAATGCCAACATGAACTGCTTTTGCGCTGATGATTGTCACATTTACACCAAACTTTGAGTAAAATAACCTTTTACCCAACTCGGATGTGTCGGTACAGTCAGTGATTGGTGGATGCTGAACATTTTAAATCTCATCAACAGAAAAACGGAAGTTATGTTTGGTTCCCAAACGACAGTGAAAGACTTGGGTCCACCTTAAGGAACAGGTCTTAAGGAACCACGACTTCAATGATTCTGACCTCAACAGGTGTGGTTAAATCAATAGAAAAACACGTCCCTGAAGTCAGCTTTATCTTCATAAGACAAAGCCCAAAGAGAAGGGGCTCGAACCCTTGTTCTATGGTAGCGTCTAACTTTGAATTGCTATACCTATTAAGCCAGAAATGATGCCCTCAGCTGGTAGTTTTGCCCTAAAACCTGCAGTACCTCTAATTCAAGTTCAAGTTGTTTTGGCCCTTGGGTTTGTATTTTGTCTCTTTCTTCATTACGAAAAATGTATTTAATTCTTAATTAAAGGTATCACTTTACTGTAGGTATCCGTTCTGCCATTCACAACCTGTAAG
This sequence comes from Oryzias curvinotus, assembly GCA_023969325.1. Lineage (NCBI taxonomy): Eukaryota > Metazoa > Chordata > Actinopteri > Beloniformes > Adrianichthyidae > Oryzias > Oryzias curvinotus. The sequence continues at coordinate 982,435 of CM043718.1, read as the reverse complement.
GGGATTCTCCTCCAAGTCTCAGCCTAAATCCTTAATCACAACTCCCCTTATAGGTGGACATGGGCAAACAATGGTCAAACCAGTACGGGGCATGCAGGTGACCCCCATGAAATTTCAAGGTGGTAGACCCCTCAGTGAACCCCAAAAGGAAAATGTTCATGCACATTTTTATGTCCGGACATGCTGCGGTCATAGTGAACACTTTTACAACATGTAAGGGGGAGAAAGGGTGGAGTAGGTGAGACGCAGGCATGTCGTACAGACTCCCCACAAGGAGTCCATTAGTGCTGTTCAGGTGAGACGTGCGTGCTCCTTGCTGCATCCTGACTGTTGGAATGAGACAATTAGACAATCAGAGTGTGGTTTGTGTGAGAATCCAGTGGAAGTCCTACAGGCACTTACGTATCACGTGCACACCGGGTGTGTGCTTATTTTCTCCATCAGTAAGGAGCCAGTATTTACACACATTTATGAGGACACAGTTGGAGAGCATCATCCGTACCTCATAGGTGTGTACAACTTACATCATCCTTACAAATACTTCAGGATACACGTGCGACACGAGCAAAGTGTCGTCCCTTAAGGTCACTCCTCACCACCACCCTGCACAGGCCGTACGCGTCAACCCCCCCTCATGTGTGCATGTGACTGAGGCTTAATTAAGGAATTGTTGAAAGCTGAAGTCAGAAACATCTGAGCTTCTCCCAATGTCATCTTAGACACGTCCAAGCCCAGAAATGCTCGATCAAAGGCACCAAACAATGAGAACATTTAGATGTGTCATGTTTATTTGTTTTAATCCTCAATATTTTGCTGCTGAGGACATTTTAGTGAAAACAGCAAATCTGTGAGAAGTTCATCCTAACATGAATAAATCATCCTGTACTGGAAGATAAAGCGTCTCCACCCACATTGCTGTCAAAACATACATGAAAAATTGTCATTTAACTCCACAGAAGGAGTCAGGAAAGCACAGATGACGTATTTGCTGCTGCTGTGTATGCAGACGATGGAAAGTGGCTCAGGCATGTCTTCCCACCGGGCTGCTGCTGCAGAAACTCTGTGTTTTCCACCTTCTCTCTCTGACTTCCTGCTTTGTTCTGCTGCTGCAGCCTCTCTGCCCCCTCATTAAACGCCGAACACTGCGTCTGACGGCGCCTCAACTTCTGAACACCACGTTACTCAGAGATTAGAGAAAACACCATTAAAATATGGATTCCCAGTTGTTCATTTGAATAAACTTCACCTCAAAGTAGCTTTTCTTCATCGTGATCTCAGGGTCAGAAATGATGAGATTTACATTTTTTGCTTCTCTCTTGGAAGTTAATTGAAAGCCGCAGCAGCTGCAGGCTGTGGTGACGGGACCTGCATTTTACGCTGGCAAAGAGAACAATCACAGTGAGATCCAATGATATAGTCATTCAACTTGATATGTGGATGTCTGAAGAAGTTAGAGGTGCATTATTCAGAGCAGAGAGGAAAACAGTTAGCAGATATTTTTCTCTGGTCAAAATGTCTTTGGACTTTGATTTGGGCTCAAATTCTTCTGTCTTTTGGACTGAAAGTCCTCTTTCATACCAACATCAAGTGTTTTGAAGTGTCAGCGTCTGACTTTTTTTTTGTTTTCTCCACCAAGAGCAAAACTATTTCTCATTTTCTTTGTGCTTTCTGACCTTCACAAAGGTTAGTTCACTCCAGGATACTGAGAACTCAGAGGAATGTTTGAGGACATGTTCATAAAAAATTAAAAATGTAGATGTTGAAATCAGCTCCATCCATCCTCTATGGTGCTGACCATGGTGCTGACCATGGCGCTGTCCAGCACTGTGATTTGAATGTGCTCAGTGCTCTAAATGTCATACTTAAGAAGCGCTGCTTTACGTGTTCTTTACGTGTTCTTTACGTGTTCTTTGCTTGGTTTGTTTGTACTTCTGTGGTTTTAACATCATTTATTTGTGATAAATTAATACATTTAACATAAAGAACCACAACTTTTCTCACTTTTTCCGCGTACGTTCACGTATGACCAGTTTTCATCCGTACAATATGCACAAAATGTATGCAGGTGTAGTGTAACACGGCCTTTAGATCACTATAGAAACACAAAAAGTCTCACAGTTGTAGTCCTTGAATCCTTTTAAAACCCACAGAACATTCTCATACCATGGAATCGTGTGAGAATGTCTTTTAGTGCTTCTGCAGCCCCACCTGCAGCATTGTTTGGAAGATTTATACATTTGTCATTCATAATCCTCCTTCCTTTGCTAAAGCAGCACACGTTAATGTTGAAGGAGCAGCTTTGATGAAAAGGATAAGTTACAGAGGAGACAGCGCTTTAATGACCGCCAGCCCCCGCTGAACCAACAGCTCGGACGGGATTGCGACCCGCTTTGCGAGCGCGCCCTCTGAAATGCTGTGTGAGCCTTTCAGGGCCAGGTGTTAATAGAAATATCAAGCGACTGATGGGGTGATTGAGCAAAGTTGGAGCGGCGATGAGTGCATGGGACGTTGCCTAGAGCCCAGGGAAAATGGATGTGGAGAGCAGTGTGGGCAGTGAAAACAGAAGAACGCTGGTCAGAGGATAGAAGCGCTCTGCAGAACGGGAGTGAGCCGAGGCTTTGAATGCAACACGTTTGCTGCACACCAGGCTGCCTTTAAAGCTAAGTGGGTTTGACTGTCTGTCAGGCCTGTTGTGAGATCGGGGAGTGCAACAATCAGTCTGAAGAAATATGTCAACACAAAAGCGGCGCTCACCTAAGATGACAGCGCCACAAAACCAGGAATAATAAGCAATTAGAGGCGTCTGTGTTCGCCCAATCAGGTCTTAATTAGCATGAAACACGATTAGCAGCTAAAAACTGTAGATAAGCCCAGATGAGTCAAATGAAAAATGATTCAGTGGAGTGCATGTTTCACATAAATGAATTTTTTAAGATGGTGAGCAGAAGTCAGAGCAGCTCGAGGAAGCTGCAGGCGAGGTGTTTGCTTGCAGGAACGACTCACTCACTCTTACCGAGGGCCAAGTATCGACTGTTTATCCTTTCATCTGCGTTGCAGCAGCATGATGCCACGCGGAGAGTTGTCAGTTCAATTAAAGTTCATGTTCTGAAGACGCGCTGAGAAACCAAATTCCTGACAGATACACAGAAAGGCTGTTGGATGTTGTGGTGTGGACCGAATACCTGCTGCCTGCTTTTAGCATTAACCTCTTTACAGGCTGAGTAAACACCTGCTGCTCAACACTCAGTCCCCATAGCTTCTTTATAGGTTAAGCCATGCTTCATCTGTCATTTGACCTCCAAGCACACAAGTTTTGTGTCCCACGTTGCTGAGCATTTTATGAGAAACCTGTTTTGTGTTTGCTAATCTGCGGTCAGAGTGACAGCATCACATTAAGATCACATCAAGATGTAAATGACATTCACCATCGCATTGCTGGACAACACTGAGAAATGTTTTCATTGACACGGGAAGAAGACGACCAAAGTGTGAGCAGATGTTTTGTTCCATGAGTAGACGGAGGAGTTTTCCACTCCAGCAGCTCTGCCTGAACCTGATTTGCATTTCCTCAAAGTAAGCAGAAAGGCAGAGGATGGACAGAGACAGAAAGGGACGGTCGAGAACAGAGGAGGATAGAGGAAAGAAGAAGAACCAGGAAACCAAAGTCTGAAAAAAAAAGGAATAAAAAAAGACGTTCCTGTTGGAGTTTGATAATGACTGTAAAACCTTGTATTCCTCCTTTAGGCAGTGTCACACTGTGTGCATTTTCCTCGTATGTAATGTTGTCTTTCGTGATACATGAGTGATCTACGTACCTCATAAGTGTTTTTTTTCGCGTTCGTCGTTCATCGTTCGTCATTTGTTGATGGGCTCAGATGTCATCGAGGGTTTCAACTGATGGGTCTTTATGTAAATTTGGTTTTGAGCTGTTCAAAATATTTGTCAGTTGAGAATTATGCACATCAGTTACCTAAATCCTTTGCAATTGTGTGCATGTGTTAAAACGCCATCACTTCAAAGCTGGAGGAAGGAAGTCAGGTGTTTTGGCCGTTGGTGCCAGCAGGGTGGCGAGCAGATCTAAATCCCCCCCCCTCCCCCGTCCAGCGGCGGCAGGCGGCAGAGAGGACACCGGTGTCCTGGACTCCACTTCCACCAGCGCCGCTCAGCGGGACGGCACCGCTCAAAGGAAGCGGAGCATTGTGGCGTCCATGCAGCTGCTCGGCACTGTGGGTTGTCTTTGTACTGAGGATCAGTGCCGCCATCAGACAGAGCGCCGCGGCTTCAGAGGAACACAAAGGCATCAAATGCAACACAGGAAGACACATTCTGGCAGCGTCCTGTGATGAGCTTTGTGTTGTGGTTCAGGGGAGGAAGCTTCATGTTTGTTTCTTTATGCTCAACACAGGTCAGAAAGTGAAGCTGAACGTCTCAGATGGAAAGCAGACAGAGTGATAGAAGGATGGATGGATGGATGGATGGATGGATGGATGCATGGATGGATGGATGGACAGATGGAGGGACCGATAAAAAGACGGATGAATTGGTGGGAGGGACAGACGGATAGAAGGACAGATGGATGGATGGATGGATGGATGGATGGACCGATAAAACGACGGATGGATTGGTGGGAGGGACGGACGGATAGAAGGACGGACAGACAGTAGGACAGATGGATGGATGGGCGAGGAACACCCTTGTGGCAGAGGCATACACAGCCCTTCGCCACGAGGGTTTCCCCTTAAAAAAACGATTTGGGACAGCCCTATTCCTCCAAATGCCCCTAAAGGAGCAGTAGGGAAGAGCCAGAGGGGTAGAAGATGACAAATAGGTATAATGATCTTCACCTATGTAGTCAGTACTTACTGAACATGTTGCATTGTGGGTAGCAAAAGCCTCTCCTTAAGGAGAATTTTCTATAGAACTAAATTATTTACCATCCCTTCTAAAATGAAAATAAAAAAATGTATGTTAATGATGTTGCTGCAACAATCAATTAAAAGTTCAACTCTTCCAACCCTTTGGGTGAATTCCTTACTGTGTGAGTATAATAGCTTTTTCTCCCTCATTTGGATTTGATTGTACATTATTGTTGCAACAGTGGACCAACAGGTGGTTTTGGCTTCATAGGTGTAGATGTTGTTTATTTTTTGGTAGGAGTTAGTCTCTAACTACATTTATTTTTATTTATTTGCTGCCTAATGATGCAGTAAAAATGTGGGGATGAAATAAATAATAATCTTTGTAGCTGCTTCTTATTCCACAGCGTTCTCACAAACTGGACTTTGTGAGATGTGTTCCTGCATAGCTGCTTATTAAATTGTCTGTAATTATAGAAAACAACAGGATGTTTCCTTTGCATTTTACTCTTTAGCTGAATTAAATATACATTAAAAGATGCATAAATGTATTTATTTTCCCTGTAGGGCAGAGCCTGTGCCAGACCACTTTGTTGCAAAAAAGCGACATGTGTATAACTTCTCTGTGCATCATATGGTGGAGGAAGCATAAATTATGTTTCCAAAAGTAAACAAAGAGAAAAAAGGAGGAGTCTTAAATGAAAATATTAATGAAATATTAATATGAAATATTAAGTCTTCCTCTCTAAACCAGATGGATGCATATGTTTGGTGTAAAACATTGTTTATCTGAAGATGACCATGAAAATCTGCCAAAACAGAATCTTTTTAAAAGAATTTAAACTTTTTTAAAGGTTTAAAAAACACCTAAAGACCCAACAGTGTGAATTCTTACTGTATAATGTACACAAGTGTACATGAGGCAGCCCCATATCACTGAGAGGGAGAACAATGTGGTGCCAACATTGAGCTGAACATATGACAGTAATGACACGCTGTCAGCCGGCATCACCGTGTGAGACTCATTACAGGCAGCCAGCCTGAACAAACGCAGCCGTTCGTCGGAGGCGTGTTCACACGGCCGCGTGCACGTGCTCTCCACACATGCACGTGTCTGTTCTTAAAAGGCCTCCATCCTGCATTTGGCAGTTATGGCTGGGAAGGAATTTTCTGTGTTTTGCAGCCAGTGGGGCTGAGCTGCGTTCAGCATGACAACGTCCTGCACCCGTGTGCTGTGATTTTCTGGCTGAATGCAGGTCGGGTCTCGGTGGTGTTCTGCGCCCTGCAGCGGTCTTTCCTCTCCGTGTGTGGTATTGGATCTGCTTCTTCACCAGCAGAACGGCCGATCATCAGAAAACCTCTGAATCTGGTAAAACGCTGGAGTTGGTGCTAAAAGACTTTACATCACTGGCTGCGTTTCTATCACACACATGAGCAAAGCAGAGCATGACACAGTTTTACAATTACAATGTTTGCATGAAATCCTAATCTACCTAAAAAAGAAAGACAAATCATTACAACTTAATGAGTTTAAGAAAGTAGACATTTGAATGCTAAACATTTCTGAAAAATGAACAGAAGAAAAAGTTTGAATTCCTGCTCAAATGCAGGTGTTCATTCTGACAGCTGAGCTGAAGCTGAGGATGCTGAAGTAGCTTTAATGAAATAGAGATGCCTTAAACAACTGATAATTACAAATTCCTTGCACATCTGTTTGTTTTTTCCTTTTATTTCTGTCACATTTGCCTCCCTGTCCAGTTGTGACCTGCCTCTGTCTTTAGTTTTTTGCTCTTCTGTTGTGGCCTGAGAAACGAACATTCACTCGATGGTGCAGCTTTGATGTCATGCATGACAATAGTTAGGGAATCTGAATCTAAGACATTCCTAAAGCGTCCCATTTGATCCATTTGCAGCAGTAAAATCTCAAACCACAATCTATTAAGCTGTGATTCCTGTGGCGGGGGCGTCCATGTTGCAAAGTAAATGTACAGATGCCATCAGAGGACCTTTTTTAGTATCAGGTGCGGCGGTCTGGAAGTGACTTGTTTTGAGAGATGTTTTCAGAGTTCAAATAGCTAATTTTATTGTCTGCACATACTTTTAGATTTATTTTTCAAACATAACACACACATTTGAACATAAAACGTATTAACACGTTTCATTAATGTGATGTTTTGCTTTGAGTTACCAGTGCTGAGGGAACCATTGTTACTGCTGCTGGAACCATCAGGTCAGGCCTGACACAACAATGCCTGCCAGTCAGCAGAGGCCTTATATTCAGCAGGCAGCTAAATGGACTGAACCATCACCCAGTGGACAAGGAAATCTTTTTGTATTTCTTTACTGTAGTTTCTATTTTCATGTTCCTTACTTTTATTCAATGTGTATGTTAATTTATCACATGTTAGACATCAGTTTCGTTTGTTTTCCGTATTTTATCTTAGTCTTTTTAAGTTCCCCCTTGTGTGTCTAGTTGGTCTGATCAGCCACTATAAACTGTATGTTCCCTTGTGTTTTCAATCAGGTAGATCAGTTTAGGTAAGTTTGTTCGTCTGTTCAGTTGTCCTCTGTTACATTTAAAAGCTTGAGTTAATTTTGTTACTTTGACCTCTTTTAAGGGCCCACTTTTGCCCATTACACGTTTTGAAAAATAAATCTAAAAAATGTTGATAAAATTGTTTGCTGTCCTTGTCTTGTACTGCTCGGTCCACCACAGACCATGAACCCATGGAGATGTGATTACTGATTACTTACTTTTTTGAAGTTTATGATACTTGGTTACTTTACTGTTTCTATACTTTTATGTTATTGTTTTTATACTTGTATGAATGTTTTTTTTTATTTCTATGCATAAGTCTTTTATTTGTTTTGTGTTTCTTGTGGTAAATGGACCTTGAGTCTGTAGAAAAGCTTCTTGGATTACTGATGCTTTTGTGCAAATCTTCAAAATACTCATATCTGATCTCTGAACATCGTCTGCGTTTTCCATGCATTGACTGGATATGAGAAAACAGTGTTCCTGCATTTATCACATGGGGTACGTTCTGCAAAAAAACTGTGAAAGGTGGAATAGGGACGGTAGAATTCCAAATCTTTAAAGGCTCCTCACAACAAATTGTCTACACTTTTCTCAGACACGAACATTTTCACACTTTTCTCTATTGTTTAAACTCTTACAGGTCAAACCTTCATTCATGAAGATTTATTTATCTCTGGCATCAGCACCAACCAGGAATCAGAACACAGTGCTGTTAAAAAAGGAAAAAAAAGCTTGAAAAGTTGCCCCTAAACGATCGACCAAACAGTGAGACTGTAAAGGTGAACCGCAGTAAACATTAAAACCAGACATGCAGTAAGTGCTTCCTTGTGGCAATGAGGCTAAAAACCTTTGACAGAAGCCCCTCCCACATATGTTTTATGAACACGTTTGATAAGTGTCAAGCGCTGAATTTGAGGTGTGTCAAAAGTCAGGCGGAGGATATTAATTTGACGCACGAATCAGGTTTAGTGTGAACGCATCATGAGAGTAAAACTTTTAACCTAAATGAAAATGAAAATGATTCAATGTCAAAACAAAGCAGCAGAGATGTTCAGTTAAATTCAATGTTTTTTTTTATGGTCCAACTGTGAACTAAGACTTGAATTCAGTGTCACATTGTTAAGGTTCAAAGTGTTTGGACTGTAAATTGTTTTATGCAAAATGATCTGCAGTTCTCACATATCTGTGTTTTCATATCTGACATGTGAGCTGGATCCTGGCGATCAGATGATTGGCGGTTCGATCCCCGACTCATATGTTCCACTGTGTTGTGGTTACATATGAAAATAGTTAGCTGATGGCCTTGGATCTCCATTACATGCGAGCTGCTCGGTTAATTCTGGATCCGTTTAAGCTTACATCCTAGATGCCTCATGACAGACATGTGGCATCTGCTAAGTTTAGACATCTAAGAGATAGAACTGCCCCAGGACTGAATCCTTTGAGATGCTGCTTAAGCTCAGACTCTTCATCTGACAAATGTGCTTTCTCCTGTGGAGGACAACTGAAGATGATGCACATGATCGCAGCATCACATGCATGTGTGGCAGCACTGAGCAGCAGTAAAAAGACACAAGAAAGTATTCCAAATCAACATTTAACCGGCATTATTGAACGTTTCTTTTCTTTTAGCTGCTCCTCATTTTCAGGAACTGACACTGAGAAGGGGCAGAGCTACAGGGGGAAAAAGATCAGCCCTTCCACTTGCTCCCAATTTTTAAATCGATATTAGTGTCGTTACAGGCAAAGATTAAGAAACCATCAATACAAGCTTCTTGAAGCTTTGCAAAACTAAAAAAGCAACGTTTTTAAACTAAACTTTTAAACTGAAATCGTTTGCTACGCCCTTGAATCATGTACGCCGGCTGATCCAGCATTATTTTTGTGAAACACATTAATAACACATCAATAATCACACAGAGTGAAAAATGTATTTTTGATCCTTTCAGCAGTAATGGCTGCTTACTTTCATTTCAGGATCAGTACCAGTATCTGTACCAGAATCAGCACTAGGATCAGTAACAGGATCGGTACCAGTATCATTACCAGTATCAGTACCAGTACCAGCATCAGTACCAGTATCATTACCAGGATCAGAACCAGTATAAGTACCAGTATCTGGAGCAGTATCAGTACCAGGATCAGTACCATTATCAGTAACGTGATCAGTACCCGTATCTGTACCAGTATCTGGAGCAGTATCAGTACCAGGATCAGTACCAGTATAAGTACCAGTATCTGGAGCAGTATCAGTAGCAAGATCAGTACCAGTATAAGTACCAGTATCTGGAGCAGTATCAGTAACAGGATCTGTACCAGGATCAGTTCCAGTATAAGTACCAGTACTAGTATCAGGATCAGTACCAGTATCAGTAACAGGATTGGTTCCAGTACCATTACCAGTATCAGTACCAGTACCAGTATCAGTACCAGTATCATTACCAGGATCAGTACCAGTATAAATACCAGTATCTGGAGCAGTATCAGTACCAGGAACTGTACCAGTATCAGTACCAGGATCAGTACCATTATCAGTAACATGATCAGTACCCGTATCTGTACCAGTATCTGGAGCAGTATTAGTAACAGGATCTGTACCAGTATCAGTACCAGGATCAGTACCAGTATAAGTACCACTATCTGGAGCAGTATCAGTACCAGGATCAGTACCAGTATAAGTACCAGTATCTGGAGCAGTATCAGTACCAGGATCAGTACCAGTATAAGTACCAGTATCTGGACCAGTATCAGTACCAGGATCTGGAGCAGTATCAGTAACGTGATCAGTACCCGTATCTGTACCAGTATCTGGAGCAGTATCAGTACCAGGATCAGTACCAGTATAAGTACCAGTATCTGGAGCAGTATCAGTAACAGGATCTGTACCAGTATAAGTACCAGTACTAGTATCAGGATCAGTACCAGTATAAGTACCAGTACTAGTATCAGGATCAGTACCAGTATCAGTACATGATTGGTACCAGTATCTGGAGCAGTATCAGTAACAGGAGGTGTACCATGATCAGTACCAGGATCAGTACCATTATCAGTAACGTGATCAGTACCCATATCTGTACCAGTATCTGGAGCAGTATCAGTAACAGGATCTGTACCAGTATCAGTGATAACACCAGAACCAGTATCTGTACCAGGATCAGTACCAAAATAAGTACCAGGACCAGTATCTTCTTTTTTTTAAATGGCACACACAGGATAGAGAGATGATTTTGGGAGGAGAGTGCTTTTGGACATCTGACATTAATGCCGTCATTCTGGATGGATGCAGGGATCAAATAATGAATGTATAGATGATGGATGGATTGAGATGGATGATAATAGATGGATTATTTATTATGACTAAAGGTACTCAAGCTCCAGGCCGTTCGATTCACAAAAAGGCCAGTTTTCCTTGAACATTTTAAAGCTCCTTAAGATAATATTATAAATAAATATTTTATAAGGTGTTTAAAACGTTTTGTGTTTTGGACCACTCCTTCTTCTGCAAGGCCTGCTTGTGGGGGAGTAGATGAACACTAGAGTTGGGGTTTTTTGTGAAGGGGGGGTTATCAAAGGATCTGGTGATGTTGTTTGCAGGTTGTTGGTTAGAGCTGCTCTGCAGCAGACAGGTGGCTGACAGAGACAAGAGGACAAGGAGATAAGAGCAAAGAGAAATCACTTCGGCATCACGCCACACATAAGACTGATGCTCACACACACTAACACAAATGCACAAACACAAACGCACACAGGCAGTTTATTTCTGTGGCTCAGCTCGGTGATTTGCTTTCTGTTCTGGTCTTTGTTAGGACCGTTCTGGCTACGGCGGGGATAAAGGGCCGCGGTGACGGCTGTCGTGTTCAAACACCAATTAATACGAAAGCTTGTAATTAATGAGGACAGTTTGCTGCAGTCACCACCAGATTACCTCAAACAAATGAGACTGGGGCACAGACAGTCACTGACCTCTGGTTCTCAGCGATACTTTCATTACTGTTAATCACTATAACAGTCTGGAATCCAAAGTGTTAGCAATGCAAACAATAGGATAAATGACATCTGAGCCTTTCTTTCAGGGTTTAGCTGTTCTCTTTACGCTAAATGATTTGTGGGGTGCAAAATCTGAGCAATCCCAGCTAAAGTCTGATTCCTCACCTATTCTGACCTCCTCCTCACCAGCAGTTGCATCATCTATTATGTTGCTGCTGTTTCAAACCCCACACAGTAGGTGACAGTATCCAGCTTTTAAACAAAAAAAAAAAAAGGCTTGTACACCTGTAGAAAAATATCTAGTTAAAAATGCATTTCACATTGCAGATGGATGTACTTCTGTAGCGATTTTCGACAATGAGTCTCATTCACCAACTGCTGGTGGCAGAGCTTCCATGCAAGACATCGTCAGAACAATGGGCCCAAGTAGGTCTAAGTCAACATTTTTATGGCAAGCTCTCTGGCCAATCATGAGGGAACTTGTTAGGAGTCCATACCCCTACCACTTGAAAGTGTCTACACAAAATCTGTCAATCAAATGTTGTTGGATGTGGGGGCCATCAGCCACGACACTGAGGCATTTGATCTGTCAGTTTTTAACTTGAATAATTTAAATATAGAAAAGAATATCACAAAAAAAGAGGACAATCAAGAACATGTTTAAAAACTGTATCAGAGTCATTCTGACCTATAGATTTTGGTTTCTAGGAGCCAGCGGGCACTTCCTGTTTAGAACTCCAGGAGGGGAGGAGTCACTCAGTCCAGTTCTAATATTGTCAATGGTTATTACACAGCAGATAAGAAGTTCACTGAATGAATGCTATGACTTCAATCACTCCCTATATAAGATGGTAGGAAGCACTGTGGCTAGTAGTTGTTGTTCTGTTAGCCCTCATGAGGCCTGTTGGGATTTTTTACAGTTCAATATCTACTGACATCAGCAGTTTTCGATGCCCAAACTAAAATGACTTGAATGCAGGGATGGATGCTTCCTCTGATATATAGAATGATTTTGTTTATTTCACCATTGACTATCATCACCTATGTGCTAGAGCAGCCCTTTTTAGGAGGGCTTTTTCACTGAAAAGGGTCTTTCATGACCGAGTCTTCACCTCTGGGAGCTGCTGAGAGCTCAACAGCTCTCTAACAATGGTGTAGTCTGAAAGCGGTTTCAGCAGAGCTCTTTTCCGGACGTGCTCTTGGCTCGATGATGGTCTGAAGTGCTCCCTGCAGTGGCATATTGTTTGCATCCATTCTGCAGAGGAAGGCATGCCGCTGGACCACAGCTTTGCCATCAGTAACCTGTCCATCTGCTTAAAGCATTTCCACTGTCAGAGAGGATTAATGGTTACAATAAAAGGGGCCTTGCATGGAGGCTGATAGCAATTTTCTGAGCAAAAAGTCATTTTGCAGATTTTCTCTGTGGCCCGGAGAGCCCAGTCTCATGAAGTGTACATGAATAACACGAGTCACGCTTGTAACGGCACATTTTCATTTCACATATATCACATTCTCCCATTAGAGAGTGATGAATGGCAGCCTTAACACGCCATTATTAGCAATTCTGTGGTTATTTTACAAGGTTAAAGCCTGCTGTGCATAGCAATGGTATGAGATGAAGGTAGCATGTTCCTTTTATATGCGTCACCCTGAGATCATGCAGACTTGAAGAAATGAGGTGAGATATTCGCAGAATCGGCAGCAACTTCTGCGTAAAAAATCCTTTGATTTTTGTCTCCGTTAACACCTCACGGTCTCACTGCTGTGAAGGATAACATTTTGGGCTGATTTAACTATCATGAGATAATTTGCAATATCTTTGTTACTCTGAAAATTCATCAAATTGATTTTGTTATGCTTTACTTCCAACACTGACTTGTGGGGAAATGTTGGAACAAGTTTATTCCTAGAAAATCCTTTAGGAATAGTTAAGAAAATGCTGGATTTTCTTCTGACTCTTTGTACTTTATAATAATAATAATAATAATAATAAACTTTATTTGTATAGCACCTTTCAAGATAAAAATCACAAAATGCTTCACATTAAAACACGGAATACAGAGAAATTAAAAAAATGATATTTTAAAAAGATAGGTTTTTAGCTGCTTTTTAAAAGAAAACACTGAGTCTGCAGATCTGGGGGAGTTCCAGAGGGATGGGGCCACTGCTGCAAAGGCTCTGTCACCTTTAGTTTTTAAGCGAGTTCTCTTAACAACCAGTAAACCCTGGTCACATGACCTCAGGGACCTGTTGGGAGTAGACCGGTGCTTGGCTGTTGAGAGCTGTGTATGTTAAAATCAGGATTTTAAAATGCACTCGGTAGCAGATGGGGAGCCAGTGTAGCTGGGTTAACAACAGGGTGACGTGGGAAAACTTGGATGATTTAGTTAAAAGCCTTGCAGCAGCGTTCTGGACAACCTGGAGCCGTTCATTCATGCATGTGAAGATGGAGTTGCAATAATCAAGACGAGATGACGGTGATTTAAACAGTGTATGTATTTTAAATGCATCAATTAACAGTGCTGGTTATGTTTTGGTAAATAGTAAATGGCGTATACTTATATAGCGCTTTCTACCCTCTTTCGAAGGCCCAAAGTGCACCTAAACTTTAATGTTTGCCTTAGTGTAAAAGACTGAATGGCCAGGGGTGATGAAGTTCATTCCAATGAATTCAGGTTTATGGATGTCATTTATATTTCCTATAGCAATGTTCAATAGAAGATTTGTGATGGGATGGGAATTTGAAATGGACTGTAATACATAAAGAGACTGAATTCAAGGAACAAGGGTCCAAAAGTCTCTGTTCTTTGTGTTTCTGGTACAGTTTTTGACGATTGATCAACTTAATTAATGAATTAATTTTTAGTCCCTCGATCCAACCAGATCTATCTGTCTAAATTTGTTAATCAAATCGATCTACAGCATTATAAAATCGCTTCAAAATTAAATAAATCAGTTATAATCCATCTTGGAAAATACCATTTGAATTGAGGCACAGTAGTTTATTTTACAATAAAGGTAAAAAATGACCAATCACAGCAGAAAACACACACGTGATGCAGCAAAAACAGATCAGTCAATCAGTGGAAACACTTTGAATTTAGCAAAGACATGCTAAATACAGCATGCTAGAATGTTCTAGGAATGTTCCCTTTGGATCATTCTGGAATTCAAAATCCAGTGTCAGGTGTTTCTCTCTGAGTCACACTGGTTGAAGTTTTGTTAAAGATGTCCTGGATCCATTTTAGGTCAGTGAATCAGATCATTCAAAATTAATCAATATTGACTATGAATCAGATCAGTTACCACGTATAAAGTGAATCCTTAAAAGGACTCGTTACACATCTACCATTTATCCACTCATCCTCCATCAATCCATCCATCCACAGAGGCCCATCTCAGCTAATACGGGGTTAATGCACGGCGTCTCTTCAAAAGGCCAGACCATCCAGAGAAGGAAGGGTAGTGCTCACGGTGCGACTCAATTAGCTTTGTTTGTCTATTTAGCCCCTCCCACTTCCTCCTGTTTAAGAACAACAAGTGACATTTACTGTACACGTCTGGAATTGAGTGTTATTTCTCCGTTTAGGTCACCTACTAGACTGAATTTAGAGGTGTGTGTGTGCACACATGTGCCTCTGTGTGTGTGTGTGTGTGTGTGTGTGTGTATACAGTACTGCTTTATAATGTCTGTATAAACCCCTATGTATGTGTGGAGCCACAGATGGGAGATTTGATAAAAAGAGACAGCAGTGGATTGTTCTTAGATTCAGCACAGTCAGAAGATGTGTGTGTCGGTGTGTGTCGATGTGTGTTTGACTGAGAGGGAGGGAATTAGAGCTGCCAGTAGTTCGATAACAATGTTAGAGTAAAGAAGTGTGCCTGCAACACACAAGCTGACGAGAAAGGTGACTTTTGGCAGAGAAAGAGAGAGAAGGCTCAGAGAAGAAAAGATAGAAGCAAAGTGTCAGACTGAAGGTGACGCTTCAACAACTGGAGGGAATTTTAAAGAAATGACAAATCCAGAACAACAAAGTGGAGTAGAAACATCAGAAAAGAGGGTAATTATATAGTTGTTTTTCACTTGTCACCACCAAAACGTAAGGTCTCCAAAAAACCTGAAAAGACAGATACAAAAACAAAAGAACGAGGGATTAACACATGAATCATTTCTAAAAAAGGAGGATGGGAAGACACAGATCTACCTGGTCTGGTCTGGTCTGGTAGTTAAAATTCAAGATGTCATCATTAGGAAGAAAACAGAAGCCTCAGGTAGAAAGATTCAACAGTTTTACCTTTTTAACATCAATTTAAATGTTTGTTTTTTGTAGACTTTCTTTTTCGCTGTCGGTATCGTTACCAGAAGCAGCTACAATCATGAGATCACAAACTAAAAAGGTGCAGCTTCAGATCTGACTTGCTGCTTGGGTTTCCCTGCGTGATCTGAGGGGTCAAAGGGCAGCAGCACGTGGTGTGCATCAGAGCAACAAACACTGGACACCTATGTCCACATTTTAACTGCTAGAATTCACATTTTTTAATTCTATTGTAAGAATCCCATCTGCTAAGGCCCACGTCAGAGGAATAGTTTCAGACTATCTATCTTGTTTTTTTCTCATTTATCCTGGTGACGTCTTGAAGTTGAGTCACGCTATCAGAGCTTTGTAATAACTCTTCATCTTAAAGATCCGTTTGTAAAACTTTCTCAGAAATGTTGAAGCTGTGCTACAAACCAAACCACTCCTAGCCACGTTCATCAGCCAGCTGCTGCTGCAGCCAGTGACTCGACCCCTCCCACACACACGGGGCTCCGACGTAGGCTTCTGCGAGTCTGAAGAGGATTTCAGTCCAGTCAGTTCAGCAACCTGCTTTATTTGTCTGTGAAAGTTTTCTTTTAACTTTAATGAACCTACATAAATAATAATTTCTTTGTGCAGATCTCAGCATTAAAGAAGTCAAATAACGGCAGTGTGTGAGGTTCTTCTGACAGATCAAAAGCTGCATTTTTCTTTTTTTCATTCCCAGGAGTCCAGCACAGACAAGGTGTCGTCTCATTAAATAGACTCATTTTGGTCAGAGGCTGCAGTCAGACTTGAATTTCATGTGTTTTGGATTTCCCTGAGCGGCTGCAGCCGAGCTGCCTCAGTTTCCATCAATGAAGAGTAAATCATGAAGTCTTTCATAGGAAGGCAGGGAAAGTATTACAGGCCTTTCAAAATAAAAGACAGATGCATTGATGCTTGAATAAACTTGACTTTCTGGAACTTTGTTTTTTGTTCGATAAAGGAGAGAGTGATGCATAATATAAAAAAAAAACAAGAGTTAAAATAAACAAGTTATTAAAATAAAGAGCTACCCATCAATACGAGAACTTTAAAAGCCATGAAGTGTTGAAAGCAAAGCCATCCTCCAAAATGCACCTAACCTGCTCCACTCACTTCTGCTGTATTTCTGAGATTAGCAAAGGAGCACTTTGGTCAGCCCCAGACATTTAAAGCTACAATAAGAACTAAAAGCAGCTCCAGGAATAAATCAATGCAATTAAAGGTGCTAAGGGCAGAAAGGGCAATTAAACCCACACACGGGCCTGGCTTTAGCTCTTTCAGGGGTCATGATTAAACATGATAATTCAATACACTTTGACAGATTTCACCTTTCTTTAGCTTTCAGATCTTTCCACAGTGACTAAAAGAACGAACCTGGCTTTGCAGAGCTGCAGAAAATGACAAAAGCACAAAAGGTTGCGAAGCGGCTCAAAATGCAATTAAAAAGGTGAAGACGAAGAGCAGGGATTTTATTTGCGCCGTTAGCAGGAGGCCAGAAACCCTGACATCCCTCCCCACTGGATGGAAACCGGAGCCCTCCACGGCTCACTGGGAGATATGAGCAGATACCTGCAGATCCTCCAGCCTCCTCACTCCCCCCTTAAGAAGCTTCCCCACACGATCAATGAGTCAGCCTTGTTCTCTGTGATGAAGAGCAGACGCCCTTCAGAGTCCCCTCATTTGGGCCCTTTGTATTCTCAAAGCTGCACATTCAATCATTGTCCGTCTTTGAAGTCATTAAGCCAAATCAGTTTCTGAGCGAAGACACAGATCTACTCGGTGAATATCTATCTGCTAAACACTCTGAATTATGTATGATCCGAGGCCGGCTCACCCCGTTCAGCCATCGCACATTTCTGCGTGCATTCAGTTTTTCTAGGGAAAGCTGTGGACAGAATATCAAACCCTTCAAACCACAAACATTAATATTTGTACAAACTGTAAAAAGGTCAGCAAAGACTTAAGTGGAGTTTGGCAAATAAGTGTCTTATTCAAAGAGGGGTCTACATTTGGTTCAGACTAAAACAAAGCCTTAGTTGCAGGCTTCTATATGGGGAGGTTGACCCGTACAGGAGCTGCAGGTTATCCGGGCCCATGGGGGGTCACAGAGAGAAGCAGCCACATCAAATACCCTAGTCGTGACTGCCCCTACAGGGGGATACGGGCTTTGTTTGGGGAAAAAAATTAGGCTAACCTGTACAAGGCAGGAAGGTGACCCGTACAGGTTACCTGTACCCGATGACCCGGTCAACCCAGAACCCGCAGCACCCGTACGGGTCCATATGACCAGGGCATCAAGGGGACCGCAGTCGTAGACAGGAGCAGTGGCATCTTCAGGGAAGCACAGGTGTGCCTTATAGTCCCCCCCCCCTCAAGGGATTTGACGAAAATGGAATGTGTGTGTGATAAGTGCATTATGAAGTATTCGTTAGGCTAATGTTAGCAGCACACACTCATGACGTATGGGTGATGCAGACGTACGCCGCCCTAATAATACACTCTAGTCATTAGTAAAGTGAGAGTACCGGCCCCTTCCTTACAATGCTGTAGGGACAAAGACATAAACAGGGTAAATAAACCATCAACACTTTGAGCTTAAACATTTCCTGAGTTAAAGGTCCGGCACAGTAAACACGCGTGTTGTTACGTTTCGTGGTTGCAGTCTGTCCCTGCAGTTTTAAGCTCTGCAGTTTCTGCTGTTGAACAGAAAAAGGAAGTGTGGCGAAGAGGATGGAGGTTTGGTGTGCGCACTGACTGAAATGTGTTTACAGCAGGTGAAAACAGCACATGTGACAGGTGCTGGTCTTTCCCCACCCTCATGTCTCAGCATGGGCTGGGGCTCTCTGATGGGCCACTTCCTGTTTTTGTCTCTGTAGTTTTCTCAACCTGCTGCTTCTCAATCCACAGGTCGCATTTGTCCGCAGGTTGGATCAGTGTGTGCAGTTGAGTGTGTGGATGTGTGCGGTATTTGGCTGCCGACATCAAAGGATCACCAGCCTGATCCTCCCAACACGACGCTAATGCTTCATCCTCTCTGACTCCTGATTTCCTCTCAGCTTCACCTGCCTAATCATCCTCTTCTTTGGCTTTGTCATCAACGTTTCCTCTTCTGGAGATGAATTGACCAAAACTTGAAAGTGTTGGTTCCTTCGTTCGATCTAACTCTCCAAGTAAGTGCTCTTGTAGTTCTTTGAATAAATACGTGATTTTCTGGTTGGGTGGCATTGAGATAAACAGCAGGAACAGGGTTTCCCTCTGTCACGCTGGTGCTGGAAGAACACTGGAAAATAGAGCAAATTTGTCTTTTCTTCACACAATAAACCTCGACTCATAACAAGAACACCTGGAAATAAAAAGATTAAACACACAAAAACTTAAGGGTACACACCATACACACACAATCTGTCATTTAACTTTTAATGCCGGCGCCAAACCGGTACTTGAAACGGTTCTGGTCCCTAAACGTTGCTCAAAAATGCTTTAAAAATGGTAAAACAAGCCAATTTTCTCTAAACATTTATATGTGATGAAGCAGTGTGACAGCAGGAAGGAGAGCACTTGAATGTTCCTCAGATGCTTTATTGCCTTCTTTCTTTTTTTTTATTGCCTTCTTTCTGACAGTCTGACATTTTCTGTCTCTCGTTTTCACACAAGCAGAAGACGCTCAACGCCACAACGACAAACATTTTTTGGAGACCAGGTCACTTTGATCCATTAGGTGACTGAATTTGAGTCTCTTGCTGTGAAGTACAGACAAACTTTTTCTCTAGTTGGCATTTTGACTCCGCCCACCCCTAAATTGAAAAAGACAAACCTAGACAAACCTAATTCCTGTCTGCTTTTCGGTCCAGCTAACTCAATACCTGACACCACTCCAAAACACCAAAAACTTGGTTTGCCAAACATTAATGTCCTTATCTGACTCAATGCAGAAGCGATGAGAACTTCAGACCTTCTGTCAAACACAAACCGCTGTCAGAACGACCAAACTTTACTTTCAGATGTATTGAAGTAAAGGTTTTTACCAATGCAACAGTTACTACAGCGCAGTACTTTAGCTTCGTTTACCATCTATTTTTCTGCGTCCCATCAGAATGACGGACGGACAGATGGACGGAAGGACGGACGGAGAAGGCCGAGAAAATAGGCTACCAGCAGGAGCAGCAGTGTGTGATGGGGTTCAGTGAAAACGACACGGATGATGACTTTTGGTGTTTTTGTCTTTTGGAATTGTGTTTCTCAAAAACAGATTGGGTTTTATTATAGAACACCCCCCCCCACCCCCCATCCACATCAGCAGTTATCCCGCCCACGTTCTCATAAGCAGGCGCGTGCACAAACACAAACACCTCACAGAATGGCACCAAGTCATCAGCTGGAAATTGGTGGTTTAGTCAGTCCTCTGCAGAGAAGGACTGTCACTAACAAAGACTCCCCCCACCTCTCCAGGCACCAGGCAGGCTGTGATTGGTATGTGCATGTGTGTGTGTGTGTGTGTGTGTGTGTGTGTGTGTGTGTGTGTGTGTGTGTGTGTGTGTGTGTGTGTGTGCCTCAAAGCACCCTAATAGTTCTTGATAAGAGTCTATCAGAAGTTGGAGAGACAGTGCAAATAAAGACAGATGGTTTGCACAGACACTTCGGGCTTGAGACGGTCGCTGCAGCCAGAGGAGGGATGAGCGGGACCCGCGCTTCACGGAGGGCGGGGGCTGAATCCACCGGGCGAGAGACCCTGGAACAGACACTGCAGAGAGAGACAGAGACGGAGACAATTACAGGCAGCTCAGACTCCCAAGAGGAAACGATGAGGAGTGTCCACGTCAACAAGAGCTGACACCTGTTCCCTCACACATGCACACACAACGAGGGGGAAGCGTCTTCCATCCGCTGACAGCAGCCATGAGTCCAATAACAAAATAAACTGCTAATATGCACATAAATAATCCAGCAGCGATAAAGAGCGAATAACTCGTAACAGCAGCAGATGAAAATCAATAATCACCATTTACGTAGAAATAATTGTAAGATTAAAGAGTGTGTTTTTCACATGCGGGTGTTATTATCAATGATCTTCTCACGGGGGCCGGTAATCATCCTGATGGTCTCAATTCTGCTCTGAAAAAGATCAATGACAACCTCATGTTACTGAGTTAGAATAATTAAAGAATCATTGGTGCAGGTCCACCATGGGACATGTTGATGTCTTCTGCTGCTTCTGCTCTGGTACCCACATAGGTCAACATCTTAGCCAATTACCAGGGAATAAAATTACATTTTACAATTGTCCATTTTACTCCTGTTTTCTTGTTACTTTCTTTCCTATTTTACTCTCCACATCCTTTAGGTTATCATAAACATTGACCATCTGCATGAGGATGTAGGAAACTGTTCACACAACTGGTGTTAAGTTGGTCAATTTTATTCTCAGATTCCTGTTTGCTCTCCAGTGCTCGAGTGTATACCCTCCAAGTCCTCCTGTTCTCTTTTTGTTGCAGTTCCTGACATATTCTGCCTCCTTATAGATGTTTGGTAATCCGTGTAATAATGGATTGGATTTATCTCCAGATGCTCAACTTTTACTTTTAAATTTCTATTGAATGTTTGTGTATTTGAGTAGCAATGGATGAATATGAAAGTTCCCTCGGGATTAATAAAGTACTCTATCTATCTATCTATCTATCTATCTATCTATCTATCTATCTATCTATCTATCTATCTATCTATCTATCTATCTATCTATCTATCTATCTATCTATCTATCTATCTATCTATCTATCTATCTATCTATCTATCTATCTATCTATCTATCTATCTATCTATCTATCTATCTATCATCAAAGTTCTTCCAGTACCGCTGATCATTGGATCACTGGAGGACCTACTCAACCGCCTGGGTCACTACCGTCACTGTGTACAGTCTACAGTGTTCTCTTGCTATTTTGCAGCATCTGTTGGTTTTGGTTTGACTTCCATCAGTTTGATGCGTTCTCGAGTTTGCACTTCTGCTGTGTTGTGATTCTTCAGTTAGTATCTTAGCTTCTTCTGCAGCTGCAATTCTGCCCCACAACACCTTAAGGAGGGTCTTCGTCATCCACAAAGTGCATGCTGTTACAGCCTGTTACTCTAGATGTTTTCAGATGATAGTCAACATAAACTAGATTTGCGGACAGTAAAGGTCTATAACCTCCATGTCTGTCCTATTTCCACAAAACACATTTTCTTTATCTTTTGAGAATGACAGACTGTTTTCCTGTTTCTTTGTTCTCTATATTAGATTGAAGGCTTGAAGATTCTGCCTTTGATTCCGTCGTTTTAATGGAAAGCTCATTGATCAGATTTGTTGCCTCAAAGTGCGCTCTCCTCCTGTTTCCTCACAGGATAAAGGCTGTGCTGCAGATTTCAATCAATGCCTTTTTGGTGATAAAGTGGAGGAAAGCACACTCTCATACCGACGTGCTTTTGCGCCAGAACAAAGCGGTAAAACATTTCAGGTGGGAAGTGGAGACAGATGGAGGATGTGTGAAACTCCAGCTCTGCAGTGCTGATGGTAAAGATGGATGAAACAGCAGCTGCTGCTGTCAATACAAACGCAGCTCATTCATGTGGCGCTGATGCACACGTCTGTGTCAGTATCATGACATGAGCAGCCCATGACACCTCGTCTTCTCACTTCAGTTCCTTCTTATGACTTTTTTACTCATTTATTAGTTTTATGCTTTAAGGTCCCGGCGTTCCCTCCTGGATCAATAAACACCAACCTTTGTTTCGTAATATTTCAGTCAGATGTTTGGGGAGATGTCTGACACCTTTGAAGAGCAGGATGTGACCTCAGATGTTAACCTTAGGGCACATGAAGGTTTGTTTAACTACAGTTTAGTATATTTTAGTCATTCAGCAGGACTTGACCACCAAAAAAGGACAAAATGTAACACATAAATAAAAGTTTCATTAACAATTTTGATGAATTCATATTTATTATATATTTATTTGTACTAAATCAAGTGTCATTCATTCATCTTCTAATCCAATGGTCCCCTCTTAGGGTCACGGGCTGCTGAAGTTATCTCAGCCACTTCCGGGTGAAGACTGGGGACAGGTCGCCAGTGTGTCGCAGGGCCACAATCACACACCCGTTTTCTGTCACATTCACACCTATGGACAATTTAGAGTGACCGATTAACCTATGACGCATGTGTTTGGACGGTGCGAGGAAGCTGGAGTCCCCGGAGAAAACCCACGCATACACGGGGAGAACATGCAGATTCCACACAGAAAGGTCCCCATTGATGTTCTGGTCCAGGTTCCCCAGCAGGGACTTGAACCAGAAACTAAGGGAGCAACAAAAGAAAAACCGATGACCTGACAATGAAGAACGGAAACCAAAAATGTATGCAAGTTTTATGACGTTTTTCTGAAAACAGTTCAGACCTGGTCATTATATCCAACTTCATCTGGAAAACATCCCCAAAGAGCTCATCTGCATATTTTAGACCCAGAGCTGCAGGGTGACTCGAGCATTTCATGAGCGGCCATGTTTTTGATTCATATTTAAGCAGGTCGGAGGAGTTATTAAACAGAGCTGTGCTCGTCTTCTCAGTGGGAATCAGATCCTCTGGTCTCTGAATGAGCATCTTCAGAGGAGCGCAGGCACTCTGCGAGGGAGAGCTGCTCATTTCCCCGTAATTATGAAACCCGGTTTTTTGCCTTCCTTTCATTTCCATAATACATGTTTGGTCATGGAATCAATGGGACATGTTTCTGTGAGGTTATAAAACACAATTAGCTTTTATTTTAGGAAGATGTAAAAGCCTGAGAAGAGGAGGAAGGTGAAGAAGTGCAGCAAGGATGAAGAAACAGTGAGGAAAAAAATGAGAAAAAAAGAAGAAAAGGGATGGAGGGACAGCAAGGGACGATGGCAGACGACTACTAATGTCCCCCAATGTAGATGAAGACACTTAGTGATGTCTCTCTCTCTCACATGCACACGCCCGTGCACACATTTACACACACACGGGGTTCCACTGGGCAGCTAAGAGGAAGAGGAGGGATATCAAAGAAGAAGCAGTGCGTTATGAATACTGATGCCACTCTCCGCCATTCACGCACAAAGACACACTCACTCACTCACGCAAACCTGGAAAACATGGAAATTAGGTGCGAGAGGAGGAACCTCATGAAGGACTAAAAAGAAGAAACAGCTGAGACACCGAGAGGCAAAGATGACAGGGAAAGGTGAAGATGAAGGAGGAACTGAGATCTCCGGAAAAAAAAGTGAGAGGAAGAGGAGCAACATGAATTATGAAGGAAAAGATCAAAGCAAAAAAGGAACTTAGAGAAAAAAAAAGGAAGCAAGGAATGAAGAACAAGATATAAAATGGAGGGAAATGAAAAAGAGAATAAACCTACCCTTTCACCACTGAACCATCAAATATGTTGACTTTGTCAAGAGGCTGTCGTTCAGTCTGACCATCATTTCTGCTGCTATTGTCCTTAAATGTTGCATTAGAAATAAATAACCCATTACTGTGGTTCATATCGTTTATGCTCTAACCGCGATGAGGAAGGTCTAAGCCTTTAGTAGGACTGGCGACCTATCCAGGGTGTACGGAGTGATATTCATGCAACCGCATTGCAAACAAAACTAAAGCCATAAATTACAAATCTGACTAAATAACGAATAATCAATGCTAGAAAATAAAAAAAGAAAGAAAGAGAAGTATGAATTACCTTTAAAATGACTAAAAATTACATTTTCTTCAGCCAAAGAGACCAAATCAAGAGTAAAAAGAGCCGGTTTGGTTTCTGAGCCTCAGTTGCAGACAGCATGTTAGATGAATACAGAGATTTGATTGGTTAGAATCTAAACCAATCAGCAGCTGCTTGATGGCAGCTTTGTCAGGCTAAACGGAAACTTAAATGAGCAAAATCAAAGATAGGAAAAAAGTGAGATGAGACACAAAGCAGGCAAAAACATTTAATATTTTCATTTGCAACTTAGAAAGTCCAAGCCAAGCCAAGCCAAGCCAAGCCCCACTAAGTAACGCTAAGCTAAGCCCCTTTAAGCCAAGCCTCTTGAAGCCACATCAAGCCAAGTCATCAAAGACCTACTCTTTACCCTCCTCCCATCTGCTAGTTGCCTCTTCCCTGGATCTACCATCCACATTTCTATGTTCAATAAACTGCACTATTCTGACCTAATTCCTGTCTGCTTTTGGGTGGAGCTCATTCAAAACCTGACAGAGGTTATGAATCACCAAAACAGATGATTTAGTTTATTCCTCGTATGGAAATTCACTTTGATACCACCGTTTGCTGCGTCTTCCTCGTAAACTTAATGAGTTTTCTTTTTCCAAACACGGACTCAAACGGGGAGGAGCGCGGGGGAGGGAAAAAACACAGCAGACAAATTGCTTTTCCAAAGCTATCAGTTCCACAATGCATCACATTATGGGAGCTGTGACGAGCGCTGACATGGAGGGACACCCAGGTGACTCCGCCGACTTCATCTGACTCTTTGTTTCAAGAGAAGCAGGACAAGAACGACCCTGATTTACTGCGTCATGTTCAAATATTTCCTTTTTTTCTCAAAAATATTATGCCCAACCAGTTTTGACGGTTTACACAACTTCCGTATTCCTCACACAGCTTCAGCAGTCAAAGAAAATTGAACATGTTTCACAGAGACACACTAAAATAAATGCTTGGAAGGTGTTTCCAGTGAATTCCTGCAATTTTCTTTTGTGCAAGGTTTAATTTGAACAACTGACAGGCCTGTCTGTCCCACCTGTTTTTAAAGGGTGAGAGCCCAATAACACGCTATTCAATCGGGTTTGACTAGAGAAAAACTAGCAAGTTAAATTTATCTACAGATGTTACCAAGCCTTTAAAAGATGAAGACAGAGAAAGGCCACAGAACTGGAGAAAAACCGGAGAGAAAAGGGAAGGATTTGACCCTCACTCCTCCAAAACAACAACTTTGCGTCGTCACCGTTTCACTCCTAAATGTGAAATGGCATTTTTGTTTTTCATAAAAATAATTCCACATTTGGATCGAGACTGTATTCTTTTTTTTTTCTGACATGAGTGACACTTTGGTTTTTAGACCAGCCAGAGAGGAACCTCAACACCCCCCCCCCCCCCCCCCCCCCCGTGTTCCAAACAGGAAGTACCTGCTGGCTCCAAGAAGCCAAAATCCCATACACTTCTTCAGAGAAGTAAACAGCTGTTATTCAGTCATTCTATTGGTCAGAAGAACCGTTCTGGATCTGATAAATTCTTTCTGTAATATCTTCTTCTACTTTTTTGTGATATTTTGTTCTGTAGTTCAACTTATTCAAACTATAAACTGACCAAAGTAGACGCCTCAATAAAAGTAGGTGGAGCCTGCTGGCCTCCACGTCCTATGTTCAAAACATTGTGTAACCCGTTTTTAAGTGGTAGGGGTGTGGCCTTCAAGCAAGCTCAGTACTGATTGGTGAGAGTGGTTTCCATAGAAACGATGACTCCAACTACTCACTGCTTAGTGACATTGTCTGGCTCGAACACAATTTGTAAAGTGGTACATGAATAAAGCCTCATTCATTTTGGCGTCCTTATTGCAAAAAAGTGGCGACTGTGACTGACGTCACACTCCAGTCAAGTTCTCAGACACTGTTAACAGACGCTGGTTCATCGTATTTAACAGTAGAATTAATAAAAAATATAATCAATAAAAAAGTGAAAAGTCTGGAATAAAATCAGGCTTAAAATGAAAACCACCGACAAAAGTTTGAAAGAGACAGACGAGACTGAAATGTCGGGACTGCATCAGCAGAAACACCCAGAGAATCTACAATGTAATCAGCGCTGATAAAAGCATATCTTCCAGTGGTAATAAACCGCACTTTTCCCATGCGGCATGTTTCTCTGAGACCATTCTTCTCCTAATTCTCTTACCTAATCCTTTGAAATGCTAATCTGTGAATGGAATTACCCACACAGTCTTGGTAGTGGCTCCTGGCACCGCGTTCATCTCCAGCAGATCAGCATATTAGCGGGTCGGGTGAGAATGTGAGCTCACATGCTTTGCTTGATGATGCGCTCGTCTCTGCAGGTGGCCTTCGTCTG
The DNA here is from genome assembly GCA_023969325.1 of Oryzias curvinotus. Taxonomy (NCBI): domain Eukaryota; kingdom Metazoa; phylum Chordata; class Actinopteri; order Beloniformes; family Adrianichthyidae; genus Oryzias; species Oryzias curvinotus. Next base: position 955,625 of record CM043718.1, on the reverse strand, counting down.
TTGTGTTCATTAAACGTTATGCCATTTATTTTCTAATTAGTCGCTCCGTTCTGGCCAAATGAAATGAGAGCCATTACTTCCTCTGAGGCAGAGAATGTTTAATCAAAAGGAGCCGCCTGACGGTATAATAATTAGTTCCTCCACATGACTCTTTCACGTCCAGCCTCTGAAGGCTAAGCTGGGGTGGTTTGTTATTGATATTTGAAATCCAGCATCAGAAATGTTTTCACACTGATGCTTTGCTCCGGCATCACTTTCACGTTCAGACTACCTTCATCTGTTGCAGAGCTTGACTGTGATTAATCGGGACGCTGCTGTTTGCACCCGGTTTTAATGAGCCCAGTTTGCCACGCAGGGAAAGACATCAATCAAAGCTGTGTCAGCAGTTCTGCAAATGAATGTGGATTCAAGACAACAGACAGCAGAAGTCCCTGCTGGATGTTGGGAGTTCTCTGGACAGTTCCAGGAAGAAGACCCGCCCCCTTTCTACTATTGGCAGCACTAAAACACAAACACGTGTTTTTTGATGTTAGATACAGATTTAACAGTGACTGTAAATGTCAAACACAAGTAAACATGTTTTATAAAAATTCAGTGTGAAAAAAAAGTTTTGTGTTTGTTAGACAAATAAAGCTGCAAAGTGATGTATGAAGACTGATGCATCTCCAAAGTCTTTCATCTGAATGAATGCAGAAGGGAAAACATTTCCATATTTATGAGAGAGAGTCGGTGAATTTTACTAGGAAAGTAGGTTTATGGTGGATTTCTAAAGTTTGAAGATGCAGAAAACCTGAGCAGCAGCTCGTCACATGTTGTTAAATGATCTAAGAGAAGATGCAGTTTGTGATGAACATCTAACCTGTTAGAACCTTCAGAACCAAGATGTCAAAGAGTCTTTGACAAGTATGCTTTAGTTTATAGATGTTTCCAGAAATTCATCTGATGCATGTCTTTATTTTTAGTTAGAAAGCCTTGCTCAAGGGCATCATTGCCATTCAAGCTAATGGAGTAGGAGTCCGTCCAAAATGCCTGCAGATTCTCATTAAACCTCCGTCAGCTATGTTCATCTAAATTTTGGTTTGTTTTGTGTCAAAACTTTTCTTCAAACCCATGAATCTGGAGTAGAGCCCAAAAATGCAGAAGACTTGGCTTGATGATGGAAACTTTTAATAAAAAAACGTGAACAAGACCAGCCTATGGAGAAACACAGCAGATGAACCAACCGAGAACCAGGCACTTCAAAACACTGCAGGCGATAAACTGAAATCAAAACAGCTGTGAATAGAGATGAAGCTGAAACTGGTGTGAATGACAAAGGAAAACTCAGAAAACCACAGATGGTGATGTCATCAGGAGACCTGGCATAAACTTTCATCGTTATGCTGATGACACCCACTTATGTGTGGCTGTGTCTCCTGATGACATGGGACACACTGACGACCTTTTAAGTTGTGTTTTAGATATTGAAACATGGATGGGAGAGAACTTTCTAAAGCTCAATCAAGACAAAACAGACATTTTAATTGTTGGTCCTAAAGCTGAAAGAGTCCAATCCTATTTATCAACTTTTTAATCTGAATGTGTGCAGTACAGTAAGAAACCCCGGTGGGATTTTAGATGCAGATCTTAGCTTTGAAGCCCATGCAAACCAAGTTACAAAGACTGCATTTTATCATCTTAGAAATATCACCCGAGTGAGACCCTTTCTCTCCAAAGCCAGTGCTGAAATATTAATTAATGCTTTTATAACATCTGGGATAGATTATTTTAAGGCTTTTCTTTCTGGTATTAAGAAAAAATACAATCAATCGGCTGCAGCTTGTTTAAAACTCGGCTGCACACATTTTATGAGTTTAAATGGAAACGAGCCCAAACCATCAACCTTCTACCTAAATAGAGGATGAGATGCTTCTGCACGTGCTGATGAACAGCCTTTCGTTTTAGACATATTTGTTTAAAGAAAGTCTACCTTCAAGTTTTTTTCATTTGTTGAGACCCAACACTAGCATTTTCTTTCCCAGCACAACCCCATAAACGCACTGATGTACAGTCATCTTCTCTGTCTACCATCAGAAAGCTCAGAATTCAGCAGATGATAAGGTGTGAATTCAGAAAGGTTTTAGCTTGGATTTATAGAAGGGCAGACCTTCTGGAGGCCAATTCCTTCAGTGTTATTATTGTCGCACACCCACTATGTACATTTTGTGCCTATTGCACATATAAAAATTGGTCATACATGAACATACGAGGAAAAAGAAAGGAGAGAAAAGAAAGGTTGTGGTCTTTACGTAACATTTTCACAGATGTATCCAAACTGAACCACCTTAAAACTATGGAATAGACGCGAAAAAAAACCACATAAACCAGCTAAAAGTCACACAATATGCTAATCATGCATGAACCATGCGTGATTATTGCATTGTTTAAATAAAATTTATTAGCGATTCATGTGTCAATTAAATTTTTTTTAACATAATCATAAAAAACAATTTAAAAGTTATACATCTGTGGTTCATGCGTGAAAAGTCTGACATACGTAAAACGGACATGGAAAGACACAAATTTGTATATGCATCTCGCAAAAATCAGGCACTATTGCATGAGCTTTATACAGTGATCCCTCGCTATAACGCGGTTTACTTTTCACGGTTTTGCTACTTCACGGATTTGCTTAGTGCATTGTGTTCTGCATTCTGATTGGCTAAAAAAGTCACTCCACTTCTTCTCTACCCGTGCGTCAAAAACGTTGCAGTTTAATGTGTACACGTCCGTAAAACAGCTTGCCAAATTTACATTACGTACGTGCAATTTCTCTTGCAATTTCGAATTTCTCTAAAATCCATAGAAAAAAGAGCGACAACAACTGCCTATCACTGTGTTCTTATCCCGGACAAACACGGCTGCACCGCGGGCTTCAATTTGAGGAGAAAACGCTGCAGAGGAGTCAGGATGCAGCGGCTCAGTCTGAAGAGCAGTGAATTACACCTGAGTCACTATTTGTCTGACTGTACTTTGTATTTTTTCATAATCATTTTAAATTTTCTCCCGTTAAATCAAATTACTCGGGTCGCGGTGGGCGGGGCTAATCTCCGCGATTTGAAGCCTTCTGTTCACATTGATGATTCAAATTATTATGTGACATTGTAAAATGGTTTGTTCTTTCTTTTTAATGTATAATAGAGTATTTAGTTGTATAATAATTGTAAAAATAAATAAAGGTTTCTACTTCACGGATTTTGCCTATCACGGGTTCTTTTTGGAACGTAACCCCCCGCGAAAAACAAGGGTTTACTGTATTACAATTGCGTATAAACATTGTAAAATATGCATCAACTGCGTAATTCTCAACCAACCAAAAATTCTGAACAGCTCAAAACCGAATTCACATAAAGATCCATCAACCCTAGACAGATTCTGTGAACATTGAAACACGTATATCACACACACGAATACCGAAAGGCCAAAATTTCATACGTGAAAAATGCGCAAAATGTACAAAGTGGCTGTATTACATTGGCTTAAACAAAAATAAAAATAAATGTAACTTTTTTTTTTTAATTAACTGCCATTCATTATCCTCGCTGTGAAGTACATCACTAGAATGCCCAGCAGCCAATCAAACATCCTCTAATTCATACGTCACTGCTCATAGGTGTTCAGCTACGCTAGACACCACGCCCCACTCCCCATGTGGAGTTTTTCTTTCTCCTAAACGTAACCATTCAGCTTCAGAGTCCTGAACGCAGATGTAGCTGTTAATGTGCCACATGTTTTTGCTGACTGATCCGAGGTCAGTTGTTGGTGCGCTGCTCGCTGCAGTACCATTGACAAGACAACTACGAACACAAAAGTCCAACTCAACAAGCTGTTGAAGGAAAAACGACAGAGGAACTTATTATCATTTTGTAATCTCACATATTTATAAAATGACTGTCAGGTTCACCTAAAATCTGCTTTTCATGACGAGTTTGTATATCTAACTACCTAAATATGAAAACTTTAAAGTATTCTTTAAAAAAAATTTAGATTAAAAGTGTGGACACCCCTGGTCTAGCTTCAGTTTACCGTCTACAAAAACCTCAGCGCTCCATCCGGTTGTTGAGAGATTCTTCAAACTCTACCTCATAATATTGTCTCTGTCTTTGTCGCCGCATAAATTAGGACAAGTTGCTCTAATCTCATCATCCTGTTTGTTTCAACACCTTTATAGGGACATTCTAATTACCGGTTTGATCCTGATCTGCAGCAGCTGAACTGAAAGGTGTGTCTTCTATTACAAGCCTGTTTATTTAAAGCAGGCTGCTGGGAGTCGACAGATGGACCGGAGCGTCCTCGCTGCTGTCAGAATAAACACATTACAGCCTCACCTGAATGAAGAGGCCAGTGAGTGTGTTTGTGTGTCCAACTGGTTCAGTGTGAAATCTATTAAATAAGTCATGGGGGGGTGAGGAAGCCGCAGAGGAGAGCTGGGGGCTCAGAGAGCGTCTGCCCTTTCACACAAAAACATCGCCACAAATGAAGCACTTTCACTTCTGTGACTCTTCTGTGAAGGGGTTAGGACTAGCTTTAAGGTTTTCACCAATTTAGGCTTCATATTGAAGCAAAACAACTACTCTGACTTTTTGTTCTCTGCCTTTATTGTTCTATTTCTAAATCTGGGAAAAACATTTGCCAAAACATTGTGAGTGTGGAGTTCAGCTGGCTTTCCCCTCAGCGTATCCTCCCTGCAACATTTCTGTTAGATGATGCAAACAGACTCCGTATGTTCTGACAGCCCAGACTCATTTAAAAACCAGTTTGGTAATTTAGGTTTTCTATCAAACACACATCAGTCTACTTCCATCGGTACGGGGGGGCCAATGGAAGTTTTTATGATGTTTTGGTAGATGCCTGCGTCTCATCTACTTCCCCCTAACGTGTTGTAAGACTGTTGCGATGCCCTGTCGCCTGCAGCATGCCTCTAGAAAAAAGTCCTTGAATTTTTTTGCTCTACAGTTCACCAACCTTGATATTTGTGTGGGCAACCAGCGCGCCCCATACCGGCTCGTATCCATCCGCTGGGGTAGTTCTGACTAAGTTGTTCATAAATGTGATTACATTTAAAAGGATTTGCTTTTTTGTTCAGCTTTTTGATTTTTAAAGTCTATGGTCACCTCGTCAAGTCAACCTTTTTCAAATTTGCTGAGGGTCACAGCCTGCTGTTCCTGTTTCCACAGCTGGCAGTGATTCAAAGACTGATTGTGTTTTGTGAAAATGCAAAAAAGCTGCTCTTATGCTGAAGCTTTTTTCTGTTGTGTTTCCATAAACAAGAAATGTGGATGAGTCAAGGTGTGATTAATATGAATCCGCCCACGGGGAGACCCTGTGCAAACCATTGTCTATTCTGGATCCAGTCTGAATGGCTGCAAGGCGCGCTGCGCCTCCCACATGAGAGGGACCGGGGTTGGTAGATGTGAACCCAGGATTCACTGGAAAGCACAAACGGACCTGCAGTGAGACAAAGGAGGCAGTGAACGCAGAGAACCTTAACCCAGAAATCCACATAAAACAAACATGAGAACACCAAACCCGCGCCGAAAGTCTTCAGCTTTTTTAGATTATGGATGTGTGAATCCAAGATGTAAATTGGCTCTCCTTCTTTGTTCGGGTTGTTCACAGATTGTATAAAAAGACTGAGATGCCTCTTCCTCCCACTCTGGGAAAAGAAGACGCTGGCTCCCTGAGCTGGTGATGTCATTCAGAAACAGTCATACATGACCAAGATAGAAGAAAGCCACCTGGGTTTGGGATTTCAACTGTATAAGAATATGTATGGATGGTATTTTAGGAGAAACTCAAACAGGAGTAATTGTATATGTTTTGTTAGCATGTTAGCTAGAGAGACACATTTAGATCAAACTTGAAAACTGTAGAATTTGCAAATCCCTTGTAGGGAGACCATGATTCAGGACTTATGTTCTATGGACAAATGTGCATCAAACAAACTATACATTCCAAATGCTGCAGAGAGGATTTGGACCAAAACTCCTTATATGGCTCTTTGTATATGGCTGTGAAACTAACACCCTGAAGCCAAACGTGAATTTACTTTAAGACAACAAAGTCAATGAAGTACCGTGAACTCTTCATCCGTTTAAA